>CM057141.1:13828251-14260755 GCA_029964075.1 Patiria pectinifera
CATTTTTGCTAGGATACACAACCTCAATCCTGCAAAATCCTCCAACTGCCTCTATGTCAAAATTGCGTACAGCCTCAATCCTCCAAGATCCTCTGTTGTTTCTTGAATGTGGTCCTTGGAGGGGTGACCACTGCCTCCGGCAGAGGCAGAGCCAGTGCCATCCTGGAGCAGTGCGGGGATTTCAAGTATACAGTTGTAATCTAGGCCAAAATTTATGCATGGCTGAGCATAAACAACACAAAGTCAGGCCTAAGACCTTGACATAGTGCATCCTCCAAAATCAGTCACATATTTTTGCCGTATAGTCTCCTAAGGTATAATTTCCTAAGTTATCTTCTCTGCTCAGCAGTTTGATTCAACTCACGGCTTGTCAGGTGGGCCAGACAGCTCTGGTGGGTTGGCGGATTCTTTGGTGTCCTCTCTTCCATTCTTGTCAGTCGTGGGTGGATTCTCCTTAGACTCCGCCCCCTCCTTCCGTTCACTGACCTGCCTTTTCCTGACCTTGGGGTCAGGGCTGCTGGTCTTGCTGGCAACCTTGGCCATCTTTCTAATCTGAAAGATTAAAGAAAAAGAAACTTTACCAAATTATGTGTGCTTGCACTCCTAAACAGCAAAAATGATGAACGAAGGACTTCATGTATTTCTATTCACTCTTTTCTCAGCCAGGTAATGCTGCAGATGTTATGGCCATCTGTAGCAATGCCCCTAGACCTCGTGAACTCCCTTTTAATATCCCAATACGTTACGGTCATAATGCAATGAAGAGGGCGTCCAACCTGGGCTAGCAATGGCCCTAACTATATGTATAGTTGGGACAGGCCCAACTGCAGTCGGGATGTACACAGATTGGGAAATCCCAACTATTGTTGGGACGATGCTGTAGTCTGGGTGTTAGAGACATGCCAAGCATCAGCACTTTGACATGTTTGGATGATTTGTAGAAACTCACAGGAGTCGCGAATTGACAATAAATGTTCTCCTCAGTACATCACTTGGACCGTGTGATTTCAAATATTTTGTTCGTACTCTACAGTGGTATAAACTCTTACATTGAACGTTTGTTGAATCAAAATAAGTTGTAGAGTCTCTAACATTTAAAAATTCACCAGAGAATGACTTTGTATGTTTTTGCCAAATTCCAGAGTATGTTTTTGCCAAATTCCAGAACGCTCGTGCAAGTATGACCCAACTACACGCGCGTTAATCGATTTTATGTGACGTATTCTGTGATGGGTCAAAGGTTTTCGGTCTGTGCGTGTTCGCTGCAGACAAAAGTTTCAAAATCATTTACGTTAATTCTATTTTTAATATTTGCTGGAATTCTCTTGAATGAACTGCTATTTCGAAAAATTAAATAATACTTTATCAATAGCTGGAGTTATCCAGCCCAAAATTTTATCATTGGGTAAATGACAACCCAACGATAAAATTTAGGGCTGGGTAACTCTAGCAAACTTTATCTGAAAATCATGTGCTTGAACGATTCGGGGTAGTTCTGGTTGAAAAATTGATTTTCTCGCGTGCTTTTGTTTTTGGCGCGAAGCAGTTTTTGATCGATTCGGAACTGCTTAAACCAATATGACTATATATATAGACCTATCCAAACATTTTGGATACTATCATGGCTAGGCACATGATCCAATATAGCCCCATAAATGTGGCCTATTTACTGTACTGCCTCCGTAAACATAGGCCACACATCCACATGTAAAAAACGTGTCGCACTTTGCCAAATTTTGATTTTCACATTTAGGTTTAGTTTCTAGTGTTTTTTGCTTTAGAAGCATACTCACCCTCTTTACAGGATAATCAGAAAGTGCTACCTTTTTCAGATGTATATTTTTCGTGAAATTTCCAGATTCATTTGCACACATTTGCGTATCAAAATTTCAACATAAAATTTCACAAAAATTAGACATCTGAAAAAGGCAGCACTTTCTGATTAGCCTATAAAGGGGGCGAGTATGCTTCTAAAGTAAAAAAAAACCTTCAAACTAAGCCTAAATGTGAAAATCAAAATTTGGCAAAGTGCGACACATTTTTGTACATGTGGATGTGTGGCCTATGTTTACGGAGGCAGTCCGGTAAATAGGCCACATTTATGGGGCTAGATCCAATACAGCTGTACAGGCATGACAGGGAGAGAGATCTAGAGCTTGTGGCTGAGCCTGCTGAGCTGAGGCAGTTTAAATCATGGAGGAAGGAACTATCCATGTTTAAATCAAGGCAGTGGATATTTTGCCGGAGACGGCAAACCTTCAGTAAACGTTAGTTTGCCGGATATGCACTGAACATGCGCAGTTACTGTTTTTTTGTACTTAAACATTTTCCGGTGACAAATTTTAGTCTGGCTCCATGCCAATATTATTGTTGTATTTTTGTATTAACAAGATGGGAATCAGACCATTTTATAATTTCGGACTTTATTTCCCTTTAAAAAAAATCCTCCAGAGCCACAAATCTGAAAAAGAAAAAGTAATACTCTGCAATAAAATGTTTGAGACATATTAAAATAATAAAAGAAGAATATTCTTATTTATTTGGGGATGGGAAAAAAAACCTTAAAATTGTGGCGGGGGTCAGGATTCGAACTCAGGACATCCCACTCACTAGAGCTATTGCTTAACCACTGCACCGACTGTGCTACACAACTTTGGTGGGAATTTAATACATGTTATAATTCAGCCCTATCTTAAAGAATACAGCGCCCTATGTTGATATGGATTGCCGCCGGCAAACCTTTAGTAAACGTTAGTTTGCCGGTGTTACCTCCGGCAAAATATACACTACCTTAAATCAAACATGTCAAACTTTTTACGCAAAGACTAACATAAACAACATTAAAAACTAAATCCCCTGTAAATCCTCATCCATTCCTTAATGATAAATCTCTATGATTTAACCATGGACAATTTACCCATCAAGTTACCCTTAATTACCGTAATTTTCGGAATATAAGCCGCGCGGCGTATAAGCCGCAGCGCGCAAAAATCTGCAAATAAGGATTTGAAGTCAGCGTATAAGCCGCACCGGCGTATAAGCCGCACCGACCGCTGCGGTTTCAATTTGGTAAGGCCTCCAAATTCTAGTCAAAATGGTCTGAACCAGTTCCATTTACACTACAGAAGCTATTAAAAGGGCCACAAAAGTTATATCAAATCATTTACAATCATACTTTTACAAACAAATATGGGAATTGATGAGAAATAAACACCGGGCACTGCTGCCGCCCTCCCCGTCATAGCACGGCAGCCTGCGCCACGCACGCCGGTGAAGGACAACATTTTCCCACAGCACGTGAGAAAGTATGAAACCCACCGTGTGTTGTCTGACTGGAGCGCTACAAATCTTGCTTTGTGGCACCAGATGCTGATTTGTTTTGTCCTAAGAATAAACAGGTCCGTTTTTACCTCAAAACTTATCCACTTATTCAAGTTTCGATCGTAACTTTCTTCAGAAATAGTCAAAACGAAGCGGACATTTTGATAGACGAATCCATTAATTTTGTAAGGGGTGATTTAGTCCCTCTTTTGAGTTTTACATCGTTTCTTGAAATATATTGCAACGTTAAACAACTGATTAAGTAATAGAAAAATGTTTCGAACGCCATTCAAATTTTAGTCGTCTTTTTTCTTATTTTTTAAACAGCGGAAATATTGGTAATTATTGTTCCCAAGAAAGAACACCCCTTTGTTACCACAAATGGTGTGGTCCGCTGGCGCGCTGGGGGAAAACATGCTGCATATCACTGCTGCATTGTACCAGTATCACGTACGGCTGGTCGCAAGTGTCAAAGACAGCTTTCATCACCGTACTTTTTACCGACGTGGTTTCGGTTTGTTTATGACTTTCTTAATTTATAATTCATTTCAGCAACACATCTCTTCTTGTATCAGTACATTAAATACACATGTGAATCTTATTTTTATTCTCCAAGGCTCGGCGTATAAGCCGCCCTGTGTATAAGCCGCAGTAAACATTTTCATGGGCAAATTCAACGTATAAGCCGCGGCTTATATTCCGAAAATTACGGTAGCTATCCCCTTACCGTGCTTGTACGAATTTTTAGGAGTTATCTTGACACGAAGGAAGTGCCAATCGTCGGCGGCCAGATGAAGAAATCAGGTCTAGCGCCCTCAATGGATTGATGCGATCATTAGTCGTGTTACCTTCCCCGTCACCCTCTGTGTCTGAACGTAACAAAGTCTGGGTTTCAGACTACATCAAAAGCAAGATGGCGGCGCCCAAGGCTTCCAAGAATTTACTCTTTGCTGCGTCTTTTCTGGTTTCTCTCCTTGTATTCTTCTTAGCTTATCTAGCCTCCTCCTCCATGGGCTTTGGTACGCTGTCCATTAAAAGAGCTGGGATACTTTTGGGACTTTTTGTACCCGTAATTTTCTTGATATCCTATTTTTTGGTGTGGCGAAGTCTTGTTCTGAAGCCGATGCAAAATGTACGCAGGGAAAAGGGCCTGGTTGTTTATCAGTTGTTTCGCACTTGGACTGCAGTATTATTCATATTTCTTCTATTTGCACACTTAAGCCAACCGTGTGTTCTTTTCCTGGGAAAAGTCACCGAAGTCGGCACTATATCCTATCTGTCCTTCGTGTGTTTTGGAGCATTATTCATACTCGGGACTGTTGTCTTAATATTTGAGATCGTGGAATTTGTTCTGAAGTTAACAATACTGAAGGGTCTTCATTGGCAGTGGTTCCAGGAGAACTGGCTTATTCTGCGGGTTGTTGTGGTGGTGGTGATCACCAGTGTTTTGGTGGCAGTGTCTTTGATGACTGCGGCTGAAGGTCCTATGATCAAGCCATTGCAGATGCCAGTCAGAAAGCTTCCATTGTCAATGAATGGACTGCGGATTGTGCAGCTGTCAGACATTCACCTTGGACCGACTGTTGGCCGGTCACAACTTCAGCAAGCTGTCGACATGGCCAATGACTTGAAACCTGGTAGGGCATCATTTACATCATGTAGGGCCTACATGTATTATATCCGGTGTATGCTTACCTTACGTTTGTGAGATTTATACATATACTGTATTTGCTGTGAGATTTAATTGCAGAATATAAGAATTTGATTATATAAGTAATTTGAAAGTCTTAAGATTTCAAACATGGTCAACAACGAGTGATTATCACTTTAATAGACTCATTGCGCTGCTTTCAGCAGCCAATTTTGATCTTTTGTTGTTGTTGTTATTTTACATGTAAGTCAATAACAATGAATGCACAAGAGTGCATACACACTGCCCAATAACAGAGAAACATGCTTTGTGTATTAAACAAATTATAACAAATATAATATTCTAGTAAATAGCAGACGAAACATGAAACATCGGATGAAACCTGAAACATCACAGTGTTTGTTTTGACTGCAACAGATATTGTAGTGATCACTGGTGATCTTGTGGACTCTACCGTGGAGAATTTGGTGGAAGCAGTCAGCCCTCTGCAGCAGCTAAAGGCAACACACGGTGTCTTCTATGTTACGGGTAGGTCAATTTGCCTACATTTGCCGTCTTAAAAAATGAGTATTTCAATATTAATTGCCCTAGTTCGGACTACATTACAAACAGGAAGCAGAGTTGTAACGAGTCACTGATTTTTGCGACTCAAGTCAAGTCGAGTCATTTTAAAGAAGTGACTCGAGTTGAGTCAAGTCATTTTAAAGAAATGACAACACCTTACTTGAATGTAAGTGAATAATAGTCTAAAGCATCCTGTGAATCATGGTATCTGGTGTGCTGCCATATTCCAAAAAGGGGAATTTTTGTATCAATTTCCAACGATGGTCAGCCGACCATCGTTGGAAAACAACTGACTTTTTTTTCAAATACTGCCCCCCAATTTACCAAATTTAGTAAGTCCACATTGCGTTTGTAATTGGTTACACATTCGTGAACGGGTGCAAGCTAGCTAGTCTGGTCCCTGACCTGACAACTCCCCGACATCTATAAATTGCTCTGTTTCGTCTGAAGTAGGGTCAGGGAACTAGACCACAAGAACAGCATTTTCTTCATGGTTTTTCCAGCATCTATGAACACAAATCAGTGTAACATTATATGTTGTAAAATACTAACCCCCCAAATCCATCCATTTCTGAAAATTACAAATGTTGTATATTACCTTTAACGCATTAGCAACTGTATTACATTGTATTACAATGTGTTTATTCACCTATGAATCAATAAGACCATAGAATGCTTGGGCGGCTTGGGTCGGTACCAGAGTTGTAATGACTCGAGTCAATGACTCGACTCGAGTCCGACTCGAGTCATTTTTTTTGGCGACTCGACTCGACTCGAGTCCCGACGGGTAAATGACTCGACTCGACTCGAGTCACTGCGAGCAAATGACTCGACTCGACTCGAGTCCCTCATCAGAATGACTCGACTCGACTCGAGGAAGGCTAATAAGACTCGAGTCCCAAAAATAAAAGCAAAACTTATTTGCGAAAAATATTTGCAATGACTTACGCCGCGCCGTTCGCGTTGCCAGTTTTTGTTCACGTCACGTTAATGTTCGCGAATAATGTACGTTCATATACAGCGGCCGTCTGTTTTCCTTCCTCCATAATGATACAACAAACATACACCGTGTAGCAGACTCCCACCTTGTGGTTCTATAGCATGTAATGCTAAACCCGGAACCAGACTTAAAACGCATTTCTCAATCCGTGGTTTCATCATTGGTTTCGGGTGATTTTGAAATTCTTGGTGGAACGCTGGCTAAATTCATGTCCCGATTTCACAAAACAAATGGATACGGACGGGCCCACCTTTTAATAATCAGAAACAGTTTTGTATAATGCAATTAGGTTTT
Source organism: Patiria pectinifera (assembly GCA_029964075.1). Taxonomy (NCBI): domain Eukaryota; kingdom Metazoa; phylum Echinodermata; class Asteroidea; order Valvatida; family Asterinidae; genus Patiria; species Patiria pectinifera. Next base: position 13,835,082 of record CM057141.1, read on the forward strand.
CACGTTGTCAGCGATCAGCGAACAACAAAATCTAGACCCGAAGCCAAACCAGTTATAAGTCCGAAGTTTCACATCTTCTTATCTGTGACGTGAGCTGGCAATGGAAACTGTTGGTTGGGTACCATACAGCATACTTTATGTCTTTGGATTTTCGTAATAGACTGGTGCCTTGTATTTCTCTCTTGTGTTTGTTGCTTTTTATTGTAATTTATTATATAGTGTTCAAATATTTGTGACTCGAATTGACTCGAGCTAAATACTTGACTCGACTCGACTCGACTCGACCACACTCTGTGACTCGACTCGACTCGACTCGACCTTGTTGACCTAAGGACTCGACTCGACTCGAGTCACTTCTTTAAAATGACTCGACTCGACTCGAGTCACAAAAATCAGTGACTCGTTACAACTCTGGTCGGTACAGGTGTGACCTAATGCAAGGTTGTCTCCTATAGTGTAGGCCTATAGCGACGGTTCGAAACAATTTGTGGTTCCCAATTTTCACCGTGCAATACATATGGGAGATTTAGGTGAACATATTCTATTTGAAATTTCCCAGAGATTGAAAGTAAATAAGACTGGAAAATGGGACAGTGCTTCGAAGCTGACTGTATTCATCACTCAGAACGTGACGGATGCCGTTATTTTTATTTTCCAATGCGTAAAAAATCAATGAAAAAGTGGGCCCTGTGCTATCACTACATAAGTCCAGGTTTGTGTCGAACGGTCATCCCGAGCAACGCATGACCTTGGCGGCATACGACGTAACCACTTCTACGGCATACAGCCTACAGGCAAGGCTGTTTTGGCCATAAGGCCAAAACAAAAAATAGTCGGTCTCTGGTCAGACCGAAGTTCCGGAATTGATGCGGCGATTTTTTTTTTTCAAGCTTGAATTGTACAGACAAGGTGGGTACTATTTTGCTTTTTTGTGTCCTCATTATACATTGGTGTCCTCCATAATTTGCCTTGGTGCCCTTTATCATTTGCCTTGGTGCAATTTCCCCATTCCTTGGTGCTCCTTGGTACAAAAATTTGAGGAGGTGCGGCAATAGAGGGTGCTGTTGTAGGTTCCGTGTTTAATTTGAAGGGAAAAAAAGGTTGACGCGCATGATTAAAATCGACGCGCGCGCTGACCAAAGACCGAGTATTTTTTTCTTTTGCCTAACATTGACTAATGTGTTAATATTTGCCACAGGAAACCATGAGTACTACACGTTTGATGTAGACCATTGGCTGTCGCATCTGAAGTCTCTGGGCATAGTTTGCCTGCCCAACAGCTTCGTGAGGATCGTCCAGCCAGACAAACCGCAGGACTGGTTCTATCTGGCGGGGACCAACGACATTGAGGGCAAAAGAATGTATGACACGTAAGGCACAGCGAAAGTCTGTTTGTGTGCATATTAAAAAGTTCGAGGTTTCTGACCTGTCCCACTTCAAGCAAGGCTTTCTTGGGGAATGCCTCAAAATTTACCACCTGAGATTTATCCATGGAGGAAGTCCTTCTTTCATAGTGGAAACCCTGCTCAATTTGCAATGTTTAACAGTTGTCAAGTTTATAGAAGCCTCTTCTGTGTATAAATGATACGAACAGGTCAACTATATCCCAAGGCCAAACGGCCTCAGAATCGGAGCCTGCTGGCCACTTCCAATCCTACAGTGACATTATTCTATAGGAATACCTTCCATTGTCTCAGAAATAGCACTTAAGCTGCTGCTTTTGACTGCTTGCAACAATGTCCCACAGATTTGTTGGATGTACCTTGTTGTTTAACTCGCGGGGGAGGTGGCTTGTCGCCCCCTTCGCGGGCGAGTCACCTGCTTTGCGATCTATTGAAATTGCAGTATCCAACAAGTTAAAATGGTCGAGCCCACAACTACCCACGTTAAAGTGGTTCTTCTTTTAGGAAATGAAATCAAACCTGATCAACATTTCTATTTTATTTATCCGAAGGGAGCATCATTTTGATCTCGATAAAGCTCTTGACGGTACCGACAGTGATCATGCAATCATCCTATTGGCTCATCAGCCCAAGGCTGCCAAGCAAGCTGTCCAATCACAGTACGACATTAGCTTAATCCTCTCAGGTGAGTGATCATGCAATCATCCTATTGGCTCATCAGCCCAGGGTTGCCAAGCAAGCTGTCCAATCACAGTACGACATTAGCTTAATCCTCTCAGGTGAGTGATCGTGCAATCATCCTATTGGCTCGTCAGAACTTTCCAAGTTACAGAATTTTAAACACAACCACTGTTTTAAAGTTATGTCCACGGATCTCAAGAAGGTAAGTATTCTTTCAGCAAAACGAAAACAAATCACATAGGGATGTGCGTGAATTGTTTTCATTTTGCTGAAAGAATGCACACTTTTTTGTGATCCGTGAACAGAACTTTAAAACGGTGGTTGTGTTTAAAATTCGATAACTTGGAAAGTACATGACTGATTTGAATGATTCTTGTACTAAAAGAAAGCTGATGAATTGGGCTCTCATATCCTAGATGTTGAAAGTGCTACATGCAGAACTTCACTAAAACAATATTCCCGAAATTTGGGTTATTTTTTTTTGACTCACCCTGTATAAGCATCACATTACTACTAAAGTCTACAAATCCGATCATTCCAGGTCACACTCACGGCGGACAGATGTTCCCAGTGAACATCGCAGCATACCTCACCAATCCATATTTCGCCGGCATCTACCAACCAAAAGAAGGGACCTATGTGTACGTGTCGTCGGGGACGTGGTACAACGGCCCTCCTATGAGATTGTTCTCTAGGGCTGAGATCACTGTAATAACTCTCCTGGCATCTTGAGATCTGCTAGGAAAGCTATCAATTATTGGTGTGGGCATGGGGGGGGGGGGGGGGATAGAAATGGCATGTGTGGAAAAGAGGAGTAATTCACAATAGGGTGTGTGTGCAAGTGTCAGCTTTGAAGAAATCCCTTTCATCGTCATTGTAGACTTTTTGAATATATCCTGTTGTAGTTAAAGGTATAGTCCATCATTTGTAATTTGTGCATTTTGTTCGTTTGAAGCAACAAACGTGCTCAAAATCTAAAGAAAGGTGCTGAACAACTAACCTAATGAAGTTTTAGCTCGGCTTCAGCTGTATATTTCGAGAAAAACAGAATTCTAGGATCTCGATTTCAAATCAAAAGTTGCTGAATCATGTTTTGAATTGGGCCTGAATTCAGCGTCCGAGACATGTTCTCACTGAGCCGATTGCAGCTACGCGATGTCGCGCACTGATCCGACGAATTATAGCAACAGCGCGTGGGTGTGCGTCGTGTCAACGCTTGCGCGCGCTTTGCCGAATAAAAAAAAGAACTACTAACGGAAATTTTCAACGGTGCGTCTTGCGACGCACCATTGGAAAGGCCTTCTTTTGTTCATTTCTTCAAAATGACAGCTTGCCAGAAAGAATAATTTCAGAGGGAGTTTAGTCCCCTTCCTATCTTTCAACCAAGTATGTTTTTCAACAATAATTACGTCAGTTACTTTTTGGATAGCTGCAAATGATGGACTCTAGCTTTAATCATTCCTGTGTTGTTTTATTCATGACAACACAAGAATAAATGCCTTTGGAAGCCACAGTAATACATGTACACACATTCTTATCCACACGAAAACTCCCAACTGATTTAAGCGCACAAAAACTGTACAATTTAGTCCTTATGTGTAAATGGCTTGTGATTGACTAGTGAATGGCTTGTGATTGACTTGTGAATGATTGTCATGGCTTGTGGCCTTGTGATGGCTTGTGATTGACTTGTGAATGACTTGTGATGGCTTGTGAATGATTGTCATGGCTTGTGATTGACTTGTGATGGCATGTGATTGAGTTGTGATTGACTTGTGAATGACTTGTGATTGACTTGTCATGGCTTGTGATGGCTTGTGAAGGCATGTGATGGACTTGTGATTGAGTTATGATTGAGTTGTGATTGACGTGTGATTGACTTGTGATTGACTTGTGATTGACTTGTGAATGACTTGTGATTGACTTGTGATGTCTACAGTTCTGGGCTGATTGGAATCATGTGGTTTATAAAGCAAATTCTATTTGAAATTTGTTTTGAGAGCTCAGACTTTGTGAAATACTGCAGATGTTATCTTTTCCTATGAAAATGTTAGAAAAGTCACAGAAAGCACAAGGGGAAAATTGAGAGGAAACAGTTATATATTCTTGCACTCAGGACTTTGTGGCAACACTATTGTTGGGGCGCACATTCGTCCAGAGATCACAAAATTTGGTGCTTTCAAATGTCTATGTCACAAGAAATCCACAAAATGTCTTACATTTATAAAGAAACTACTGTTACCCTTGTATGTTTATGAGGCAACTATTATTGGCCTTGCTTATACATTGTATATGTTTCTAGAAGTGATTCAAGCCGTTGGTGTTTTAGCGAAAGCCGTCAATGTCGGTCTAGTGCTACGTTTAATGCAGATCAAGCAAGTGAAACATTGGTGTTCGAAGCTTTCCACCGCTGTGACCTGGGTTCGATTCCTGCCTGGGCCAATGTGGATTGGGTTTTCAGCAAAGATCTTATAGCGCCTGATTCAAGATGGGTTTCCCCAGAATATTCTTCATGGACGCCATTCCAGTAAGCAAACCATTGTAAAACCATTGTTTGCATTTTCTTCACTTTACTGGGCCCTATGGGAGACCAGTGGAATCCGCTGAATGGGCTACCCAGTTAAAATACGAAATAAATAAATAAAACATGTATGACTTGAAACAAGAGTAGTACTCAAACTCAAGTTTTCAGTCCCTGCCTGATTCCGTGGGTTTTCCCCAGAATATTCTTCTGGGGTTTTCCTCCCACATCAAAAAGTGTAATTTCTTCGCATTTTCTTCACTTTATTGGGCCCCATGGGAGACCAGTGGAAGTGCACATTGTTATTGTATTGACGTGTGCAGATTTATAGCCAGCATAACATGTTAATTTGTCATTGAGATTATCTTCATTGATAACTATTTTGTACTTCAATTTTGGTACAAGACGAGATGAGTGCAAATATTAATTGACGATGCAGTTTTGTTAACAGTAATAAAACCATTGTTTTATTGTTTTATGGCAACATTGAGTGTATATGATTTGTTTATGCAAATGTTCTGAAATACACCTCTCAGAACAATTATTAATATAAAAATTGTATGTATTTCAGCAAGCCAGAAACTCGTTTTATTATAAGATTGCATTCTATATATATCATTTACGAATTACATATTTTATACATAACTTGTTGAAAGATACTGCTTTTAACCGCAGGTATGCAAGATGTATGTGTGTATAATTTTGCAAATGCAATTCTTTTATTGAAGTGTGTAATTAAATTATTGTATTGTAGCTTTCTTTAATTCATTAACATAGTTGAATTTAAATTCACATCTGCATGTGGGAATAGTGTCCATTGGGTGTACATGAAGGTTGTCATACGTTTGTTTATGGTGTAAATCGAGGACACACGCGTGCAACATCATCGATGAATCGAGGACAGGAACCGAATCGAGGACAACCTCGATTGAAAAACTTGTACAAAACCAAAGAGAGCTGTTGCGCCAGTACAAAAAAGAAAAAGTGAAGAGGAACAAACGAAAATCCTTGATTTACACCATTTACAAACGTGCGTGACAGTGTTTGTGCATGTACAACTTGATATTTTGTGATGTGCTATTAGAAAAACCAATGTGCGATTGTAAATAAAATCTTGATCCATTAAAAAATTCTATATTTGAAATGCCATATTGGAACTATTATGACTGTGTATTTTTTGACGGTAGGTAATTCCAATCAATCAATGTGCTACATCTTTTAAGGACGCTTTTACCAATTTGCCCCTGTACTGCCCCATACTGCCCTGCCTGTTATTCCCTATACCGCCCCGAACTGCCCCAGTATTTTACGAAAAATCGATGCTTCCACTTTGAAAAATTTAATTTCCTTGGATAATGAAACTAATGTGCTTAGGTTTTGTCAGATTTCCTTAGAATTTTCTCTTGACATTACTGAGTTTTTCCTTAAACAAGTGAAACTGAAATTCACTATGGAAACAGGGTCCGAAATAGATATTTTTAACTATTACTAGTCCAAGTTTAAGACATGCAACGGCACCAGACTATATATATATTGAAGTCGAATTGGCATGGAGCTTTCACAAAACAGGCTCAAGACTATAGCTTTGGCTCCTTTGCGTTTTGACATACACAGCTGTACACATGCTTGAACAGGGGCGTAGCAAGGCCATTTTTATTGGGGGTTAAAAATGTCTTGAAAAGGGCACTCGCACATCTGTGCTGAAATGTAGACATGTTTTTCTCCGGCCTCCGTAAAATCATATGGGGGGAGGGGGGTTACCATCTTCTGATTTCAAAACGGCAATTATGCATACTAATGGACAATATATGCCGCTTTTCAGGGCAACACATGCGCACAATTTTTAAAAAGCACTCATAATGGTCAGTGCCACCAACAAAAAAGGCACTCCTTCAAAAAAAGGGAACTCGTTCAAAACACAGGGGCACTCGTTAAAAACATTGGTGGGGGGAGGAACCTGGTATAAAAAAATAGGCACTTGAATACAAAAGGGCAGTCGATCTGCCCAAAATATTTTTTGGGGGGTTCAATACCCTTTACCCCCCTGCTGGCTACACCTATGCTAAAGGGCTAACAGCAGAGCCACAGCCTCGAGCCCTGCCTCAAAATGATCTCAGGCTGTGACTGGACACATTATTTTCTTCAGTGATTTTCTTTGATATTTCCTCAGATTTCCAAAATTCATTGCAAAGTATAGATTTTCCTTAAAATTCCCTTGCATTTTTAAAATTTCCTTAAGAAATTTTCCTGAAATAAGGAAATTTCCTTGGAAGTGGATGCACTTTGAGGAATAATCACAACGTAATGCAATGTAGGATAGATGCTAATGGGTTAATTACAGGAATGACAAATCGTGACATTTTTTCTTTTCATCAACACTGAGAACTGGTGTTAATTTCAAAGAATGTCCAAATATATTAGCTCTTAAAAATAAACAACTGTTAACATGAAATAAACTTGGTAACTGTCACAATCAATTTTAATTAACATTTCTATTTAGAAAAGTTTTTATCGCAAACTCCCACAGTTTTGATAAACATTTATTTATTTACATTCAGCTTTTTTTTAGGTGAGGACTGGCATATGCAAAATGTGTATGTAATTATTGCAAAATAAATTAATGTATTTTCTTTGTTATTTTTTTAAATGCTGTCCAATAATGACTCAAATACAAAATGGAAAGCTAAAGTTATCGACAGTATAAATATGCTATCACACTTAATTTGATAGATTTGTAGAATTACACTGAATCAATTTTTTTTCTTTTTGTAATAACTAGTATGCTGAAAGGTCTTTTACAACACTACATTTCAAGTGGTTAACCCTCCTGCTGTCTGAACAGTCACAGACAGTCAAAACAAATCAATCCTCTCCCCTGCCACGCCTTTTACACAGACTAGTCACCAACAGTCAGATCCTATTTATCAATCAATCACCTACAGCCAATTTCACGGCGCTACTAAGCACAAAAATTTGCTTAGCACAAAAAAAGTCTGGCTTATAAAAGCAGGTTACCAGCCAAAACTTCATGTTTTGTATACTGCTCGTGATTAGTATTCAGTTGTTGCTTGCTATAGCATGAAAATCACGTGGAGTTTTGGCTGGTAAACTGCTTTTATAAGCGAGGCTTTTTTTTTGTGCTAAGCAAATATTTTTGCTTAGCAGTGCGATGAAATTGGGCAGAGGCTTTGGACAAACATCAAAATATAGACTCCATACACAAGTACCCCCTCAATAGTTACAAAGGGAGAGTTTGAGGGGACTAATGGGAGGGGCACACTGCTGTCGGTGCCCGGCACTCACACCGAGACACAACAAATTCATAAAGATTCATAATAAAATTAGTTGTGCGAACAGACTAAATCAAAATGCAGTCTAATTGGACAAAGACGAGTGATTTGTCAGATCCCAAATCAGTAATCCAATATTCATCAGCACTTTTAATTTTATTTTTTAGGTGTTTTTAATATTTTTGTCTCTAATATGAAGCACCTTTTGAACCGAACATTACCCCGTATTCAGTTGTGTATTTTGTGTGATAAAAAAATAAGTCACAAAATGAACAAAGTTAGACAAAACTACTTCATTCAGTTCTACACAAGTAAGATAAACAGCCATTTTACCTCGAAAAAAAATAAGAGTTTTATGGTTTGTAAAACGTTACTTAGCACACAGATATGCTTACATTAGCACAATAAACAGTTTTAAATCAACAAACTAATAATGTGAACATACGACGGAAAGTTAATAGTAATACTTTAATTCAACAATTAATTCATTAACGATATATTAAAAGTCATTAACTCAGTAACAACTCATTAGCACTGCATATTTTTAAGTTATCAATTTTCCATCTTTTCAAAATAAACATTCACGGTGGTGTACACAAAAAAATAATTCCACAACAGCACTCATGAATGGCAAATCTTACGGAATGTCTGAAGGTGTTTTTCTGGAATTGACAGCTGTTTTGCGTGACACAGGTCACAACACATGACCTGCACTGACCTTTAGGGTCAAGTGATCCGATTCAGCCAATCAGGATCCAGCCTATGAGCGAGAGGCCATTTCACAAGCATCGGCTTCAGTTTCTCCTCAAGCACCAATGACCACGTGCTGCAAAGCATCGCTAACTGTTTTTCCTCCACCCAGGAGCAAACAGGTATGTACAAGAGCACAGGTGGGCCATTATAATTTATTCAGCCGTTTCTCCACTAATCGTTGAATACTGTTTGCACTCAATTAATGCTGATAAAGTGTGGGACAATGGAGTCACAATGATGCTGGATTTGTGATTTTTATTATGCATGATATGTGCGCGGATTCACTAATGTGATATGTTCCTTAAACATGGCTGTTTTTCCCACGGCGGTGTAAAAGACGCCGTGGGCTTGAGCTGCTTATGCTGGTTGGTTGGTTGGTTGGTGGACACTTTACTCGGCCATATATTGTATTCATACAACTCAAGTATTGCATATTAGATCACGCCCCATTCCTTTTCATTTTCTGTACTCTAGAGATACCGGTGCGGCCCAGATGCACGGACAGTGCCGTATAGCCGTCTTCACACGTTACCAGGCCTCGCTGCTACCCGGCTGCCGTGGGTTGTACCACTTGGTACTTGTTTATGCAAGGTATCACTAAATGTTTGTAACTTATGCTACGCTGAACAACCGATTCGAAATGGAAATTGACAATTTTGGGTACCCCATGCAAGTATCATCCGTTGTTCAACGGAGCCAGCAAGCTCCGCAACAATGTCTGATGTATGTGAGCATGCACATTTTTTGCAACCCCGCGCATCGGCCAATCGGAGTCGACTTTAGAAACCGTGACGTCCTCTCGAGCAGAAATTTGGCCTAGACTGTTGATTTGACAAATTGGGCCAAGTTCGGGCAAGGACCATTAGTCGACTAGTGGTTGATTCGTGACGTACCTTATGCCTGCGCACTGATAGCAACGTGCGAACGTCTCTAGTCAAACGCTGGTCAAAATTTCATGGCAAAACTTCTGGATCCTGGCTCTCTGCTAGCGTTATGAATGCGCGCGGCTATTGGTTACCAGCGAAGCAACCAACCCCAGTAGGCTGGTTCCAAATAGTCGACTAGCGTAGTCAACCACCGTCGACTAGACAGAGTTCGGGCAAACGTTAGTTAACCATTGGTCAACTATAGTCCTTGCGCGAACTTGGCCCAATTGGCTGCCGTGTTATTGTAATACAACAATGGGTTACCGAAGACTAGATAGAAGGCGCCCGCTTAATGGTCAGAATCTGGAGGTTTAGATGCAAGTCTTGTTTTGCATAATAAATCATTGAATCCGCACACATCTCTTTCCATAGACTAGCAAATAGTATGGAAATACACAGTTCAAGATTATTAAGTATAAAGTGCATGCTGAAGCCTAGTTTGTGAATGGTCAAAACATTTGGAAAAAAAATTAGAAATATCACAGACGATTAGAAATTAAAATTCAAGCTCTTGGCTGGAGTTGTAAGCCACACTGTCCAATAAAAAGGGATAGAGTTGGGTACGATTTGTCCAAATTTTTCCCACCAACCTATTTCCTGCAAAGCTAATATATTAAATACATGTAGTTCTCGTTTTTCTTATTTGATAAATAACTTCATTGAAGTTGTAGAGAGTTAAATGAAAAAAGTGAAAGTCAAGTTAAAGACGAAAAAATAAATGACAAAATCTGGCAATTTTCCTATACCAACAGCAAAATGACTTAATGCAGTAAACATTTTTAAAAAAAAGTTTGATGATTAAAAAAGGGCGAGGTAAGTTAAGTGTTACAACCAATAGAACAATTGAAAATAATAAATCTCTCACACGGGCCAACGCTAGAACTCGACAAAGCATAGCTGAAATTCTCAAACAAACAGGAAAGTGAATGGAAAAAAACCAAAAAATATTCAACTGTTTAAAACTGTAACTTGTAAGAATTTAGAAATTGACAAGTCTTTGTAAAAAACATACACTACACTCTGAACCACTACAGATTACAAATATATCTGTTTTCTTTGTCATACTTCAGCCATTTTGTCACTGGTGACAGTGGGTAAGACATATTACAATGGGAATGATCTGGTACATGTACCACAGTTGTCAGATAATATACCAAGGTAATCACAGGGGGGGTCTGGGCACCAGATGGCAATGGCCGCAAGCACCAAGCAGCAACCATTTGCATATTCTTTTGTGTGGCCTGATCTAACAAAATCATTCATAATCGTATCTCCCTTTTAAAACTGGCTGAATTTTTTTTTCGTTTTGATAATAGCACACCATTATGTCCATTGACTCATCCCACTTCGTTTCTATGAAGCCCCTCCCCTTTTATCCATTCAAAAAACAAAAAATACATCAACAAAAGGCACATAACTGGGAAAACACTTAATGTACATGTATACCCAATCCACATGTACACAATTAAACAACCGACAACTGGTGAGAGTAAGACAAATGTGCATGGCTAACTACCTAGTTTGTTTAAACACAAAGAAAGTACAGAACTACACATCCAGAAATATTCTGCAGATATTATTCTGACAGCCGTGCACTAAATTCACTGTCCGTTATTGGTTTAGGCAGGAAAAGGGGGAAATCAACTGAAGTTTAATACATTCAAGAAAAAAAAAATCAGTCAAATTGTAAAGGATTCATAAAGAAAACCTCAACCAAAAAAAAAAAAGCAATTTCATTAAGCTTTGCATTAATTTCTGTATAAAGAGTTGCAAACAAAAAATAAGCCACCTACCACAAATGCGTCTTTTGGATTCAGCCGCTCTGATATGAGAATGTAGTCACAAATATTTTCACAATAAATTACAAGTTTCGGTAAAGCTGGCTGGAAATATCTTTGGTGAACCAAACTTGCTGCCGATACCGAGAACTGAAGAAGGCTTTGCTTGTTCACAGAGCTCAACAAAAATTCTCTTTATATTATAGGTAATTCAGTATTCTATGACTATCAGGGGTGTGAGTGACCACTGATAAAGATAGCTGAAAACAGCTGGAAAAGGTGTAAAAAGCTGAACTTTGGAAGTCTCCTATACTTTTGTACACAGCAAGTGAGGGAAAAAACCTGAAATCCAAAACAAAAAAAACTGAGATTTCACACCCCTGGACAATGATGGTCTAAGAGAGAAGTGTGTGTTACAGGATGTCAACATGTAAAAAGATGGGAAACTTTGAAAAAAAAAAGAGATCTTTCCTTCGAGTTATTTATAAAGACGGTTGTTGAAGAGATGTGGCATGAAGCTTTGGTGTTGGGTACAAGGCAGCAAGTTGGAGTTCCTTGTAGATTGGTAAGTGTGAAGAATCCCCACAAATTTTTTGCCTGGAGTGAATGCATGTCACGTGCATCAGTCAGTGGCGGAGGAACAGTTTTTGAAACTGGGGGAGGGCGGCCAAAGCATCAACTCAAAAAAGGGAACCTTAATGAACATGAGGAAGTGCACTTAGGAAGTGCAACTGCCCTCTAAGTAAATACAATTCACTGCCTAAAATTGGTTCTGAATTTGGAATTTTCACATGCCTAACAGATCATGAGCTTGCTTTGTGATGCATAGGTTCACTATATTACCAGAAATGCCTGATCTTTGTTATTAAATTGGATGGGGTCGATTAGCTCACCTGGGTCAGCCACCACAGACCCTGCACGTGGAGCGGAGTCAGTGGTGGAAGCATGGCATGCATTGTTCATTCCAAGAAATGGACAAATATGGCGGACAGACAGCAGAACAGATCACGTGGACCAAAAAAATCAAGTCTATTTGAAGTCTAAAGCTAATTAGTTATTTATCTCATTGTGACTTTAGAGGCTATAACTCCAGCCCGACGTTGTTGCTTTTTGTGATGGATGCAAAAGCAGATGATATCAAAGTAAGACTCTGTCCGAAAAGGGCATTTTGTCAATGTCTACGGCCGCGGCTATGGATATCACGTGAGGATCATAATGTCCCGCGTTTGTGCGTTCGATTTGCCCGGTTCTCATGGCTAAACCCATCTGCCTTTACCCGAGTCAACCCGGGTGAGCTAATCGAATGAGCCCACTGAGAGTTGACCCCTCGACAGAATTGTTAGGCACTGCCTGGAATCATCTCTCAGGGAACTAGAAATCAGTTACCAGAGAGACAACTCCCTAAAAAGATGGAATCATGAGTTGGCATAAATCCTGTTCGATAGTGGAATAGAGTTGCCCAAACATACGGTATTCCATAGATGTTCCTCACACCTTCCTTAATCCTATATCTAGGCCAGAACTCAAAAAGAAAAATATATCTCCTCTTTGGTGAAGGGAAACGTGTACATGTATAGGGAAAGTTTTTCATTTTAAAATGTACCATAATACACCTTACAGAAATGCAAACGACCAAAACATGGTCCAGCGAGAAAGACTCAATAGAGCAATTATAATGCTTTGGTAAGTGGTGCTTGGCTTATAAATTTGGGCCTGACCAACAAAATAAGGATGACAAAGATTAACTAGGATCTAAAAAAAGAAAAAGCACAGCGGCCAATCACGTAAGAGAACAGGGACCCTGAATATTATTGTCTCGTCAGGTCCATTATATAACTGCTGTACAGGGTGAGTAAAAAAGAAAAGGAAACCCAAATAGCAGGACCATTTTTGTAGTGAAGTTCTGCATGTAGCACTTTCAAAATCTAGGATATGAAAGCCCAATTCATAAGCTTTCTTTTAGTACAAGAATCATTCAAATCACTCATGTGCTTTTCAAGTTACGGGATTTGAAACACAAACACCGTTTTAAACTTCTGTCCACGGATCACGAAAAAGGTCAGTGTTCTTTCAGCGAGATGGAAACAATTCACGTACATCCCCATGTGACTTATTTTTGTTTTGCTGAAAGAACACTTACCTTTTTTGTGAGCCATGGACAGAACTCCAAAACGGTGGTTTGGTTTAAATCTCACAACTGGATAAGTACATGAGTGATTTGAATGATTTGTACTAAAGAAAAGCTTATTAATTGGGCTTTCATATCATAGATTTTGAAAGTGCTACATGCAGAACTTCATTACAAATTGGTCCTGCTATTTGGGTTTCCTTAATTTTGTACTCAACCTGTATGACTATGCCACCTTGTTTTTCCCCACAGTTGGCATGAGGAATACACGGCAGTTACCAAACACATTTCCCATTCTCAACTGGGATCGGACATCTGATGCTAGAAATGAAATCAAAATTAAACTTGAAACAGGGGGAACTTTATCTAGCTTAACCTCTAATGACATAGATGCCCCGCTGAAAAAAAGAAGAAAGTTGAAGTGGATGTTGTCACTAACACAAGCATAAGTACTTAATACCCTGATTTCTAATAACTGCTGTATAAAAACCAATGGCTGTCCGTGTAGTAGCTGTCCATTTTTTTACACACACGTAGCTTCCCCTTGCACAGAACTTCGTGGCAGCATGGTCATGGACTGCGCGCTTTATCGTCCATATTTACTGTACACACTTGCACCTTGCTGAAATATACACACACAAGACGGCTCAAGGTCCATCACAAGCCTTACATATAACATTCGCTCACATCTCCAAAGAACTTTGGTCCATCAATTTTTGTTTGAGTTTCTCCTCAGCAGATGATGAAAATGAAATTTGGTAGCATTTCTTGGAATTTTCCTTTTCACCATTGCGCTTTTGGAGGTCTAGTTCCGAAACTAGTCTGGTCCCTCAATAACAGGTGCTGCAAGGCATGCTGAGCAGTCTGGGGACAATTCCCAGTTGCTGGTAGTAACCGTTGAACAGCATGTATGATGCGTGTCTCCAGCTCCGTCACCTTGTGCGTTGCTCTACATCTACGCTGGCCGTGCTCACAATCGAGGGCAAATATAAGGAATTGGGTAGGGAGGCTGATCCAAGGGTGATTCGATTTGTCATCGCTGCTACGTCCTTATCAGCCCCCCAGTTAGGTCTTGAATCACTCCTTGATCCACCAGTTCATACAGCATTTTCTGTTCCTTGTCCACGCTATGAGTCCAGGAGCGTTTGATTTCCTTCATCTTGAGTTTGTCGTAGTAGTGCAGCGGGGCGTTGGGTACTGACGTGTCGTAGCCGAAGCCAGCGATGGCCACCTCGTCGCAGAAGCGTAGCGACAGCATGATGCCCAAACAGCCAGAGGTCGGCACATTCTACAAGCAATGAGTTTACGTTCTATCATAATCAACTGGTCAAACATTGTTCACAGCGGTGTTTCAGATGACAAAAACTGGATAAGTCAAAACTGAACTAATTCCCAACCATCCTATTATGATAAACAAGAAAGTATCTTTTCAGCACAATTGAAAGCCCTGAAGTATTTCATTCAGTCGTGGATCTGAATTAGCATACGACCTAAATTTTGTTTTGGTACCCAAGCCATCCCCCTCCCATCCCTACCTAAGTCCACATCCCCATCCCATCCCAACCCTACCCTGCCAGACACTCATCCCTTCCCCTTGCACATATTAACACATCATGTCACTATCCCTACCCCTCCCCCAAGCCGTGTCCCCATCCCCTTCCCCACCCCAAACCAACACTCCTACCACCCCTACTCCCATTTCAACCCATCCCCACCCGTTACTCCCACTCCCATCATATCCTACCGGTACCTCCACCCCTGCTCCTAACCCACCCATATCCCGCCAACACCCCTACCCTACCCATAGCCTAATATCTTCCTGTGGGGTGCTGTGGTCCAATGGTTACGGTGTTCGACTCGTGTGCCGTGGTACATGGGTTCGAATTCTGACCCTGGGAACATGGTGCTTGTGCTCTTGAGCAAGGCACTTTACCATTATTGCTTCATCCTTCGGATGGGACGTACATGTAAAGCCGTAGGTCCCATGTGTTGTGTTAATGCACGTTAAAGAACCCAGTAACACTTATCGCTAAGAGAAGGGGTTTGCCCCGGTGTTTCTGGCAGTGGCTGCAATATGCGCCGCAGTACCGGTACCTTGTAAACCATTATAAGGTACTACATTGTACATGTACATAATGGGTCTCATATTTCTCATAAACTTTATTTACCTTTCTTTAATAATAGACATAATTTGCACCAGGAGTGTCATATTGACAGATATGGCGCGGTATAAATGTTCACTATTATTATTATTATTATTATCGTATAAATACCCATGTCACTACCCCTACCCCCACCCTTACTTCCGTCGCCTTCTGATCGTTTCCCATCCGTCCTTACCCAGTATCGCCTACCTACCATGTCCCTACAACCACTGGACCCCCTTTCCTATCTCCACACTTAATACCCACCCCATTCCAAATCCTATTAAATCCTAACTCTATGTTCATGCACTGTACCAAACTCTGTGCTCAAGGCCATACTTCCTTGACCACAAAAAAGTTACTGAAAGGATGTTCTTTTTTCACGGAAATCATTCGGCCTCAAACTCGACATGCAGGTTCACTTACCCATGCGAAACCATTAATCTCTTAAATTTGAGACATGAAGCTGTCATCAATAACAAGCATCGCTAGTCGTTTCAATGTGGCGGAACATTAATGATACAAGTTTTCAGTGCTAAGGCTAGGTCTTGTGCCTGCGTATTCTCAACCAGAGAAGACCCAGATGTAAGCTTTAGACAGGAGCTTCGGCTACGACACTTAAAATCCCTTCTGCGCAGACGCATACAGCTGATTTATTGCGGACGACATGCTTAGCTGTTTTGTGCAGTATCTTGAGCATTCCAACGTTGGCATTGCATAACGCGTGATGAAGTGAAGCGCTTCTAGTGTGTGTCATGAAACAGCCGCCGGGGATTGTTTGTCGCCATGACATTACGCGCTTGTGTGGCATGGATTTTAATATCGTGGCCAAACCTCCTGTACAGAGCTTACGTCTAAGTCTTCGCTGGTTGAGAACACGCGGCACAAAACGAAGCGATAGTACTGAAAATCTGTGTAGCTGATGATCCACCATATTGAAACGACTCCCCCGATACTTGCAATTGATGACAGAACCGCCACTTCGCGTCCCAAATTAAGAAAACTGCTGCTAATCCCCTGCACTTGTCAATATCAGCTGTGTGACAGCACATGTGGCTTTATTACGCCAAGTGTTAGGGATTATAAAGCCACTGTTTGGATAAAGGATTAAGATATATAGAGGGCGGGCCAGTTTATAGTAGGATTGACTGTTTTCTCTCAGAAGTTTCTAGTGCAGGTTACTCGCAAAGTGCACACCCACTGGCTTGGTATCTACCAGAACCCTTACCCAGAGTTGTAACGAGTCACTGATTTTTGTGACTCGAGTCGAGTTGAGTTATTTTAAAGAAGTGACTCGAGTCGAGTCGAGTCGAGTCGAGTCAAATATTTAGCTCAAGTCAATTCGAGTCACAATTATTTGAACACTATATACCAACATTTATAAAAAGAGGCCATAAGTTTAGCCAGCGTTCAAATCCAAGAAGCTTTATAAGAAATCGCCCAAAACCAAAGATGAAACAGCGAATTAGAGAATGTGTTTAAAAATCTGGTTCCTGGATAGCATTTTGTGCGTTCTAGAACCATGAGGTGGGAGTCTGTGACACGTTGTATATTTGTACATGACTGCTAATATTCGCTAAGTAAAGTGAGCATAAATTTTGCACCGTAAGTCATTGCAAATACCTTTCGCAAAGTTGCGCTTTTATTTTTGGGACTCGAGTCTTATTAGCCTTCGCTCGAGTCGAGTCGAGTCTTCTGATGAGGGACTCGAGTCGAGTCATTTGCTCGCAGTGACTCGAGTCGAGTCGAGTCATTTACCCTTAGGGACTCGAGTCGAGTCGAGTCACCAAAAATTGTGACTCGAGTCGGACTCGAGCCGAGTCATTGACTCGAGTAATTACAACTCTGCCCTTACCTTGCCAACTTTGCCATCTGTGGATACAGGGAACCCGATGATTTCAAACCCAGTCTCCCGGAGAATGGACGGATTGAGCATGCGGAAATACTCCGGCTTCTTCGGTACAGTTGAGGCAATCTTTTTCCAAAAGCCTTTTTGATTTGTCTACGTGCAGGGAAAAGACCAAAAGATTTATTATATCATTGTATCTGGACAAACACAAACAATCCTGAAATACAGTTTTTTAAGAATAACTCATCAAGCATTCATAATTGGATGCAGCAAGTCATCAACAAATTGTCGTTTCCCTTTCAAAAAGGTTGTGTTTTTATCTGCAAAGTAGGTTTCCAGTAAAAACACACACACACACAGTGCCCACACATACTGAAATTTGTATCCTTGTGGAGACATTTCTTTGTTCTCGTGTACTAAAGTTTTCGAGTCTGAAAGTACAGTTTCAGAATGCTCTAATTTTAACCAGAATTAATTTCCTTGGCTGAAATTCGGACTTAATATCCCTTTTCTAAAACTCTACCATTTGCGACGGATCAACATACCTTGGAAATTCCTAGTTTTTGAGTAAAATCCATATATCTATTTCGTGAAAACCTTGTGGAGACGTATTCATCTATAGAAATTGTCCTGTGGAGACGTATACAATTGTATGCATGTCTCCAGAGGGCACGGTGTAACAGACCACCATTTTTCTGTTGGGTACCCATCTCAGTCATATCAACAAGAGTCAGACTGTGCTGGTTCACTTTGGCAGTGGTGGGTTTAATAATAATAATAATAATAATTTGGGAGGCTAATCATCCTTACTCGCAGCTGGTATGCTGAATTGCGAAGGACGCGGCTACAATGTGGTCGGGCCGCTGGCACGTGAAGGCGCCTATGGCTGCCAGCCGCATCGACCCATATATGACCAAGGAGCACAGCCTGAGATCGAAAGTGTTTGATTTTTCCGGAGGGAGGAAAACCGGAGAGCCCGGAGAAAAACCCTTGTGGCACAGGAGAGAACCAACGCACAACTCTACTCACATGTGGTCTGCGGCCAGGATTCGAACCGTGGTCACCTCGGTGAGAGGCGAGCGCTTTACGCACAAGCCACCCATGGAAGGCATATAGGATCATTTGCTTTTCATGCATTTCGTTCATTTCCAATAATAACACCACTCAAAATCCAAAGAAGAATGTTCAAAAAACCTAACCTGTTGAAATTTCAGCTCTATCGAAAAAACAGTTAAAAACCACGCACAACCTTTTGATCATGAAACACGATTTCGCTATAGCACTCCTTATTCAAAAAATCAGTCTATTGATTTCTTCTAATGACAGCAAGCCAGACGGAATTATTTTGCGGAGTGTTTAGTACCAGTATGATCTTTAATCCATGTAAGTTTGTTATATTAATTCGTTAGGACTATTGGAATAAATGCAGATGATCCTATATGCCTTTCACCCTCCTATTCAAACGTTCATCCTCCGCCAAGTTGTCCTTTCAGTCAAAATCATTCAAGTGACTGTTATCAACAATTAAAGAGTTCCCAGCTTACATAAAGCAGGACTGACTGGCCATGACTGTTTCTGTAACTTGACACACCTGTGCTTTGATGTAGGTGATTGATAAGCCAGCTGTGCCCACAACTTGCCTACTTTTGTCTGTATTAAACTGAATTTGACCAGTCACAGTGCTTGCTTAACATATGATCTGACTGTTGTTGACTAGCCTGTATAAAAGGCATGGCAGGGGAAGAGGATTGATTTTTTGACTGTCGGTGACTGTTTAAACAGGAGGGTTTATAGACACCAAAAAAAATCTGGAAGACAAAGCCCAGTAGACTTTCCCAAGTCCTTCATTTTCTCACAATCTTCTTGCCCTGTGCCACCGTCTGTAGCCAGATGAGATCCAAGGGTTTGAAGACCATCATTAACAGTAGCCAGTCGCCGTGAAACTGGTCCGGCTTGCTGAATGTGCTCTCCGGGTAGCACATGCGCATTGTTGTCTTCGAGCCAACGTCTTTTTCGTAACCTTTGGTTGGTGCATCGTTTATTCTGTGGAGGAACAAAAGTGCATGTATCAAACAGGTCTTGTTTTCCTTTGGCTATCTAACTATATAGAATCATTGTCTACATTTAGGCCCGGTTAATACTTCACATGAATTTCAGGGCAAAGCCAATTCGTTTAGTAGGGTAACAGAGTTGTTGATGTCAGTAATTTCACTTCACTTTCCCTTTCAAGCAAAGTTTGAAATGGCCTTTAGACGGAATTAAAGCGATTTGCAACTAACAAAGCTTCAATACGGACTACATGTAGGCTGGTGCAGTATTGATTTCGCGAGCCCACGATATACAATAAGACAAGTGTTAGGGAAACTGCAAACAGACAGCATGGGCAGAACTTCAAAGGCCCACAAGGGCCAATTTCACGGCGCTGCTAAGCACAAAAATTTGCTTAGCACGAAAAAAAGTCTGGCTTTTAAAAGCGGCTTGCCAGCCAAAACTCCATATGAAGTATAGTGCTCGTGATTAGAATTCAGCTATTGTTTGCTTAGCATGAGAATCACATGGAGTTTCGGCTGGAAACCTGCTTCTATACATGTAAGCCAGAGTTTTTTTGTGCTAAGCAAATTTCTGTGCTTAGCAGTGCCGTGGAATTGGGCCTTGGCTGACTACTAAGCACAATTTTCACCTTATGTAGATACAATGACCCCAAGGATTCAACTAATTATCCATACACCTATGTACATGGTAGGGCAGATCTTGCCAAGTTCTTTCTGTCACGTTTTAATAAAGGGCTTTTTTTCACACATCTGGCCACGTTTTAAAGGGAAAATTGCGGCAACGAAATTCCATAGCAAGGTTGTCTGTATTTCGGAATTATGGAAAAAGAATGATTTTTAAATTCTATTTCATTGTATACAGGGTGGATTAAAAAAAAAACTGAGGTATTTTTGTTAATTGGAACAGAAGTAGGGCACATGTGAATCAAAGGGAGATATCCTCTGTTAGGGTTGAATCTCCTCTTTAAAATGACACCCTGGTCATGTCATTACATTCACGGTTGACTGAGCAGTGACCAGTGACCAACTTATGAAACGGTCTATCTAGAGAATTGCGCCACTTTTCATGGTAAAATCTCTTTTTTTTCCCCACCTGCCACAATAGCTTTCACTCTGTGACAAATGACACCAGAAAAACCACAACTGAAAAGTGGCGCAATTCTTTTAACAGACCCTTTCATAAAATTGGTCACTGCTCAGTCAACCGTGAATGTAATGACATGATCAGGGTGTCATTTTAAAGAGGAGATTTAACCCTTACAGAGGATATCTCCCTTTGATTCACATGTGCTTTACTTCTGTTCCAATTAGCCTTAATATCTCGGTTTCGGTATTTTTTATCCACCCTGTATATTGGAATTGCAGAAATCTTTTGAAGGAATCGTTCTTTGCCACTGCTTACAGATAGCAACCGACAGACATCATGTTAATAAGGCCTGAAATATAACAATCATGATGGCATACCAGAGTGGTAACTCACCTTAAAACTACATCAAAGTTGTCTATAACTTTTCCTAATGAGGTATCTTTAATTAGACCGCCGTTACCGACAATAACACATCGTAAGCAGGATTTACTGAAAGAAGTGAAAAAAGGAGAAATCAACTAAATTATCAGGCATGCTTAAAGAGGTTAGAACAGCTGTCAAGTCTGTCAATGTTAAAGGTACAGTCCATCATTTGTAATTTGTGCATTTTGTTCGTTTGAAGCAACAAAAGTGCTCAAGATCTGAAGAAGGGTGCTGAACAACTAACCTGATGAAGTTTCAGCTCAGCTTTAGTTGTATATTTCGAGAAAAACAACATTCTAGGATCTCGATTCAAATCAAAAGTTGCTGAATCATGTTTTGAATTGGGCCTGAATTCAGCGTCCGATACACGTTCTCACTGAGTCGATTGCAGCTACGCGATGTCGTGCACTGATCCGACAAATTATAGCAACCGCGCACGCGTGTGCGTTGTGCCAATGCTTGCGCGTGCTTTGCCGAATAACAAAACAAAATACTAATTTGAATTTCCTACGGTGCTTCTTAAGAAGCACCGTTGGAAAGGCCTTCTTTTGTTCAAAATTTCTTCAAAATGACAGCTTGCCAGAAAGAATAATTTCGCAGGGAGTTTGTCCCCTAACTATCTTTCAACCAAGTATGTTTTTCAACAATAATTACGCCAGTTACTTTTTGGATAGCTGCAAATGATGGACTCTGGCTTTAATATGTACTTGACTGCTCAATAATTAGGTCCTTTGTATTTTCATACACTTTTTGGACTGCAGAAAACCAACTTACCAAAGTTTTGTCTCAACAAATGCCCCACTTTTTGAGAAAACAGTGAAAAAAAACACAAACTATTCTGTCAACACAAGATGTAATTTTGTTGATATGCGGTGGCAAGGTAACCAGCATCAATCTACTCAATCTAGTAAATTGTGTCTTGAATAGTAAATACAGAACAGAGATAATTTCCTGTCTCTTTTTACAGCACAAATCTATGCTAATGTGCCTTTTCTGTAATTGCAGGTCTACTACAATTCTTTATTACAGGTGTACTCTTCCATAAGAAAAAAATGTTAATTATTAAAACTTCCGCCCAGGTACATGTAGTTTATGTTTCAGGTACATACACATGTAAGTGCAAATGGGTAGGCCTACACCGCGTTATGGGGAAGTTTTTTATTGTTAGGCAAATTAGGACCGAGTTATGGGGACTTTCTGCTGTCCCCACAGCATTTTCGGTCCCCACAAATACCTCGTGGCGACGAGTGTATGCCCCCACAACTACTGAACAAGAATGTGTGATCCTTTAGGGACAATTACTAAAGCTCATACATATTCATGATTGAATGGCGAGTTCTCATTGGTCCATTGGCCATCACGTGTCAGCCTCTAGTTTTGCTGTGTGCCAAGCACCAAGTGCAAATGCGAGGTTTTCACACACAGTTTAAGTACACATGCATAGTAGACTATCGCATGGGTGGCCCGTGGCACGCTTTACAAAGCAATCGTGGAACTGGCACAAGGTGGTAGTGCAAACGCGCAAACATCACCCTACCGGAAGCTACATGAAAAGATGGGGGCACAGGCACAAGAACAACGTTCTGCCGAGAAAACTGTTGTACAACTCAACGAAACTTTGTTGAATATGTATGAGGTATAAACAAAACAAATACAACATACTTTATTTCCGGGTTCGCCTCGGGAACTAGTTTGTCGACTTCAATACCTCAGGGCACTTATATCAACTATCCACCTTCAAACCATGTTATATTTGTCATGTTTGTATAGCAACCAACAATTAGAAGCCTGGCTGATCCAATTTCAGTCGTACCCAAGGATTTAATTTTATCATCAATTGAGTTTAACTCCTTACCTTTTGGCTATGAAAGGTAAGCTTGTATTCCGAGCAATGGCCAGTGTTTCTCTTACTGATTTTGCTGTGAGGGTCAAAGAACATATCCGGGGTAAAATACACATAGAGTAAGCTGTGACTTTTATAAATAGCACTTAATAAATTGTAACTTTCTAAATAAATGGTTAACATTTACCAACCAGTTTTTTTCTTTCAAAGCAAAACAAAATTCAATACACTAATGAGATTTCATTTATCATTAAGTTGGCAAAGATGAAAAATGAGCAAGGGCCCGTCTCAATTAATATCTGGGACGAGTTCTGGACAAGTTGCGGGTAGAACTATTCACTTTGTCCAAAAAGAAGCTCTGCAGTTGTCCCGGACATTTTCATTAGCAACTGCTTGACTCATCAATGGTGATAACTTCATTGCGGGTAGATTGCGGGGAAGTTGTTCTGAATCCCGACACTTAAACCCAATACAATGTCAAGAACTTGTCCGAAACTCGTCCCAGATACGAAATGAGACGGGCCCCAAAATCTCTGAATTGGTCGATCCAAGGGTTTAACAAACCACAATCAAACTTCATAGTATTGTCTATTTTGTTGCGAAACAGAAACTACACAAATGTACTTAAACTATTTAAATAAAAAAAAACACAAATTCAATTTATAAACGTTGGATTAAGTATAAACTGGAAAATCATTATCCACTTACTTGCATCTTGAACACCAAATGGAAAAGGCAAATCTAGGATGTGAGGTTCAGTTTCAAACTCTGAATTTAAAAACACCGGCGTACTCAGATTAAACCTACCAAGAAACAGAGAAAAAGAATCACGAGATTAATCTGAAGCAATATGATACTGCCTCTGACAAAAACATAAAACTGCAATTCTAACGACTTTGTTGCTCAAATCGCAACAAAGTTTCCCTGATTTTTAGTGTGTTTTTTTTTCCAAATTCCCTGAGTTTTCACTGACTAGAAAAATGGAAACTCATTTCCAAGGTTTTTCCCTGATTTCCAAAGTGGATGGGAAACCTGATTTATTTTCAAGTCTGTGCTTGCTAAATGTGTTTCTAGGTCATTTATGCTAATGCTAATTATGCTTATTCTAATTTCGAAACTCATGAGCAAAACAATATTGTCTTTCATGTTGACAGCTTGAACTAAAACAGATGTCAGAATTTTGCTTTTGATTTCGTCAAAGCTAATTTTGTTTTCCTGTTCACAATGCTGCTTATGTGACACTTAGTATGGAGGGCAAATGATGTGCACAAGCTGTATTGAAGGCTCATTATTTTCTCATAAAATAACATAACTGGTAAAGTTAGCACACAGTGACACCATATGAACAGTAACCCCACTCCCTACCGCCCCCTTGTCAGGAGTTTACCTGTAGCTGACAGCCTGACAGTGAAAATAAACTTTTAAAGTTATGTTGATCTATTCTCCGTGAGGTCCGGGGTTATTTTTCAATACAAGTATTTGTACAAAACAATGTGTTCATTTTCGAAACCTCTTTTTTAAAAGCCTATTTCAAAGCCTGTTTCAAAGCCTATCATAAAAACAAACATACATGTAGGAAGCTATAATGAAACTTTTTTTGATGTCTGATGTATCCAAATAATGCAAAACTGTATTTAAAATCTGTACTCTCAGTTAAATAGACGTTTTCCCAATTTAGAAGCATACATGTTTACAAAATGTAGGAGTGTGCATTTACGGGTAGTACGGGACCGGGTACCCGATTGAAAAAAACACGGGTACCCGGTAGCCCGTGAAAGAAGCCCAGCCTGAAATTTGCATCTCGGAAGTTGCTGTTCATGCATGATAATACTGCCACATCATTGGGACAATACAGCAAGACACGAGTGTGTACAGTGAGCTTTACAGCTGTACGGTGTCAATTCCAACTTCCACAAGCGTCATAAATGTGAAATATGTTTTGTTTTCCCATGTAGCCTGGTTTTCATTTTTGAAATCCTCCACAAATGACATTCGAAACTTTTCATTTTTATTGTCTGAGAAGTTACTCAATAATTGGACAGTTGGTTACGGGTACCCGATCCCATAGACTGGAACCGTTCCTGACATCAGCGGTCGGGTACTCGGGTACCCGGTTCCGATGCACAGCCCTATACATGTACACTAGGGCACCTCAATCAAACCAAAACTAAAGGGTGCTCCACTATGCATCCTTCAGATTCATTGTGTACTTACTTCGCACCATAGATATTGAGCATTCGATTTCTTGAGCGGTTAGCTATACATGTCACATTGGGAGAGGCCAGAGCAGTGCTAAACAAAGGCAGAAAAGAAACACGAAAAAAGTACACGTCAGCTGATTAAAATATAAGCTTAAAAAGGAAATTATGTGTACCGGTGTCTGTCCCTATGACACTGAGTGGTAAATTTGGAAGCAAATAGATGTTCATATGTCACAAAGCTGTCAAATTGTGAGAGTATAAAACTGGTAGTTTGGAGAAGAGAAAGTTAGACCAGACACACAAAAAGGACAAATGACAACTGAAGATCCATAGTAGACCATTATCATTTTGAGGCCATCGTAATTTTTTCCCATTCAAATCAAAGTGACCAAAGCGAGGCCAGAAGGAAAAATAGTCTGGTTCCTTTTTGCACAAAGAACATTATCACTCAGTACTGTTATCATGGTTATTGGATAGGCCTACAGGGAACATGACTGAAATGGTGGCAGCAAGATAAAGGTCTATAATTATTTACACAAACCATCAATGGCAAAAAGTCTGCTGCCCTCTATCTTAATTAGCCACTTTAATGTTTGATCAGTTCATTGAAATGAACCATTTTAACAATTACAATTGAAATCAAAGCATGTACAGTACATACAATATACGTGTATGTACTATCATTATAAAAGGGAATAAATATGTGCTTGGCTGGTTTTAAACATGTACCTTTGAAACCGGCTTGGGCCTGGATGCTGATTCTAGTCTGCAAGCTTGCCGCAATCTTGTCCGCAAGCTTGCTGCAGTCTAGTCCGCAAGCTTGCAGTAGTCTAGTCTGCAAGCTTGCAGTACCTCATTTGCATTTTTGGAACCTCGCAAGCTTGCCTGCAAGCTTGCCTGCAAGCTTGCCTGCAGGCAAGCTTGCAGGCAAGCTCCATGAAATTTCTGTAAGGGAATGGCCCAAGCCGAAGGTGTGGGTCATTATTGGCGACCAGGCCGGTTTTAGTTGCTGAGCTGGTTAGTTGCCTAGCCGGTTTTAAACGTACGTGTTTAATACCAGCCAAGCACATATTTATGCACATTCATCAATACATTTCAGTCAACAAGTCAAAATAAGTCAAACATCCATAAATTTCCAACGATTTTGTTCAACAATTTTACCTCATGTTTTGTGAAACACCCCTCTAGCTACTTGTTCTATGGTACGTGTCTCACGCAGGTTGTGCTAGAAATCTCTTTTATGGAGTTTGGCGCGCCAGGTATGTACTGCGCAATGTGGCGCAGAACGCACGGGTGCAGGAATAAAATGTTTAAAACCAGCCGGTGCTTTACCAGCGGTTTAAAACCACCCACGTGATGGGCTCTCGACCAATAGCAATGGGTGAACCGTCTGAGGTACTTACGAATATATGCAATTAAAAATATCTTGTACAGTTTTTAATTTATATTTTTAACTGAAATCAACATAGTACTGTTAGTATGTATTACACACTTAGTTAAAATGCACACATGCACCATGCCAAGTCAATTAAATCATTCAATTCAGTCAATGAAACAAATAAATAAATAAATAAATAAATAAATAAATGATAAACGCATTTGTCGTGCCACAACTTCAAGCTATATCTAAATTAGTATAACACTTCATATAACAAAAAATCTGTAACATTCTTTTGTAACTTTCCAAAAATGCTTCGTGCTCACGAACAATGCCCTGAATGTACATGTACATTTTGTTTTGTTGAACTAATATACATGTAGGGGATTACATAACAAAGAAAGTTTTGTGAACTTTTGGAGGCCAGAATAACTTTGTGAAGGCCTCAGGCTAAAACAAAAGAAGTTAATTTTGCCACTTCAAACAATATCCTCATCCTGTTTGCAACAGTATACTGTATTCAGATACATGCATTTCCCTTCCATTCCACTGATTAAATGCAGTTTGCATAGACTCCAAGTTGCAAAGAAATAACAAATCACAGCCCATGGGCTTTTCATTTCTTGTTATGGTAGTGGCGGCAGTCTCGGTAATTAATGTTTCTGCAGCTTATAGCAAGGGGCCGACTCGAAAACTTTTAAAAAATGGACATAATAAAACCCTATGTGTCATGTTGTTCATCTGGCTGACAGAACTGGAGTTTGCAAGGCGCGAGAGCAGATGTTGGAATGAACACAGGAACACGAGATGTTGCACTCAACTGAGGGTTACTTCACTGACAGAATGCCAATGACCCAAATTGTGCCCCATTTCCAAAGAACATCCCAAATATCCTCAGCAAAAATTAGGCAAGACCAAAAATGTCCAGTGCACTTGCTAATAGTCAGAATATTGATTGTTTCATTTTTAATAACTATTATGTTTACAAGTAAGTTTAAAAAAGAGCACATTTGTCGAGCATGAAAGTACGTTTCCAGCCCCATTATTATATCAAGTAAATAGACGATACCTTTTTGGGACTTGAGTTACAGAGCTCGTATCAGGAGCTTGCAACACCATTATGATGTCTTTATCAACTTAAACAATTAAAATTTTCCATGCTTTTCTTGACAACTGAGGGCGCTGTTGCTGTGATGTCCTTTCAGGATTGAAGACGCTGTTCAGTTTAGGAGTTTTCTGCTCACATTGCGAACCCAAAAATGTGCTTATTGAAAATATTTGTGAGAAACATTTGCTCACTGGCTTACTGCTGACACGACAACAAATCACCACAGAAAAGAAAATTTACGACAGCAAAATATCCAGAATTCTGGCCATTTTTGGCGCTGATCGAAATAACTGTAACATTGAGTTTTCCCCCCTGATATGACATCACACTTTTGCTCATGAATATGAAAATTCATATTAGCCAAAAAAAAGGCACCAAAATACCTGTGAAAATGGCACAACAGATTTGAAAATAGGGTGAAATGGGACAGAAAGGTGAATTCCCAAAGATTTCATTAAAAAAATTACATTGCAAGCGCATCGTCCTCATGAAAAACCCGAATAGACAATTTCCATGCACTAACACCTTCTGCTGAATGCATTCAGTTCGCATGTTAATCAAGAGAGTTTGTTTTGCTTATGAAGAACACCTGAGACTCAGTTCGGTTCGCTCTCGAGTCACACTTCAAGGGACTCTAAAAAGTGCATGATTAGAAGCAGGCCCTTACAAACTCATGTGACGATTACAATCCATTTCCTTCCCAATCTGTTTGAAGTTCATGAGGGGTGTTGTGTCACTGACTTCTGCATTCCATGGGGACAAATACGTGTACATCATACTAGACCTCTATGTACATGTATGTACACGCACATACATCTCAAGGCCATGACAATGTATGGTACATGTACATGTACATACACCTGTAGGTGTAGTACTTGTGTATTTTCTTGCAATTAAAGGTAGAGTACATCATTCGTCATTTGTGCATTTGTTCTGTGTTTTATTTGAAGGTGACTTTTTATAATATAAATGCATATATTTCAAAACAGCAGGTTCAATAGATTTAATCTGACTGTCCCCTTGAGACAGTAAAACCAAATCCACACCAATGACGTCTTTCATTTGTGGATTATGATTTTTTTTAAATGAAATCTGTGTTTCAAAAACCACTTTTAACAGGACAGAAATTACTTGTGTATGAGGTTACTTTGAAAATAGAACAAATGGACTTTGAAAAATGACTTGACAATGTATGGACCACAACACTGTCTAACATCAGACCCCAAAACCTGATTTTAAATTAATGAACACAGCTTTTAGCAGTGTGCCTACCACCAACTCCCACTTTGCCTTCCCCTTCCTCCATCCCACCCACCCCCACCCAGTTGGCCTTCCCCTCTACCCCATCCCACAAACACTCCCCCACCCGCCCCACCCTGTTTACCCGCCCCCACCCAGTTTGCCTTCCCCTCGTCCCATCCCACGACCACCCCACCTAGTTTGCCCACCCCACCCAGTTTACCTGCCCCCCACACAGTTTGCCTCCCTCCCCGCCCCCCTTCAAGGTTCCCTTCCTCTCTCCCCCATCCCCCAACCACTAACCCACCCCTGACCCCCACCCTGATGAAAAAAAAATGATGAATTTTTTTCCCAATCCCACATTATTTTGCTTACAGTGAACCCCAACTTGGTGACATGTTATTTTGCATGTGTACACTTACCTCATGTCCACCGCTTTCTGAACCATTGGTGATAATTTAGATTTACGTGCCGGCTGCGCCAATGTCTTGTGCTGTTTAACGGCAGGTTTGGCAGGTTTGGCTGCTTTGGCAGGTTTGGTAACCCGACTACCAGAACTGTCCGGCGGGCTAGTGCAGCAGGGTACAGGCAGGTCCAGGCAAAGGGTATAGTTAGGTAGAGTAGGGGGGTAGGAAACCACACCATGCAGGCATACAGAAGTGGGGAAGAAAGGGTTAACAAAAATTACAAGTGCTGTTAATGGGAAAGGATTCACAACTGTTAATGGGTTACGGTGGGATTGAAGCACACGTGCAACTCATTCGGTAACCATAAACAAAAATTAGTAGTGGAATTTTGATGCACTGGCTTCTGTTCCCTCAGTAAAACAATATAAGACATCTTCCCAAAATAATTAAGGGATGGGATGAAAAGGGATTAGATATGATTGGATTGGAATATGAAGAGATTCAGAAATCGGTGAAGGGTTGGGATCGAATGGGATTAGAGGGATTAGATACAATGTAAAAGGTTTAAGATGGTACATGGAATAAAAGGAATGGAATGGGAGGGGATTTGATAGTGAAAGGTGCAGAGGTATTTGTGGCTTCAAAAAAAGGATTAACAGGGATTATATGGTATAACAGTTAGGATGGGAAGGATCAATTATGAAATGAATCAGACAACATGCATTTATAATGAAAAGGAATGGATGAAGGATGCACAGCCGGAACGGACAATGATGGAATGCCATTTGGAAACACCGATTTGGAAAACACAGATTGGTAACAAGCAGACTTCCTCAGAAAATATGAAGCAGTTCCTCTAAGGATATGTTTACGAAAGCAAAGCCTCACACTACGCCTGGGAGTAGTGCATAAGAACTGCAGTGCCAACTTGCATTTTTTGGCACGTAAGGTAGATGTATGTGATGCTTGATTGAAACAAATGTTTTTTTTTCAGCGCAAACTTGGACCTCGCGCAAATTTACTGTCCTTATTCCTGACTTGATTATCTTATGAATTAGATAATTTGAACTGCGCATGTGCATGCTTTATAAATAAGGAGCATGTTTGATTACTCCCCCCACCCCCTACCCCCACCCCCTTCGCGTCGTGCCTCTAAATCAGGGAAAGTTGCACATGCGCAATATGTGAGAGTATACAAACGATCTTGGGTGACTCGAATGATGTACAAGTGACGTACGCGGCCATAATGAATGATAAATGTTAAATAGCGGAGCCCCTTTTTAAAGTGGATTGGTTTCAAATAATTATATTGACATGACTTGACAGAAGCCATGCTACCGTACTTCAGACACGCTGTTAACACAATGTGTCAAATTTCGGCCCATCGTCAGGAGTAATTTAAATAAAACTGTTCGTTTTTGAACTTCCCATCACTGGCGGATCGCCGGACGTGGCAGTCATGTTTTAGCATGGCCTTATGGGATACTTACCCAAGTAACCGGCTCAGCGGGTTGGTTACTTGGGCCAGGCTGGAGTAAGCGCGCCGAGACGTCATGTGAGAGTTACATTTGTAAATCGAACGCAGTCGCGCTTGCACGAGTAAGCGCAAGAAGTGATTGAACACGCTAATGGTCAATAAATTTGCGCGAGGTCCAAACTTGCACTTTTACATCTGTCAGCTGGAGAGTATTACATGTACTTTTTGCATAGCATACATGTACATGTACAAGCATGTGTTTATTTCTGATTAAAAAGACTAAGATATTATTCATCTCCTAAAAAGAAAGCCCTCAAATAAACTTCCAACAGGGAAAAGACATTTTAACATTTTAACATTGAGTTAGGTAAAAACATCAACACCAAAGCTGAAAGGCATACCTTCGGGCACCTATAAACTTGTTTAAAAAAGCGAATCCCGAAAACAGTAAGGCGGGAAAAATGTATAAAATACTGACCTTCAGGGCCTAATATGCAAATAAAAAGAATCATAAATTTGAGATGATTTATTTTTACTTTGGATCCGGGTTGAATGTACTATAATCAATGATTATCTTTCTGTGGGATTTGGAAACGTGTGACATCCAAAGAGTCACTTACTGTGATGAAACTATTCTTTGCATTGTTACGTGGCTGTGCTTCATTGCATTCAAATGATAGTCAAGATGACGTTTTAAAGAAAAATTTGTTACTGATCCAAAATGAAACCACATCATTTTTACCATGTTTCATAAATGGTTCTTCTTCTTTTCAATTGTTTCCCACCAATTAAATACAAGGAAACATTACAGAAATGTCCTGACATGTTTTTTTTTGGAAATCCCAATAGAAGTCTCAATGGATCGATCACCATACTTTGGATATATGCCTAGATTTATAGAGGCAAAACGACTTTAAAATGGCTGAAAAAGTACAATATGAATAGCATGCTACCACTGTAGCAATCAGAGGTCTGTGTTCAATCAAACACATGTCAAATAGGAGTTGCATGTACATGTACATGTATAATGAAAAGTAAGAGTGCATTTTCAACTAAGCCAAAACGCCTAGAAAATGGCTGAAAAAGTACAATATGAATAGCATGCTACCAATGTAGCAATCAGAGGTCTGTGTTCAAACACAGGTCAAATAGGAGTTGCAATGAAAAGTAGGAATAAATTTTCAACTAAACCTTTGACGCAGAAGTGTATTTTTATTGAATTTAGGTTTTAATTACTCTGCTGTTTCTCAACAATAAAGTAGAATCTGCTTCTTTCCCGAAAGCTGTTCTGTGGATCAGCTCGGGAGGCAAGTTTGACCACATCACTCAAAGCAGTCAATATTTGTGTCAAAGCAGTAAATATTTGTGTCAAAGCAGTCAATATTTGTGTCAAAGAAGTCAATATACATGTCAAAGCAGTCAATATATATGTAAAGCCATATGTAAAGCCTGAAGCCATGCTACCGTACTTCAGACACGCTGTTAACACCCTGTGTAAAATTTTCGGCCCATCGCCAGGAGTAATTTAATTAAAACTGTTCGTTTTTGAATATAGTCAATATTTGTGTCAAAGAAGTCAATATACATGTCAAAGCAGTCAATATATATGTAAAATGGTGTCCAGCCACATCCTTCTCCCCCCCCCCCCCCCAAGTATTTTTCAAGCATAATTATTCCATCCCAGCTCCCCCACTCATCAACAGAGGTACCGGTACATGTTTACCACTAAACTTTGCTTTTCAGTATTTTAGTATTCAGTCCGGAACTTGGTACTTGATTGAATGTAGATGCATGGCATGTGACAAAAATAGATGGGCATGCAGCATACAGTTTGTTGATGCAGCTTCTAGTATTGGCCCAACCACTTGTACATGTAATTGTGATATTAGAATCACAGCTGCCATTACTAATCAACATATTAATTGAGGCAACCGTTGTTGTGCTTTTAATATTATTTTTATTTAAAATTGTCACCTTCAATGTAGAGTATTGTATATCGTTTGCAGCTATCCAAAAAGTAACTGACCAAATTATTGTTGAAAAGCATGTATGGTTTAAAGATAGTAACTGCCCTAAACTCCCTGTGAAATTATTCTTTCTGGCATGCTGTCATTTTGAAGAAAACAATAAAAGAAGCTAATTTCCAAAGATGCGTCAAAAGTCGCAATTTTGAAAATTTCCGTTAGTAGTTTGTTTTTTAATTCGGAGAAGCCGTGAATGGGTGTGCGCAAGCGTCGACAAGACGCACACGTGCGCGGTTGCTATTATTCGTCGGTTCAGTCCGTGACATTGCGTAGCTGCAATCAGCTGAATGAGGACATAAATGTTCGGACGCATGATGTCGGGCACAATTCAAAACATGTCTCAGCAACTTTTGAATTGAAATCGAGATCCTAGAATGTTGTTTTCTTGGAATATACAGCATTCACTGAGCTTAAGTTCATCAGGTTAGTTGTTAAGCACCCTTCTTTAGATTTTGAGCACTTTTGTTCCTTCAAACGGAAAAAAAATGCACAACTGACAAATGATATACTCTACCTTTAAATTGCTACGATGAACGCATGGTTTTGACAAATAGCTCAATATTTTGTTGATGTGCTAGTTCCAATGTTCACATGCACATGTCACAATCACCTGGATTCGTGATATCCTGGCAGCTGTTCAATTTTATTTGATACATAGTCAAAATGGCGTGATGCACTTGCTTCAAAAAGTGGGGCAAAACTATTGTTCATTAACTTCAAGTCTTTTTTTTCAGACTTTTAAAATGACAAAATTATGTACTTTTTGAAAGTTCACTCACGAAACTGTTTAAAGCATAAAACAGGTGGACAATTCCAAGCAAACAGGGACACGGCCCCCAAAAATCAAATTCATTCCTAAACTTCCCTTTCATTTTGAAGTTACGGTATTGCTAAGAGATGTACCGGTAAGGACCAGGATATAAACTTTTTTAGTCAAATCTTCATCGTTTTCTATGAAATATGTTACGTTGCTTCCTGGTGATGTTTGGCTTATAAAATGTACTACTTTATGTGCATTTTCATTCGTTTGCATATTTTTCTTGACAAAGCATTAGTTGCAAACTTATTATGCAATTCAGTAGTATGACCTTAAAAACAATATACATGTAAGCCCATGACTTTTGTTGAAGACATGTAGGTGCGCAGCTAAGGACGCTTAGCCATATGAAGTGCGAGTGACAAAAAGATCTCTTTTTTATTATTATTTTCAACTGGTAGTGATTACATGTATATTGCTGACTATTGATAATTTGCTTCCCCCACCAATACCAAGTATAAAAGCAACAAGTATTTATTGACGAACTAAAATGCGAGTGACAGAAATGCGAGTGACAGCAATTTCCCCTTGTAACTTAAAATTTTCATTGCAATTAGTATTTTGAGCACACTGAAAAGGTTAAGACTTGTTAAGAATTGTGGAGGAAAAGCTTCATTTGCATCATAACTAGATGAACGGACAAACTGAAATGCGAGTGACGGAAATGCTAGTGACGTCACTTTTCC
This sequence comes from Patiria pectinifera, assembly GCA_029964075.1. Lineage (NCBI taxonomy): Eukaryota > Metazoa > Echinodermata > Asteroidea > Valvatida > Asterinidae > Patiria > Patiria pectinifera. Next base: position 13,869,296 of record CM057141.1, read on the forward strand.
CCTCTAACTTAAATACAGTTAGTTATTGAAGATATTTTGTTACCCTCATTTATACGTCAGTATGGTAGGTATCTAGTACATATAACCATTTGGTTGCGGTACATTTGGTTTGTGGAGACTTTTCAATTAAAACCAAGACAATTTTTGGCATGTCCTTTTCACGAAATGCAAGTGACGTTTTTTTCCAACAGTGCCATGCTCATATTTAGTATCATTAAATTTTCATAATTCCATATATTGAGTATTTCCAAACCAAAAATGAAAGAGTAATTCTCTTTTTTGTAAAAAGTACACCACGAGAACACTGTTCGCAGGTCACCCGAGAACAGGGTTTCAAATACGACCCATAATGCACATGTACCGGTAAGAACATGCATGCATTGTAAATGATAACATAACTATTGCTGACAGCAGCAATGTGACTTGTGGTTTTTTTTTACATCTTTAATGACACATGGCACCAGGAGCTTGACCTCCATGACCTCATGTTCATTGTACAATGAACCCCTTGGGTGAAAAATAAGGTCATGTCCCACATCACAGCAGTCAACAAATTTGAAATGTACCGCAGCATGGTCCTAGTTTTTATGCAGCGTGTGCAATGCGTTCCATTCACCTGCACACATGGAAAGCAGTTCTTCGCAAAAGCGATTGTTAAATTTATTAAATATTTTTGGTAGCCGTAAGGACTCCTATGAGAGCACATATAATGTGACAGGCCCTTTACAAAATGACATTATAGTTGCTACAAAACAATAATAATTGGAACAGTCTTTAAAAAGTAAAACATGTAAACGTTCACACAACTGTAAAGGGTAAACAATTTGATCTTAAGAAATCAAGTTGTTGGCGCAATACTCGACATTCCAGTCACGTTTCTTTAATTAAAAAAAAAAAGCTGCATTGAAATGCGTGTGTGCTAGGAACGTCATGTGTGCATATTAGTCTGACAGTTTTGAATTTACATTTTCAATATGCCCATCTCCAGGAGAGAAATTTCCCCAAACTAGGTCGAATCACAATGCTACGTTTGCGATTTACACTGGACCAAATGTGAAATATACTAGTACATGTATAAATTGGAGATCGGAATTAACAATGGAGCCCAATGACATTCTGGAATAAAAAAAAGTGTCGTCTTATTGTGTTCTTCATCTACATTTGAGGACCAGTTTTCTGTGTGTTGCTTAACGCTCCTATGCAAACATACATTCTGTGCTAAGTTGTATTTTCAGTCAACAACAATCAAGTGGCTGTATTCAATAGTTAAGAGCTCCCAGCCCACATAAAGCAGGATTGACTGACTGTGATTGTTTATGTAACTTAAAATAGCTTTGCTTTGACTGTAGGTGATTGATAAGACAGCTGTGCCTACCAGTTGCCTGCTTTTGTCGGCTGACTGAATTTGACTAAACTAGTCAGAGTGCTTGCTTGCAATACATGTACGATCTGACTGTTGGTGACTAGCCCGTGTAAAAGGCGCATGGCAGGGAAAGTGGATGGAATTTTTGACTGTCTACGACCTTTCAAATAGTAGGCTAATAGTAGGAGGGTGGTTAAAAAAAAACAGCAGTAAAAAATATTGTACTAACCCAGTGTTGACCCTATTAATTAACCCTAACCGCCCTGAATCCTTCAAAATCCTCTTTGCCAAAGTGGAGGAATTTGGAGGATTGAGGTTACATGGCAAAAGTGCGTTACTGATTTCATAAGATGCACTTTGTCGAGGTCTTGGACCGGACTTTGTGTTGATTTTGCTCAGCCATGCATATAGGCCTGGATTATGCTTGAAATCCTCCGCACTGCTCCAGGATGTCACTGGCCAAGCCTCAACATATTGACAGTCACTGCCGCAGGATTTTGCAGGATCCAGGCAGTGGTCACCCCTCCACGGACCATATTCAAGAAATAATGGAGGAATTTGCAGGATTGAGGCTATATGCTATTTTTCCATGAGGCCAATTGGAGGATTTTGCAGGATTGAGGCTACATCCTAGCAAAAAGGCCTAGGGAGTTAGGGTTAAGTGTATTTATAGATGTACTGGTACGTGCTGACGTTTTGTTGATGAACAATCAATACGACAAATGCACCTGGTGTGATTTTATCACCACAGATGTTCCTACATTTTATTTAATCATTAAGTCAAAACCTGGCTTGCTAATAAAATGAACATACGTCAGAATAACGTTGGCTGCCAACAACGAAACTTGCTTTCGCCGTGTGCTGCAAATGCAGGGACTGCCATTAACTTAAATAACTTCACACAGTTTTCAAGTTCTTCAGCAATGCACTTTTTGAACTTGGCAAATGTTGTGAACCTAGAGGCACGCTTACATCTACGTTGTTTGTTGGTTAGCTTGATTAATTTAATTAAACATGTTAAAAAGCCATCTGCACTGATACCGGTAGTTACATGTATATTACCATTGCAGCTGTCCATATTTATCGACAAAAAAATTAGTGGACTTCATCAACGGAGCAGAAACCGAATGTCAATACAAAATTTCCTGATAAAAACTACTGGGCCTATGCCTGATTCAATTTTTATATCAGCCGTGCGAAGCACGCTGATATACTGTGATCTTCGCATATTTTTCTTTCTTCGGGCAAACAGTCACGTAACCAATGAAAAAATGGCCATAACTCCAAAACTAGTTAGCCAATTTCAAACAAACTTAGTCAAATTAAACCTGGACACATGCCCTACCTAGCCATGTTCGTAAAATCCGGCCAGTGGTTATCCAATGGTCAGTAGTGGTCATTTTAATAATGAGCATTTTAATACAAAATGCTTCTTCTCCCACAGTCTTGACCCAATTAATGTAAAACTTGGTCAGTTACATGTATATCCTTGGACCAAGCCACACAAAAGTGGTTCACAGAATTTGGCCAGTGGTCACCTATTGGTCAGTAGGGGTCATTTTATGAAAAAAATAAAAAAGCGGTTTTACATTTTAAATTTTTGCAGCCCTGTTCAGTGTATTTTTTTATCTTTAATTCTCAAATTTCATATTCCTAACTTATTTGGTTGTCGAGTTATTTCAAGTTTATCATTTTTTAAACGTACACGTAAAAACAATATTAGGGCCTAAAACATAGGAATTCTGGGAAGGTTTCAAACCACCACACACGATACTGTGGATGTTGTGTGGCATTCAAAAAGGATGTAATCCGTGTGCGCGCAGCCGACCATGTTGACAGGCAATTGCACGCACTGTGCTGCACTCCCCATAGACTTTGTACACAACCACTGAAGTGGCGTCTGTATACTGCATTCTTTCTGTTTGGTTTAGCGGCAGTGCCACCTGCGTAAAGGTAGCTGCGTATTCGGCCAGATACTCCGCCGCGGATTAAAATGTACGGAGGCCAATAAACAACACTATTGCTGTGATTAATTTTTGATGGTTTATGCGGATTAATCTACAGGCATTAACTACTGTTTCATGTATTGTCTTGGTGGCTATTTCATGTAATGTTTCGGCGGGCTTAACGTCAAATGTTCATAGTTGTTTCTCTTACATTCTTTTGCCGATCTCAGCCACATTTAGCAATGATTACCTTGTAGTCAGTGCAAGTCAGTATTCAGACAAACCGTTAAAATGGCAATTTAGGCTGATATCCGAGCTTTGGGAAGCACATTAGCTCTAGTTTTGATGTTCTTATTTTACTTCTAAAGTTTCAAACTGACTACTTTTTTAAAAGGTTGTTTTTGAAAAACTTTCTCCAGTTTTACCTTGCAAATTAATATTGAAATTTACATTTAGTTCCAGAAGATGTGTACAAAAATCATGCAACAAAAGTGGAACTAAATGAAGGCATGTACTTCACACTCCATACTCCAATGTAAATTGAATGACAAAAAGGTAAGTATTTGCGATGGAAAAGCTGTTAGCATTTGAGAGAGTTTTCCTGGCATGAATTATGCAGAAAAATGCAACAGGGACTGAAAAAGAGGCACATTTTTGATGGTTTTTAACACCACATCTTGCAAAACGATGATGCAGAACAAGGCTAATAGAGCAGAATTGACAGTGAAAAGTGATGTTTTGGAGTACATAATGACAAAATGAGACTAGGTTTATGTATGTAAGATGAGACGTAATGACAGAAGGATCCGCAAAACAGTATATGTGACCTGTTCTGTCAAAATCAGACTTTTCTGGGCATACGGTAAAAAACGAGATTTTTGAATATTGTTAAAATATGTACATTTTCCTTTTAATAGGTGGTTTAATTTTTGAAACTGGTCATTCCTGGGCAAAGTTATGCTATTTTGAAGTTCATCGTGTTGAAAAGTAGAAAATGGAGAAAATGGCAGTTAAAGTTTTGGGGTCTATTTTAAAACCTGTTTCAAGTGACATTTCTGTAACTGATAACAAATCATCAAAAATAGTATTTTTAGTGTTCAAATTAGGGTTTCAAACTTTTATTGTATATTTTAGACATGTTCAAAATTACAAGTATGCAAAAATTAGAAAAATCAAAAAAAATTCACCCCCACAGCGTTTTTTGGCCCTATCTCAATTTCAACCTCTGCCCAGAAGCGTCTGCTTTTGACAGAACAGGTCACATATATTAAGTATGTTTGGAAGTTGTTCGAAAAATGTCCGGGGCTCCACAACAAGTGAGATTTGCTACAACTGTTTTCTTTTCTTTGAATAGTATTAGAAATAATCAAACTAATTAAACTGGAGATGTGGTGAGTGTGGTCGAAAACAATTTCCATCTTGTGAATAGAAATAATCAAGTTTACACGTAGGTAAAGGATGACAATACATGTAAAACCAAAATTAAAAAACAAACAAAAAGTTTGTTGTCAATTCAATGTTAGAAAACATGCACTACAACACTAACATTTCCTCAACATCTGTGGCATTCCAAATGAAACATTAACAAAGGCAAAAAAATTAAATTGGAAATAATTTTTTGTTTGTCTTGTTTTGTTTTTGTTTTGTCTAAGACGTGCATACGCGAGGAGATTTTTTTTTTCAAAACTCACCGATTTATTGGTACAGCTACTGTGCCCCCAACTTTTATACCACCGCCAAAGTTTCCTCTGGTATGACCTGCATAAAAAAGAAAAGAAAACAAAAATTCAACTTGCCAGTTAAAATTATAAAATTGGCTTGGACAGCTTGCCTCTTAACACAGGTTGATGGTCACAACAGAAAGTTTCAACCTGTTACACGTAGTTTAACCCTAACTCCCTAGGCATTTTGGCTAGGATGCAACCTTAATCCTGCACAATCCTCCAACTGCCTCCATGTAAAAATTACATACAGCCTCAATCCTCCAAAATCATCCTTTATTTCTTGAATGTGGTCCTTGGAGGGCTGACCACTGCCGCAATCCTGCAAAATCCTCTAGGAATCGCTGTCAAGATGTTGAGCCAGTGACATCCTGGAGCAGTGCGGAGGATTTCAGGCATAATCTAGGCCTAATTTATGCACGGCTGGGCATAAACAACACAAGGTCCGGCCTAAAACCTTGACACAGTGCAGCCTCCAAAATCAGCCATACATTTTTGCCATACAGCCTCAATCCTGCAAAATCCTCCATTTTGTGAAGAGGATTTTGGAGGATTTGGGAAGGTTAGGGTTAATAATTAAGTTGCATCACCCATGCTTTTTAACTAATTCATTTTTTTTCTCTTTTATAAATGTTCAACTTGTATGTTTTACTACCAACTAAAAAACCTCCTATTTTAATTTTTTGGGCATCTCCTCTGAACAGGGGTTATATTTTGGCCATAAAACGGGGCCACTTTACAAGCAGACTGGTTCCCGGTCCATACTCTTATTATTGCTGATTTTGGGTGGGCACCAACCTATCCCGACGGAATTACCAACAGGCCAAAAATAATTTGAAATTTGGAAAGTAAATAATTCAATAATTAAACATGAGTGGATAATTTGGTCGATGTTTCATATGGAAGTGAACTTTTGTATTGCTTGAAAAAAAGCAATTTAGAAAAGGAAGTCGAAAAGAGCACGGGAATCATCTTTAAAGATGATGAAAGCTTCTTTTACTTTTTTTTTTAAACAAAACTCAAAATTAGCAGCGAAACCTCAACATGACTTCAAAATTAATAGGGACAAAATTCTGAAACGCAAAATGAAAAAACATAAATAAATAAAAACAAAACTGGCACAATGAATTAGAAGTAGGTTGTTTCTTTTTCACATGTGCATGATGTGCGTGAACATGTATAATATTAAAACAAGATTTTCCTGTTAAGAAAAATGATGGTTAAACAAACGGTTGAGACAAAACAAATTACCTAATTGTAAGAAAGGTTGCCCATCAATTTCTCTATAAAGTATTGACATCATAGAATACAGCCATATTAAATTACTAGAGCGCTAACTCGCTGTACAAATGAATCCTGATGGGCTCATCCATGTTTGTGCACAAACCTTTAAAAAACTCAAAATTTAGTACTGCTTTAGTACGACTATCTGCATATCTGCGTTTGTATTTTAAACGAGTGCATTATTGAAGCCGATACACCAAAAACCAAAATGCACAATTGGTAAATGACACTTCATTTTGCACTGCGCAAACTCAAACGCAAACGCATAGGCGGCACTGCAGATTATTTTTGTACTTGCGCGTTGCAATTAGATTACATTATCTGACATATTATCTGCATATTGGCTGACTTTATGGAATAACAGGCCCATCATGATAATAAAGGTTGTACATGGGTTTTCACTGTTTTTTTTGGTGGATTTTGGGGGACTTGGTCCTGCAGGCCCGGTTGGACTAAATATTGATGGAGTATGATGGACTTTGGGCCTGGAGGTCTAGAGCAAAGCATGCATTGGAAGCAGTGTGATTGATGGATTTTGGCGGACTTGGTCCAGTACATGTACCGGTACAAGTTTAGTAAAAGACAGTAGGGAGTTAGGGTTAATGTATAAGGATTTCTGCTGTAATATCATTTCCCATGCGATGGAGCCATTTCCTACATGTAGATTAAAAGTTTAATCATCTCGTCTGTTTTTTTTTAATTCCAGCTAAAAGCAATTAATGATCCAACGACAGCTTAGGGACATGGCGGCCAGACTGTTTAAGCTCCTTGCAAATGTGGCCCTCCGCTCCAGAGGGAAATTAATCCGTCAAAATTAAACTTTGCCAGATCCGTGAAGGAGTAGCCGAAGTTGTCCCAGATGAGAGAGTTTAATTGTCTGGATACAGTGCTGGACTCCCACTGGTGAAATTTATGGACATATGGTTCACCATTGGAAGAGAACATAAAACATTCTGGAAACGATTAACACTTGTCAACAGAATGCTTTCCAAGAACACTGACTCAGGAGTGACCACACTCAGTTTTCAACTTGTCTTTATAGAGTTTACATGGCCAACTACAGGTGTTGAAAACAGTGTACCATTTCAAATTTGACATTCTGGAAACGTTCAACACTTGTCAACAAAATGCTTTCTAAGAACACCGATTCACAAATGACCACATTCTGTTTTTAGCTTGTCTTCAAAGAGTTTATGTTTTATAACTATGAGTTATAAAACCCTTTTTTCAAATGAACCACAAAGGGAAGCTGACTAGGTGAATTATACTATTTTTGGAAAAGTTGAACAAAGAAATTGACTGGAGGGGGGCTTGAACCTGCGACCTCCGGATTACCGTTCCGGTGCTCTACCAACTGAGCTATCCAGCCTTATGTTGGCAGTTCCACAATTCGTCCATATCTTTGTTTAAGGGGCGCTAGTCATTAAGCCATAAACCTGTAATAATCCATGCAGCCAGGGATCACGCCCAAAGTCATGATGCAGATCTGGGAAAGGATACAGCTTTTTATTACAAATGTTCAAATGAACCACAAAGGGAAAATGATTAGGTGAAACATAACAATTTTTGAAAAGTTGAAGAAAGAAATTGACTGGAGCGGGGCTTGAACCTGTGACCTCCGGATTACTGTTCCCGTTCTCTACCAACTGAGCTATCCAGCCCAACGTTAGCGGTTCCCCAATTCTTTAATACCTTTGTTCAAGGGGCGCTAGTCAGAAGCCATAAACCTGTATATCCATGCAACCAGGAATCACGCCCAAAGTCACGATGCAGTTACGTATAAGACCCATGTAAGAAATACATGTACACCCGCATATTGCAACATAAGATTAAGCAGCAGCAAAAACAATACATGTAATCGTCTCTTGAATTTCATTGAGCCAAGCACCCGTTAAGGCCAGTTTGTACTCAGAACGAATGCGAACCCAAATTTGAAACTTCATTCAAAGTCACAAATTCTGAAGCATATGTTTGCAGCATCTTTTGCGAATCTTTTTGTTCAAATTTGAATAAAACCACATGTAAAATTCAGCAGTTCACCAAATTCAGCTGACAAAATCCTACAAAACTATGCCACAGTACAGCAAAACTGATCAAATATACAATTTCCATTTTTAGCTCCATTATTTTCCATTTGTAAAAGTACCCCCCCCCCCAAAAAAAAAAAAACCCTAAAAAAAACCCACATTGTTTTCAAGCCAACCAAAACTCCATCATGATCATGCTAACTTGAAGTTGGCCAAGTTGTATCAGCTGGAAAACAGGGCTCTGACAAATTTTCCATTTTACAAGTAGAACAGGGGTGTGAGTGACCACTCATAAAAATAGCTGAAAACAGCTGGGAAAGGTGTAAAAAAGCTGAACTTTGGAAATCTCCTATACTTTTGTACACACTAAGTGAGGGAAAAAAGCTGAAATCCAATACAAAAAAAAAGCTTTAAAGCTGAGATTTCACACCCCTGGTAGAAAAAAATTAACAATTTCCACAAAAACACAAGGGGGCAAACAAAACTGCAGGGGAGGGTTTCAAAATCCTACACTTACAATATAAAAAAATACATAAATTTACAAATGCAGTAAATGTGCCAACATCAAAAGAAAACAATGGGATTGGACAAAGTTGATTAAGAAAGAATAATTATGCATGTATATGGAAATATAGGGGTGCAATAAAAAAATGAGAATGTGCCGTTTACGCATTTAAACGTTCAAACGAAAACAATTCCAGATCTGTTTACACATTTTCCAAAACGTTTAAACGAACCCCAAATTATATAACAGGGACCAACGTTCACGATATCTTCCTTTGAGTTAAACCTACATGTTCATAACACAAAATATTTCAACAATGTTTCCAAACCTATTCAATTTAGAAAACCTTGAAACCACAGCAGTACTTGATTACATTCAGGGTACACGTAGTTTAAGTTTTTACTTTTTTACTCACTGCCATTGTTGGTTTATCATGCCAATCACGTCTGTCTGCAGACATAATGGCCAGGTGTCAGCCTTTGTGACTGGCTAAACGTTAAAACGGTACTCAAAATATTTGCTAAACGTTTACAAAATTAAACGCAAAGTCACATCCTTAAAAAAAAAAACGCAAATATTGCCAACGATGGCAAACAATTTCCTATTTTCCGAAGGCAAAGGGCAAAAGGACATTGTAGGGCAGGGATTCAACAATATGCACTTACAGTAAAAAAAATAATAAATAAATAAATTACAACTACAGTATTAAAGTGAACCAACATCAAATAAACTGAAAGAAAATGGAATGGGATAAAACGGGTTGAGAAATAAGAACTCAAGGACATGTGCAAATATATTGATGTCTGTATCTGTTCATGTAACAATATACTTGCAAATATGTTGATTGCACAAATAAAAAGGACACATACCGGTAGCTAAAACAAAAAGTTGGATGTATCTTAACAAGCTTCTGAACTGATGACGTCGCACTTTGTTTACATGTGTACTTTCTTATGGGAGCTTGATGAGACGACCGTTGCTTCGCCTCACACCAGTGCACAAATAAACAAAGTGTGACGTCATCAGTACAGCTAGGCTTGTTTAAAAGTGGTTAGTTACATGTGTACAATGTAGGTTGATTTGTGTGGTACACATGTTGATTTTAAAAATAGTTTGGGAAGGGCATGCACACCCCCTTTGCTAAAATAAATGGCCACTGCGTTTGAAGTTGGTTTCCTTCCTAAGTCGATAAACCCTGAACTACTACCTTCATGATGCAGTCATTTATACTTAAAAAAAAAATTATTAGGTTGTTTTTGTTTTGGGAGCAGGGGTGTCGACTTTTGACAACGTCTACAGGTGCATGTAGGTCAAATTAATATATAGTTTTAGGAATTCCATTTCAATTCCTTTTGAGCAAATAACCCTTAAAGTCCCAGTACCTCCCCCCCCCCCTCACCCACCCCACCCCCTCCCTCACATCCCACCCCACCCCCGGGCCCTGCCTGATACTCCCTGTACTGCCCGAAACTACCTGAGCACTGTATCAAATTTTCTGGAATCTTCAGTGTGTAAATACAAATAAAGTACAGGTGTTACTGGATCATGAAAGCAATTATGTTCATGCAGATGGAAATATGTATATAAACAAAAATATCATGGGGTAAAACAAAAATTATGATGGTCAGAAAAGAAAATCAAGCAAAAGAAACCTACATGTTCTTAAGGGGTTCTGGTACTGAAAAGTCATTGCAATTGTTTTTAGTCAGGTACAACTGCTTCAAGTTTATTTATAAAAACGTTACATGTACATTACTAGTACGAAGAGGTCACAGGATAAGCCGAAGCTTGCCTTGTACTCAGTATGTCCCAAGTTAAGTTATTTAACATGTTTAAAGAACACTGTTTAATAAGTTATTTTTCAGTACCACAACCCACTTTGACACCAACTAAACCACAAAAAAGCTTGTGATATTCCGTCACCTGGTTCTGGCTCTGTCTCTGGCTTGGTCCCAGCACATAACTGGTCATGATTCCCTACAGAATAAAAAGAACAAGCCCCAAACAAACACCAGAACATGAGTTAATGTGCACATGAAAGATGTGATGATGCATGATGCACAATGCATTGGGACGTGTACACTTTCTTTCGCAACTCCTAGGGGTGCAGACCAGTAGATAGGCCCTAAATTGCCTTTGCAGTCCGAATCACAATTTGTATTCGTCAAATTTTCTCTTAATAGAGAATTTTGGCCCCTGCCTTTGAGTACAGGATGAGTATAAAAAAAACGAAACCCAAATGGCAGGACCACTATTTGAATGAAGTTTTGCCTTTCAAAATCTAGGATATGAAAGCCCAATCAATGGGCTTTCTTTTAGTACAAGAATCATTCAATTCACTCATATGCTCTTCAAGTTACAGAATGTTTTTAACATAAACACTGTTTAAAGTTCTGTCCACGGATCACAAAAAAACGGTAAGTGTTCTTTCACCGAACGAAAACAATTCACATGCATCCCTATGAGAAATGTTTTCGTTTTGCTGAAAGAACACTTACTTTTTTGTGATCAGTGGACAGAACTTTAAAATGGTGTTAATGTGTTCAAAATTCTGAAACTTGAAAAGTACGTGGGTGATTTGAACACATGTGTTCAATGGTTCTTGTACTAAAAGAAAGCTTAATGACTGGGCTTTCATATCCTAGATTTTGGTCCTGCCATTTGGGTTTCGTTTTCTTTTACTCACCCTGTATTGGTAGAAAAGACAGTTCCCAGCTCTGAACCTGTCTTTGAACTTGTATTTTCTGTGAAATTTGGGATGAAGTTGGTCCCACAAAATTGCTTTATTTTGCAATGGAGTGGAGAGATCTAGTTTTGAAAATAGCGATGGGCTTCAGGACTGCTTTTAGTGGTTATCGTCTGTTGAGGGAAAAATCACCCAAAAGTCATTGTTTAACCCAAAACAAATAGAACAGAAATTGAAAGAGGGTGATTACTATCAAGCTTTAATTTGATGAATGTCTTAATCACCTGTGAGTGTTCTTAGTTTTTTTCGGTTTTTTGTTTGTTTTGAAGTTGGGTTATTTTTTGGTCGGTGGCGACTCTGGGAATCTATTTACTGGTCTGCTACCCCAGCCATCATGCATGGATCATACATGCACATGTTCAATATCACGGTCAATTTCATTTGGCAGGTGCCTGTATACATGATGCTTTTTCATGCTGTCTGCTGCTTTACCATTGAGTGGGTTTTTTATTTTCTGCTGTGGAAAAAAAACACGATCTTGGAAGCTACGGGACAACGAATGCGTGTTGACCTTATTTTGACCTTTGTTTCCTTAGCTGTAGGTCAGATGAAGATGTCACCATGGACATGTTTAATGTTTGACGAAGGCCAACATGATGACAGCGCTAATTCTGTCATTTGAGTTTTTTTTTTTTTATTTGACAAATTTCGACTTTTGACCCATAACTGTAGGTCAGACGAAGAGGTCACCGCGGACATTTTTTAAGGTTTGACCAAGGCCAACATGTTGACAGCGCTACTTTTGTCATTTGACCTTATTTGCGCTTATTGGAGCTGATTTGAAATTTGACATTATTTTGACCTTGACCCCATGATGACCTTTAACCCCAGTTTGGTTGTGTGAAATGTTGGGGCTGGGCTAATGATACTTTTGACAAAGTTCCGTTGAAATCGGTCAAAATATGTAGGAGCAATAGACAATGTGAACGTTTGTTACTAACTAACTAACCTACGGACTAACAGAGAGACGTGAGTTGTAGAGCTGCTATCCGCAGCTAAAAATAGTTAAAGAACTGTTTGTGCTTCTTAGATCATCTTTTTGAATTGCTGTTTCTTTAGCAATACAAAAGTTACTCATGATTGAAAGGAAAGAGAAAATTGCTGCACAAATTTTGAATTATTAGTAGCTCGACAATAATTCACTTCCCGCAGGGTAGACTGGTTCCTGCCTCCCTATGAGAATCCATATGGACTGGGAACCAGTTTATCGTATGACTGATCTGTTGGTGTGGAAAAGCTACCCCAAATAAAAGCTATTTTTCAGAGGGTTGCAGCAACCAAAAATGAGGGGGGGGATTATTTTTCAATAAAATATAATATAAAATTCAGTCCTTCTGATTTGAGGCGTGCAATCGCACCCCCACGCCATCGCACTTCCCAGAGAAGTGCGAATAATCCCACGCCTGAATCCCTCTGTACCAAACACCTCCGCATACATTTACAGCTTAATTATACTTCATAATGTGTGAAAAAAGTACGTCGGTGAAGAAAAAAAACAACCAAGACAAGTATTATAAAAAAATTACCAGATTGTTCAGTCCCAGCTTGGACCACAGAATCCCACGCCTAAAAAAATCACACGCCAAGAAAAATCACCAGCCTAGAAAAAAAAAAACAAGGTGTGCCTTTTTTCCCCATGCCTGTGATTTTCAAATCAGAAAGACTGCAACTGAAAATTTGTCAGAAGAAAAAAAAAATTGAATCTGTTAAAAAGGACAGAAAGTACAACTTTAGCCAATACATTAGAATACATGTCATCATACATGCACGTGTATGTCATGGAGCAGCCGAGCACGCCAATTTGTACTGTGTGAAATAATTTGTATAGAAATATTGGTTACCAACCAAAACGCCTATGGCTTGGGTTCGATACATGCTCAGGTCCACATGCGGATTGGGTTTTCAGTCCCTGCCCAATTCCGTGGGTATTTTCTGGGGTTTTCCTCCCACCTCTAAAACTGTAATTTCTTCTCACTGTCTTCTCTCTAAAGATTTCTTCAGGCTTGCGAGCTGCAGTGCCTGGGGCGCTTTTGAGGAATCCTTGGTTTAGAAATAATCAATAATAGCAGCAGGATATTTCACAGAGTATTATCTTTCCACATTTTGCAATTCCATGACACGTCATTCACACGCAGTTGTCATAAATACATAAGGTGCACATACATTTATGCATGTCCACGCAGGAGTAAGTACATAAATTTGTATGTAAATGCGCTGCAGTTTCAATGAATATATTTTGGAGGCTCTTTCATGCAAAGTGAAATGGATGGATTGTGAAGTGAAAATGACCCCCCCCCCCAAAAAAAACCCAATAATTAAAAAAAATCAATCAATAAACTAGAATTGTGCCTGCAACACATAACTGTATCGACAATAGTTTAGCAAACTTGTATCCTGTTAAACAAAACAAAATCAAAAACTAAATTTTAGGAAAGGCATTGCACATGCATCAAAGAAAAACTGTACAGCATGCAAGATGAGTTAGAAATCATAAAAGAAGAAGCCATTCTAGGGGTGTGCATCGGAACGGGGTCACCGAGTACCCGACTGATGTCAGGAACCGGTTCCAGATTATGGGATTGCGAGTACCCGTAACCAACTTTACAAATTACTTAGTTACTTCTCAGACACTGAAAAAAAAATTGAAAACCAGGCTACATGAAAAGCCAAAACAGACATCACGTTCGGGTGCATTTTAAGGCGCGACAAATGACGCTCGTGAAAGTTTCAGTTTACACAGTAAAGCTACATGTACAAACCCCTAGCTTCAGACAACATCCAGAATTTGAATTTTGGGGTTGGGTTGTTGGGTTCCTTTCACGGGTACCCTTGTTTTATTTCAATAGGGTACCCGGTTCCTGTACTAACCGTAAATGCACACCACTAACCCATTCACAAGTCATGCTTTCATGTACATGCAGTCTTTAAACTTTTTTTTATTTTCATTCCAAAGTACCATGAACATGTATACCATACAGGAAACGAAAGAAATTAAACCAAGGGCAGACTGAGAAATCCGGAAGTACGGTCTAGGTTAACAGAAGCATTATTGACCCATGGAAAACAGGTTAGTATCTATCTCTTGTTATCCATAAGCAAGTGAAAGGGAAATAAAACAATGTCAGCAGGACTTCAACCTGCAATCTATAGATTACTGTACCAGTAGAAGACCAACTGAGATATCAATATCAACAAGTCCGTGTACTGGCTGCCTCCTTATTTGTCAAAATCTTTCTTCTGAGCTGGGCAACAGATCAAAGACATTTTGAGGATTTTTGTTTGCCAATGTGGATGCCATGTGCTATAAAAATTAAGTTTCACTGTGACAAACAAGGCCAGCTTGAGCCTTATCCAAGAATACTAATTAGAAAGACCTACATGTGTACAGTACATGTACTGTCTTGATGACGAGCATGATTGAAAGCTAGTTAAAGGGGATTTCCAATCAATTTTGTTTTTGTCTTGTCGGTCACAAGGTTATTGGAAGTGCATGCAAATCTCCCCTGAAAATGCCTTGAGTGTGTTTTGATTAATTTCTTCATTTTCTGATTACCTATACTTGTGGGAGAAATCTGAAGGAAAGTTTGTAGGAAAGTTTTGCTAAAATTGTCAGTTTTTCAGGAAAATGCCATTTACTTAAAAAAAAATAACTTTGTGAGAAAGTTTCAGAAAATTGCAAAACATTTTTTTGAAATTTCTGGCAAGATTGAAATAACTTTAAGGTGGAATCCAGCAGGATTTTTCTGGGCTACCGATGAATTAATGATATGAATTTGCTATTTGTGGTTGTTGACAACAGCGCGCGTATACTCTGCTGCGTGTGCGTGCGAAGGTAACGCACGCTGCACTCTGTTGACTGGTTGACGACTGTGATTTTCTACACGCTTGATGGAGCTGGAACCAGTGAAATGTGTTAACATTCCCAGATGACTACAATATCAAAAAATAATATTGCAGTCATCTGGGCGCCTTTTCTGAAAACGCATGCAATATGCTGATTTATTTTTACCACCTTGAAGCTTGATATGAATAATGTCTCTCGTTTATGCACATGATCCTGAACAGATCAATCGATAAACAACAGCATGTGTTTGATGTGTACACAATGCAGTGTACATGATTAAGCTATGAAAAGATGAAAGAAGTCAATATTTAATCCACAGTCCTGTGCTGTATTCAAATAATACTTGAATTCCTGGGTTAAAATTAACTAGACTTGTGGTGCATCATTGACAAATGTTACTAGGGAATGATTTCAAAATCAAGAAAAAAAAATTTAGCCAAAGATAATAACAAGTGATCCGCGGATCGCACATGTTGCCTTTTTGCGTGGTCGATCCCCATACTGGTATGTTTTGTATTCTTACAAAAAAGTCAAATTTGGTGAATTTTAAACGACCTCAAATGACCCCTAGATGATCTTTGACCTCCAATTTGGGAAAAGTTGTGATGAACCCCCACCCAAGGATCACTCCATCTCAAGTTACATTAAAATTCATCAAATTCTGTAGATAAAGAAATATTTGATGATACCCGTATTTGAACAATGACATCTAATGACCCCTACATGACCTTTGACCTCAGTAATCCGATGAAGAATTGTGCCTTCCCACCCAGGGGTCACTGCATCCAAGTTACTTCAAAATTCATGAAAGCATGTACAAATTATACATTTTTAAAAAAACTTTTACATACAGGTCTACGGTCATACAGAATTTAGGACCAGTGGTTAGATTAGTGTCTCCCAAAACTTTGTTTAGGAACACCAAAAAAGTACACTCAATGTCAAGAAAAAAATGCCAATTTAACACACACAAAAACTCTTTGAATTACACTGCTGAATTCCATTTTCTTTCAGCAGATATTTCAAAATTAGATTGTGGAAAAATTAGGTAACAGAAAAACCTAGAGCACATTATAAGCACCTTTATCATTGATTCAGCTTTTTTTGAGCACATCATCTTTTTGATTTCCTGACTAATTTCCCCTTTTTTTTCAGCCAACGTTATTTCAAAAGTAAACTGTGGAAAACGAGGTACCCGGTAACACGAAATCTAGTACGAGAAAAGCCCCTTTAGTGTTGATGCAGTTTTTTTCTGAGTACTTCAATTCATAGTACCCCTATATGACACCGAGACATGAATCCGTGTTGTGCCAGTTTCCAAACAGGAAGACCCATTGCCCACATGAAAGGAATGCGATTCAAAGAACAGCACAGGAAGTAATTTCTATGTTCTTTAACTTAAATCAAAATACTGGGTAGGGAGTTCTACATGTTACTTTTCCAGAATAGCTGATGCTAAATATTTTTTACTTTCCAAAATACACTGAGGCTGCCACCACAGCTAACACACACATGTTCGTTTCGAACTGTGACTCCTTGAACATGTTGAACAGGGTCGAGATTGGGGGTAAATTTATTTTGTTCTATATTTCTTTTAAAGGTAAAAACAACTTTACAGTAAAAATCTAAGGAATTCCAGATTAAAAAAAAAAAGATTTTTATTCAAAATAATAAAAATCCTGACAAAAAATCCCGAAATCTGGACAAATCCCATCAAAAAAAATCCTGAAATCTGGACAAATCCTGACAAATCTTAGCCCGAGTTGAATCACCAAGATACAATGTACATGTACATTGTACCTTTAGTATACATGCTCCTATTATTTATGTAAGTGCAAAAATGCATTGCTCTTGCAAGTATTGGTCTATGCGGTACATGTAGTTACATGTATTCAAGGATTTGAGCATGCACAAATACGCATTTGCTGTAACGTAGAAATCGGGAGGCAGCAACCAAAATGCAAATTTCACATGCACATCTGCAAATTTAGTGCCAAAAAACAAAAAAAAAACAGTAAAGCAAGAGACAAAGTGTATGAGTACCATTCCAATGGTGATGATGGGAAGTAATACAGCTACAACAATGTTAATGTTTATCAGATGTATAAAGATAACTCTGGCAGAACAGGATAATTTATGCTACACAAGTCATCCTGTTATGTTAAAACATATCCAGCAGTTACCCAGATTTTCTGCCCCTGGTGATTTTCAAGTTCTCCGATTCCACTCTAAACTGTGAACACAAAGCCCTAGGACAGCCTCAAGTACCTTTTTGTCTCAAGGCCCAAAGTATCTGTGTTCGTACCTGCAGAAAATGCATGATTTACAAGTACAGGTACTTGTATGTACCTTTCGATATGCTTCCTGTTGGAAACGTTGGATAACGGGCAGGATGGCACACAATGGCACACAATGGCACACAATGGCACATGTCCTTGTTTTTGAATGCATGGAATACGGTACATGTATGGCCACATACAAATGACAGCAAAACATATTCATGTACATGTATTTTCCCCAAGAAATTTACAATCATCAAATTGGAAAAAGTGAGGAATTAAGCGCCATAGTATTATGGTAATGCTCGACATGGTATGGACCTATACCGCTTTCCTGTTCATGTACATAGGATCATTTATAATTAGTGCCTTTTTTTCATTTGAAGCAACAACAGTGCTCAAAATCTTAATTTGGGTGCATAACAACTAACCTGTTGACGTTTAAGCTCAGTCGCTACTGTACATTTTGAGAAAACTGAGAAAACATCTAGGCACAATTCTTTGGGTGTAATAACTGGATTCCAAAGGTAAAGTGGACTATTTGCAGATATCCAAATAGTAACCGACCAAATTATTGTTAAAATGATTACTTGGTTTGAAAATACATGTACATGTAGCAATGACACAAAATTCCCTGTGAAATTATTCCCTCTGGCATGCTGTCATTTTGAAGAAGACAATAAAAGAATGTCATATTTCCAAAGATGTGTCAAGTGAAACACTTTTGGAACTTTCTGTTGGTAGTTGGTTTGTAATTGGGCGAATCTGTGAATGGGTGCTTAAAAGCGTTGGCGCGACACACACGCGCACGCGGTTTAGCGTGTGTAACATCACGTACATGTACATGTTGACAATCGGCTGAATGAGAATGTCCCGAATGCTGATTTTTGGATTGTGTCACGAGAGGGCGCAGTTCAAAATATGACTCCGCAACTTTTGAATTGAAATCAAGATCCAGAATATTGTGTTTTCTCGAAATATACAGCATTCACAGAGCTAAAAATTCATCAGGTTATTGTTATTGGTTCACGTAAGCATCTTTAGATTCTGAGCACTTTTGTTGCTTTAAATGAAAAAAATGCACAAATGAACAAAAGTTCATCCTACATTTAACACACACAAAAAAGTGTGCCCACCAGCAATTTTGTTTAAAAACCACCTCCAATAATTGTTTTGTTCGGAACAATACTTTTACAGGTTTTTCCATCCCTATTTTCCCTTAAATCAAGGGTTTTCTCCAAATGTTTAGATCTGTTTTGGAGTAATTAGCAATTAAACACCAGTTGCCACTATCATCATTGGAATGGTACTATTTTTTTTATTATTTTTTTTAACATAACTCTGACAAATGTACACGTACATATGTATACTTCAGTAAGAAATCACCTGTTAATAGAATACGCTGGCATTGAGGCGATCCCTGCACCACATTAATGGGGTGTAAGTTCTGTTGGTCAAAACGAATCCATGCTTCGTCCAAGTCAACTGTATCACACACATTAACAGCCAGAAATCAAACATGACAGTCAGGGTACACAATCAATTATAACGCTGAATAAATGAAAGGTTAATCAGCAAACTATGCTCACGCCAAAGTGCGACGGCGCTTTTTCATTCCTCATTGGTAGTGATGCTTTCCAGGACTTTAAAATGCATTAGTTGTTCGCAAATAATTAACATCATTTTAACATTTTGATTGAGCACATGTAATTGAACACCTAAATAACCCTGGCCCCCTAGTACTTCCTCAGGACTATACCCTGCTAAATCCAACAGAGTCCAACGGGAGTTTCCTGCTCAATCCACTGTGCCTTATTTTCAGTTGTCTGCTGGATCCAATGGAGTCCAACTTGGTGTTATAATGTGGTTCAGTTGCCTGCTGAATTCAACATATTGCATTCAGGAATGTACACCAGGGGTATACTGCTCAATCCAACAGGCTCCATCGGGTATATGATATAGTTGGATCCTATTGGATTCAGCAGGGTGAGGGTTTTAATTGGATGTAGATGAAATTAAATCAATACGCAATTACAGGCAATCTGTTGAATGTGGGGCATCCTTGCAAAATGAGACGGCACTGGGCAGAGGTCGAAATTTAAGGGTTTGCAGGTATCAGGAAAGATGAATGAAATACTGCTTACAATACTGTTGCACTTTAATCAGACTTTCCATTGACAAGTTATGGCAGTTAAAAGTTCACATTTATCAACATGTTGAAAAAGTAAAATACTAGGAAAAGGCCTTTAACCCTAACCCCCTAGCATCATTTACTAGGAACCATACCCATCCTGGCAAATTCCAACACCATATGGGAAACTGCACACACATATTTCTGACTTTGTTTATGGAGGTGTACCAACCCAATGTAAAAGACTGCCAGTTTAGGGGTACTGTACCCATCCTGACAGATTTCAACATAACATGCTGTTGGGGTTTGATGGGTTAATTTCTGTTAGGGTTAAAGTTTTCAAGTTCTGTAGTCATGAAGATGCCTCTTGTTTTTTCTTAACAACACTTTTATTCCATGACTTTTGCACTATTGTGTAGGAGACATATATCAAAGATTTCAAAATCAATAAATCTGAAGGCAAACAAAAACCATCCCCATGTATTAAAATAAAGTTCACAGATATAGTAAACCAAAACTTTTCCTGTCATTAGAGAAACACTCAACACTTCCTCACCATCAAAAAGTACATGCACTGATATGCTTGGCCAGTGTTAAAACAATGGATTTTACCCAGGGTCTAAAAATGCATGAAAATACATTGACTTTGCTAAAAAAATTATCTCAAACTTGTTCTTAAGAATAAATGCTATTTTTGAAATGTGGACTAAAACAGGTTGCTCCTACATGTAGCTGTGCACATACAGGTTTTCCAAAAGTTGACCAAAGACTGTCTAATTGGGGTGTGCCAAATTGTGGCAAAGGGTACCCTGAACTATTAAAAGGGTGTCCAAAAAGCACCCTAAGGGTTTAAAGAAATGATCCATGCTCCAATACAGTAACACCAACATGATCAGCACATCCATGTAAATCATGGGCAACTGAAGGGGGGGGGGGTAATATGTAATCACACCATACTCTCTAAGGAGAATTAAAGCTTTTATGGCAATTCCATTAACATGTAGCTGCTAATCAGGCAGAAAAAGAAAATTGGGAGAAAAACATTATCTGGCAGCTGGCCAAGAGGACATCTAGTGTGCACTGAAAGTTGAAACTTGTTCAGATCATCCTGGGCAACTTTTTTCCCCCTCAGATTCAGTCCCAGACCAAGCATCTCAAGGGAGAAAGTGCACGTCTGGCACTTTGTCTGGCCATATTTTGAGGAATACATGTACATGTAAGAACATATACATGTAACTAACTGTACCTTGTGACAAATAAAAATTTAGGGGAAAATTTAGGAAAGCACACACATTGACACAGACAAACTTGTACACATGAGTTATCCCATGCTACCAGTACTATGGGGACCGAAGAAGCTGTGGGGACAGTTGAAAGTCCCCACAACTTGGTCCTAATTTGCCCAACAATAAAAAACTTCCCCATAACGTGGTCACGGCCCGCCCACACATACTTGTTCCGTAGTTGTGGGGACTACATGCCAGTTGCCCCATGGTACTATGGGGACCGAAGACACTGTGGGGACAGCAGGAAGCCCCCATAACTCAGTCCTAATTTGTTTAACAATAAAAAACTTCCCAATAACGCAGTGCCGGCCGGCCCATGTAAACAAACTTCCAACTTGATCGGGATATGAAAAATGGGGCAAACAAATCAGTAAGGGAGGAATTTTAATGCAAAAAAAATGTGTATACCGAAGATGAAATTTAATATCATAGTAGAACAAAAAGTGTTGGAGTAAATGAATGAATAAAACTGATAAGAATTTGTTTTTGTTTGGCATGTTTGGGGGAGGGAAGTAAGTTCTTCTTTATTAATCTATTCCTCTTCAATAGGAGCAATAGCACACACTGTTGACTGTGTACACTGTACCATACATGTATACAAATTCTTGTTTTGTTGTCAAGTTTGTGGGGACTTACACCCGTCTGCGCACAGTGGTATTTGTGGGGGACCGGGGAAATGCTATGGGGACAGGGGAGTCCCCCCATCCCTATAACGATCTAATCCTTCCTAAAAAAAAAAACTTCCCCATAACGCGGTGTACATGTATGCCTACCTACCGATACACGTAAAAATACAAACAGTACATCAGCTTAACAGCTACATGTACATGCATGCAATGTTCTCTTCACTGATCTCTGTTAATTTGCAAATTCTAACAAAAGCTATTCACGGCTTTGTTCCAGTAGTAGTACCGATTGAAATTATAACTGAAAACCACCGTGCATGTTATGTACATGTATGTACATGTACATGTGTATCTGTACATGTATGGTACTGGTACTAGCATTAAAGAATACAGTTTTGTTGCTTTTCATGTAAATGTACATGTACATGTAGCTACCCTCATATTTTAACCAGGGATTTTCATATACTTAGAGTACCAAGCCAAAGTAATTTTTTTTCACTGCACTGGAATCAAGAAAATCTTTCCATTTAAATTTATCTTTTGCAAAATGCCATCTTGTGCTGGTATACATGTACAGGGTGTATTCGAAAGTACAGTATTTTAACTACTACACTTGTATCCTGGTCAAGTGCATCGGTGATGAACGGACGTCACTCCATACAGAAGCAATTCCGTCCATATTGTTGAGTTGGCCATAACATGTTTGTCATAGAAATAGGTAGGCTGGTATTGGAAGCCAGTTGCTATAGAAACCCAAGAGGAATTTTAACTAAACCAAAAAGGTTTCAAATATACCGGTATGGTGTTCTACATGTACAAAATCATAAAACACCTACAGGTATAGAGCACAATGTGGAGCTCTGCGGTCTAATGGTTACGATGTCCCACTTGTGTGCGATGGTATTTGGGTATGAACCCCGACGGAGAATATGGTGTTTGTGTCCTTAGGCAAGACATTTTACAACAATTGCCTCTCTCCACCCTGGAGTACACATGGGTCCCAGAGAGGGTAGAGACCAGGTTGAGCTGATCTCGAGCTGCTGCCGAAAACTGGCCTCACTGCCTGATGAACAGGGGTAATAATAGACCTTAAAGTCCCACGCTATGGCATTTTGAGCAAGCACAGCCGTGATTTACATCCGACATGCTTGCACAGAAGTCCTGCATGTGTGCACGCGCATGATGCAAATGTGACCTGCCATGGCATAAATTGTGCGTTGCGCATTGTAAACTTTACGTACATGTACGCACATGTATGTTGGACAGTTATTGTGCGCGTTCTAAACACCTTTTGGGCACGGGCTGTAGGTACATGTTCACAGATTGGATCAGTGCTGCAAAACGTCACGTAACTTACAGCGCATGCTCTATTGCCAATGCATACGATGTCTTCTGTCAAGCGCTCTGAGACTATGGTATAGGCTCCGTGCGCCAACAAAAGAGGGCGCTTTTTAACCACGTTTGAGATCCCCTTGGACGGGACACACAGCGTGTGCGTACTGTACTGTACTGGTTCGCGCGCGAAGTACCGGTATGCACGACTTCCTGAATGTGCCAAAGCTTCTAGCCACAGCGTCTTCGCGTGCGCGTCAGGCGTCATGCGCAAATACGGTACATTCAAATATATCTTGCGATTGTCTCCCAGACTAATCCCCGCCACCAATAACTTTGGATAATTTTGAAATACACAGTGGATGGACAGGGAACCAGTCTAGGTCTCCCCAAACTCTCCTCTTCTGGCTGTTGAAGGGGTACTTGTGCACGGAGCCCATAAAAGGCAATACAAGTACCAAGTTATTTTATCATTATTAATACAAAAACATGTGTACATTGTATCATATTTCTATTAGTAATTCCTGCATGTGTAATATTGGTACCTACTTGGACTTTTGACAACTTTGGTCTTGTGTCTACTGACAGACATCATGAAGAGTACGTCCAGCATCAGGAGCACCATGGCAATCACCAGGATGTACATCAGTGTTCTGATGTTGAGTCTTATGGTCACGCCCATAGTAGCAGACGGCTGCAGTACTGTCGCGGAGTACCGGTTCAAAGTGACTGTTCAGTTTTGTAGCGGCAATCCTGCATACGGAAAGAAAAAACCTACATGAACATGTGTACTTTGAAAAATTCCCAAAAATTTGTATTACAAAAAAGGGATATGATGTAGTGTACACAGTTAACATTCCTGCACAAGTCATGATTTCAGAAATGCCAAAAAAAAACAACAAGTTTTGGAATACGCTCCATTTTAAACTGCGAACACCACAATTCAAAATACCAAGTTCTGCAAATGAAGCTTTTCGCACACGATTCCGTGACAAATGAACCTTTCCAATGACAATGTTATTACGATGAAAACATCTGCAATTTATCTCCCAGCAAAGTTACATTACTCTGTCCTGATTGGTCAATCCCATGGCGACGGCAGTGGGATTCATCACTGTATGCAAATACAGGCAGAAACATGTGTTGCGTTTGTTTGTATAATTACATTTGTAAACAATAATGTCAATAACTTTCCCAACCATACCATATGCTCTTGGATAGGCCTATATGAAGGGCTTTTGAATCCTACACAATAGTATGCATTGAATCCTACACTACAGTATGCATTGAGGACACAAAGGCAGTTTATTATCCCCAGGATTTTTAAGGATTTTTAAGGATTTAAGCAGAGGGAAAAGCACATCCTTTGCAACAACTTCCTTTGAATGTCTGGCAGCTTTCAGATATATATACAAATGTATACATTGTAACAACAGGTCAGTGAATTACTTCCCTCCAACCTTGGTCAACTGACAGACTGTCCAGTGATATGCCATTCACATGTATATATCACAGTTTTCAAGGGCTTGTAATTACGTAATCACATCCCTTTAACACCCCGTGTCTTTGATGAGCCTTCATGGACTTCGGTTACATGTACATAATGAGTCTCAAATTTCTCATAAACTTCATTTACCTGTCTTTAATAATAGACATAATTTCCAGCGCTTTGAGTACGGTACCGGTGTCTAATTGTTGGTAGATACATGCGCCATATAAGACTCCGGTATTATTATTATTATTATCAAAAACCACCAAGGAGCATACCAGATTCTGGTGGAACACCGCCAGCTGGGTGGAGTCATGAAGTTTGTATTGTTTGAAGCTTTTAAAAACTTGTCAAGTGGAAAAGAAAGTTCAAAGTTAGGATATGAAAACATCTGGCGTGAACAGCATCAGATTCAGACAGACATCAGACAGACAGACAGCGTACATGTAGGATCTTTTAATATAGGAAATTCATGTTACTGTGTATGTACATGTATGAAATAATGTCATGGGACGAACAATGTACAAGACTTGTCTGGGTCTATTTTTGACTTCGCTCAGCAAAATTACCGCAAGTTTCAAGGGTAATTAAGACAGTTCAGGGGTCTAGACATCCATGCTGATATGTTTTTCTCCATCGAAGATTTGGCTTTAAAGGGAATGTACATCATTGGCTTTTGCTGTAATTTTCAGAAATGAACTATTTGAGGGGTTAGTATAATAGATCAAATATTGTTACACTGACATGTTTGAAGCTTTGTGTTCAAAAATGCTGGAAAAACCAAGAAAAACCAAATTGTTCAAGTAGTCTGGTTCCTCGACTCCACTAAAGATAAAATGGATCAAATTATAGATGCCAGAAAATTGTAAGGTAAGGGAACCAGTCTAGCTGGCCTGCACCCGTTCATGAACATGTACATGTAACCAATAGCAAACAAAATTTGGACTGAAAAAAAGTGTAAAGTTGGAGCAGTAGTTGAAAAATAGTTAGGTTTTTCCAACGGTGGTCGGCCGTTGGAAATGTATACAAAAATACCATTTTCTTGAATAGGACTTCACACCAGGTGCCATAATTTTACAGGATGCTTTAGACTGTCATTTACCAACATCCTAGTAAGGTGTTTCGTAAAAACTTGGTAGTTTTATTTTTCGATGTTTGCAAATGTTGTATATTCCCTTTAACATGTTAAATTTAATAACTGAAGACCAGTGTGTACATGCCTAGATACATGACCGAGTCATGTTGGGACAATATTGCCATAACCCGGAGGTCAAACAAACAGACCCAGTTCAGTGGGGTTCCCCCCTTGGTGAACACGCATTCCCAACGAGGGTTACCTTTATAAACACATGATAGTGGTGAACTTGAGACGTGGTGCTTGCGAAACGTCTGTCATCTGCACAGTTGGTTGGTTCGCTGGATGAGGGGACTGAAAGGGAAATGAGGAAAAACAAGAAAACAAGCCAGGAAATTGTCATTACTGCCACCTCTTATAACAGGATAATGTTTTTGCATGAAGACGCATGGAAAAAATAATAACGATGGCATGGACTAGAAAAATCTATTTCAAAAAATGCATAAAAATTCAAGACTGCTCATTCCAGGATTGAAACAGAAATCTAAAATCCAACAAACATAGGGCCTACATGTTCATGTAGGGGAATTCTAAATATTGGAGATTGGACAGTAGGCCTACCGTGTTCCCAAATGATTGATGTTGTTCATTGTACATGTACAAGAAAGCAATAATAAATTAGTGTATGCACATATACACACAGTATTGTGTTTTTTTGGTTAATTAAAAAGTGTTTTTCTCCATTATTTCAAATGTACATGAAAATGAAGGTGTTTAAATGCAGTTTTATTTTATTGATTATTTGTCATGTTATCAATACAAATGGGATTCTATAGTTCTTTGTTTTTAGTGCTGCGCATTTTTAATAATTTAGTATTGGATTATTGGAACTTAGATTTGATCTATTCAAATATTTGAACACTTAGGCCCTACATGGTGGTAAAATCTTTGAAAGATCATCTGCATCGATGTATTTTTCGAGATAGCTGACTTGCTGACATTTGACAGATTTTAAAAATGGGCTAATATTCCTCACGACAGCTCTCACATCATGTACACGAGTGGCTGTCCACAAAAATGTGACATTTTGGGTCATTCCATAAATTTGGGGTCCAACTTAGTGTGTCCCTGTTACCATGATTACATGTACAAATGTACAGTACGGTACGGTACAGTACGGTACGGTACAGTACGGTATATACATGTACATGTACCGGTATGTCATGTATTTAGAATGTAATTCAGGACACACTGTTTAATGCCTTCTATCTCCAAGAGTGATTATCTCCAAGAGTGATTATAAAAGTACACATACCGGTACCTGCCAAACAAATATAAAATAGTATGAAGTCAATTCGGGCGATTCACAATGCAGTGCGCCACCAAGAGTTTGCCATGGAGAGTTCATTTTCCAGTGCATTGTGGGAGATGGTCGACAAATTCGCAGCGCGGGACATTTGAAATTTTTAGTTTTTCTGGTCAGTACTGATGAAATAAGCATACATTGTATGGCACGAGTATCTGTCTGCTCTTTTCTTCTCTTTTTATCAATATAGGCCTACCGGTAGTGTTTTTTGTAAGGGGGCAGAACGCTATGCCCCAATCTATTGAACAAATTAGCTCAAGTTGTCTACTGATACTCATTCAAATGGGCCATGTTTTGTTGACAGTAAACTTAAAAAATGGACTCTCCATGGCAAACTGTCGGTGGCACACTGCACTGTGAATCGCCCGAATTGCAATGATACTTGAATGGCAAATTACACAGGTCAGGTGTACATGTAACAGAGACACAAAAAAAGGTCACACTTTTGGACCCCACATTTATGGAATGACTGATTTGACATACAATAAAACTACTCAATTGTCATGCTTACAACATCAACTGGCAATGTGTGGGACATTTCTTCTCCTCTTCGCAAGACGGCTCACATGGTATTCAGATTTTTGGTGGATGATCGACTATTCGGCGGATATTAAATATATTTGGCATGCAGCCCTATTGGCTTCATGATGAATGATGAACAATGAGTGTTTCGCTTGCAAGCTTGTAATTACTGTTATCTAATTAATTAATGAATTGCACTGCTGCATGATGTTCTCACAAGTATCATGTACAGCACAAGTTGGCCTACTTGATGAAGTATTCCTCAATATTAAATTAATTACAAAAATATGACTATACATTGTACTACAGGGAAACCTGTGGTATAGCTTTTTTTTTAAATATGGGCGGGCGTTTTTACCCCGAGTCCCGGGTAAAAACGTCCGCCAAACTTCCTCCCGAAAAGGGGGGAAAATTTCCCCTTATCAATATAATGACCATGATATTATTTATATTTGCACCTGATAGGGGAGACACATATTGCATAAAACCACATATTTATTTCCTAGTGTCTCCAAGTATTACTGAGATATTTAACAAAAACTTAAAAATCTGGCGTTTTTACCCTACCTGTCACAATCATGACAATGAGCAATTATTGAGAAAACGCAACATGAAATAACCTACAAAAAAACGATAGCAAATCTTGCTATGGGGATATTCTTATCTTTCCAGTTTTCCTTTTACCATGTACCTGTACATGTATTACAAATAAACATGTAATGATACCAACATTTATACCCGTACATGTACAAGTTCATGTAATTGAGCATGAGCGTCAATTGTATTTCATGAACAGTACATTGTACTGTACATTGTGCAATGCAAGGTTGGCTAAAAACAGGATGCTCACATCCCCATGTCCACTTTTTGGTTAGTATTCCAAAATATTTCTAAATTTCAGCAATGCTCTGTCAATTCAATTTGTTATTAAAAAATCACCCTAAAATTTCCATGAAATTATGCATTGGATCTGAAATATGAGTCACATATTCTGCCTAAAATATTACGCATAAATACACTTGGCTTTCTAAGCCCTCAGTGCAGATTTGTGTGATGAAATAAAACTGACTATTGAGTCTGTCATGAAATGAGTACAAAAGGTACTTTTGAGAGCTGTTTTTCAGGTCCTGTTTCGACCCGAACGTGCAATTTGTGTAAAAGTCGTCGTTGGGGGCAACAAACAAAACATAGTAAATCGTGACATAATAAACAGGACCCGTTTATACTACGCTGCATCGGGAGTCCTGTTTATTATGTCATGATTTACTATGTTTTGTTTGCTGCCCCCAACGACGACTTTTACACAAATTGCACGTTTGGGTCAAAACAGGGCCTGAAAAACAGCTCTCAAAAGTACCTTTTGTACTCATTTCATGACAGACACAATAGTCGTTTTTATTTCATCACACCTTAGGCTACAAATAACCGAAAAATGACGGAAGTGTCTTCGAGCATTCCACAACCTCTTTAAGTTTAAAATTTACAATTTACAAAGTTTAAATTTCAACACTTAGAATCTGCTAACAACAAGCCTGACAGCATGAACAGCAAGTTCTAACATGCCTGGTCTTACCTCTACACTGGCTGTGCATCGCGTGCGCAGGTCCAACTGACACTTGCCAATGTGATCATCTTAAGCATCTCAAGTCCCGGGATGCGATCCCTCGGCAATCTCCAGCTAAGGATCCTCTCCCCCCTACTGGGAGATCACGGTCCTCCACCAAGTGGCCAATGCCTACAGACACCGTATCAACACCTCATTAATGAGCTGACTGGATGTCCGACGATGGGCTTGCGTCCCCCGTGCCCCGTCAAGCCTCAGCGCAGCGCGGGCTATAACCTCCCAAATCCAGGTCGAGGAATGGAGTTCACCTGCCTCCCTAAAATGAGGCCCCCGTTGCAGAATTGAATTTACGCAGGCGTATGCCAGACATGAAGCTATCCAGTGGCATAAAATTAATCAATAATGAGGGCCTGCTGCTGAAGAATCTATACGGCGGGGGTCGTTAGACGTAATTGGAGGTTAAGTCGGTCCACAAGACCGTCCATATATCTCTGACTGCCATTCTTGAAATCCTGGTCACATAGAGTCATTAACTGGAGGAAAAAAAACCACAGACTTGGAGACGCTTCCTCGGTGACAGTAAGAATCATTAGCAACTGCAACATCCAAACATTGATGAAGGAGCGGCATGTGCTACATGTAGGCCCTGGAGAAAAAAAGAAAGAAAAAATTGTTCACCTGTCAGTTCATAATACAATTAAGAGTCATAACTGCCTCTGTGTAAATTTCTACATTGAATTATTGAATTTGGGGCAAGAACGGGAGAAACTCTTGTGTACAGTGAAAACACTGTGTACACTTGTACATGAAGTTTGCATTCAGCAGCAATTTATTTATTAACCACACAACAATGAAGGCACAAGAAGACTACTCATACATGCATCTCTGTGGAACAAAAGCATGAACATCAGACATGGCTGCAATGCAAAGGATCTGTATTCTTTCCACTCACATGTACATGTACCGGTATGGTACCGGTACTTACATTGTAATACATACATGTGTACATCATTGTACATCTGCATGGACATGTTTATAACATGCATGTTTTGTCAGCATACATACATTTGTACATACATGTACGTGTACATGTACAAAAATGTGAAGGTTTGGCTTTGAAATCTTTCTAAAACCTGCTGAACTCTTTGATTCTCTGGCAAATGTAGCATGTGTGTGCACATTTTTGATGAACCCAAAAAACATGCCAAATGACACAACCTAAACCTGCGCTCATGGTGTTAAGACCCAATAGTGTGATGTCACTGTCAGTGTCAAACCGTGACACTATCCACTCCTAATAGGTCAAATACATTGTACATGTACATGTACCAGTGTAAAATCACTGGCAAAGTAATAAATCCGGTTGGTGTGACCCTCAGCTCAGGGTAAATCCAGAGGGTGAAATGAGATTCAAATACTGCACACACAAAATGATCTACATGTACATGTACATGTAGCACAGTAACTTTAAGGCTGTCATATACAAGCAGGGTTCCTGCACCTTTAGGACAATATAATTCCATGACCTTTCCATGACCGAATCACGACAATCCATGACCTACCGGTACATGTAGTTAATCAAAATACAGATCAAAACTGTAAAACTTGTTCCGTGAAAAGTGCTTAACAAAAGCAGAAAAACAACAAAACAAAGCAATAGGCCTAATGTTTTTTCGAAATTAAAAATGTGAATCTTGGTTGAGAAAATGAAACTTTTTTTTTTCTTAGCCAAGTCCATCATGCCTGGAATTGCCCCACATGTACATGTATCAGCATAAAAAAGATATGTAGTGCCTACATGTACATGTACATACAGCGTGAATTTAGGATGAAATACGGACTCATTGGTAGTATTGCGCTCGTGTATAATTCAGGTGATTCACAATGCAGTGCGCCACCAAGAGTTCGTCAGGGAGAGTTAATTTTTCCCCATTGTGGGAGATGGGCGACAAATTCGCAGCGCGGGACATTTGAAATTGTTAGTTTTTCCAGTCAGTAGTTTCGTAAGCATATGATTCGAGTATACATGTATGCATGTAAGGCCAAAAAAAAAAAAGTCTCCCGTTTCTGGAATGGAGCTTGCCCCAAAAGTGGTGCGGCGACACAGCTTTTTTTTTTTACATTTTTTTTTCCTGATGACTGCATACATGTATGGTGCCCAACTAAATTTAGTGCAAAATGTATGGGAGCCAAGAGAGGCCACATAAAGCTTATACTCAATCATAACCCTATCTAAAAACATGTTAAAATTGTGCAGCAGCAGGATTCCAGTCAAACCAGTGAGTTTGGCGGTTTTGAGACATCATCTTACATTGAAAAATAAACTTTTTAATTTTGCTGACGGTCATGGCTACGGCGATGCGTGCGCAGACCAGAAACCAGAACCTTTTTTGGGGGGGGAGGGGGGGGGGAGGGCCTTAGTTTGCCTCTTTTTTTTATCAATATGGTGTTTTTTGTAAGGCAGCAGAACGATGTGCCCCAATCTATAATAAATGGGCCGTAAACATGAAAAATGGACCCTCCATGGCAAACTCTTGGTGGCGCACTGCATTGTAAAATTGCCCAAATTAGGAGAGTGACAGGTCACGTGAGGGGGTTAACCAATAATAGGGTAAAGAAGTCCAATTTTCACAGAAGTTTGATTAACATACGACACCGGCATTAAATACACTAATAAACAATGTACGTGATTACATGCCTCTATTGAAAAATGGCGCTTCTTGGTACACGTATACGCAAGACAATTGCCTGTAGTACATTAGTACACGTACATGTATGTGATCAACATTAACATGTTCCAATAGACCAGGAAACACAAGAAAAGGCTGAGGTTAAGCTACATGTACGTACATGTATATATATACATGACCTGTGGTTCTACCGGTACACACACAAACAAAATTCACTAAATACTCATTACTGCTTGCCTCTTTATTGAAGAAAGATGCTCCTTGTGAGAAAGATGACAGCTAATTCCGTAGCTGGAGACCAACAATGTACCAAAGGACAAAACACAAAGACAGCAGAGGTTTAATTTGCGCATTTGGTTCCACCGGCCCGGAAATTGAAGCACACCCATGAACTAAGGCTACGTGTAAACATGCATCTTTCATTAAAAAAAATAACACTAGCCACACTCCACGACGGAATATTGACAATAAACGACCTTGAAGATGAAGCGCTTGCCTTTACGTTGCTAGGTTACCAAACAGCCTGCAAATATCCGTTCGTTTTATTTATCTTCTTTTTTTTTTTTTTTTAAACTGCGTTTCCCTCCTTCACAATACCGACACCCCCGCTCAAGCAGAACTAATCAGAAATTGCAAATACTCGGGGTTGCTGTATACCGGTACGTCGGCAATGAGCTACATGTACACGTGCAATATTGATGGGTAGTTGAGGCTGCTCTATTGTTACGAATAGAGGTTGATGAAGTCGATTAAACAAAAGGCTGGCATCTCTTCAAATATGAAGGTTTCAACAACAAAAAAGGTCAAGCCACCAATATGGTCTGTTGCCTTGGAAACGAAACAGGGATGAAACTGAAAGACAAAAGGCTTCCGTGAGGACCTGTACACAGCTGTTGTTGTCGGTCTGTATTTTGAATTTTAAATACCACGATGATACGCAAAACCTAAACTGCATCACATCTCACCCGAATGAGAATAATATATCTTGAACTGTTTTTTTTTAATTTTTTTTGGATTATAAACATTTTAAACATTCAACAAGATTCCCTGTAATATTACACTGGAGATGTACCTGGGAATGAGGTATCATGTCGCACGTGATAATTTTTCACTAGAGATGAAAGCATGCGCACATATTAATCTTTTGTATTTGTTTTGTTTCTATGTCTTTGTTTGTTTTCTATCCTCTTTCATTTTTTTGTTTTTAATTATTTTGGGATTTTTTTTGGTTTCAAATGTTTGTTTCAAATGTACACATCCGGCATATGGCCACAGAAGTTGCTTCTACTTCAGTACTGCGTAAACACCCTCTAGAGGGTTAGGCCAAAAATAAAAGTCTCCGGTTTCTGGTATGGAGCTTGCCCAAAAAGTGGTGCGGCGACGCGGCTTTTTTTTTTTTTTACCTGTTTTTTTTTGCTTCAAATGTCGGCTGATGACTGCAAATGGTGCCCGACTAAACTTAGTGCAAATATTAAAAAGACCAGAGAGGCCACATAAAGCTTATTCTCGATCATAACCCCATCTAAAAACACGTTAAAATTATGCAGCAGCAGGATTCCACTCAACCAGTGAGTTTGGCGGTTTTGAGACATCATCTTTCATTGACAAAAAAACTTTTTCATTTTGCCGACGCGCATGGCTACGGCGACGCGCGCGCATACCAGAAACCAGAGACTTTTTTTTTTGGCCTGATAAACACGCATTTTGTTGTACCTTCATGTACATTGTACATGTATACTGTAATAATCCTCTGTGTACAGGTACGTTTGGGTGTAATTTTGAATTATTTACTCCTATTATCGACTGCATTTTTTTTTATTGGTCAATTGCATAATTATGTCTGCGCAACAAAGAACTGCCACATGCACATGGGGTAATGACTGACAAACTGTACAGAAACTGCTGACATTAATAATTATTACCCATCATACTGTAAATATAATAATTACTCTTTTCGCTGCAATAGGGTGACTTTCCCATAGACTTGTGCACAAACCTAAACTGTCACCTAACCCAAGTTTACCTCATCTTTTTTTCACGAAATTTAGTATTTATACTAATTGGACCATGAGGAATCGATCTAGATGGTTTGCGACAGCAAAATTCCTTGTCCTAAGGGTCGTTTTCATAAAAGGGCGACAGTTATAATGTCGCCTTAATAAGGTGTATCGCCCTATTGTGGACGGAGTTAGCAAAATCTGTCGCCCTATTATAGTAATAGTAGTAATAATACTACACATGTAGTAATAGGCAGATGTGTCAATCAGGAATGGCATTAAATGTGATTGTGAATGTGGGAGTACATACATGTGTACATGTACATCACAAAGGAAAATCTGCCAAATAGCATTGAAAAACAAAGACCACAATGATAATCATCCATGAAATTTCCACACAGCAATCGGCAAATTACACTGCACATTGTCCAATGCACGTACCAGGTACCATAGTGCTGTGCACTTTAAAATCATTTCTTTTATCCCAACTTGGACTGATTTCTAAAAGCACTGATTAAAGATAGCATCTGCCAAGCAGCCTAAAGTGGCCACCCATCGGGATTTGCGTGCACCTGCCCTTGTCGAAAAAATGACAAAGAAGTTACCATATTAACCCTAACGTCCTACCGGTAGCAATTACTTTGGGATCAAGAACTGAGGACTACAATATACTACACAAATTATGGCGCAAATCTTCAAAAAATAACTGTTTAAGTCATACTTGAGAGCTGGATACTCCATTATATACAACATGTACGTAGCTACATGTAGAGGGGTGTTTCGAAAAACAGAAAGAAAAATTGTTGAACAAAATCGTTGAAAGTTTTTTATTTTTGACTTGTTTTGACTTTTGGACTCAAAAGTTTTGATTAATGTTTAGCAAATGTTTTAAATACCATTTAAACGTCAAACATTCAGCCATTTAACGAAGGCTGACACCTACCCAATACATGTACATGTATGTCTGCAGACCAGCGAGATTGATCTACAAAGATTGAAATAGCGGGCAGTCATTGAAAAAGTAAAAACCTAACTACAGTGCACAGTTGTACCTGTACATGTTTGTACAAAATGTATCCATGTACTGGTATGTATGTACTGAATACCCGGTACACGTACATGTACGTGTATGTCCGTGTACCCCGAATGTAATCAAGTATTGAGGTGCTTCAAGGTTTGTTAATTAAATAGGTTTGAAAACATTATTCATTATTTGCGTT
Organism: Patiria pectinifera; assembly: GCA_029964075.1. Lineage (NCBI taxonomy): Eukaryota > Metazoa > Echinodermata > Asteroidea > Valvatida > Asterinidae > Patiria > Patiria pectinifera. Next base: position 13,904,309 of record CM057141.1, read on the forward strand.
ACCGGAATGTGTGTTTACATTTGACTCAAAAGAAGATTGCGTGAACACAGGTTCCTTTTTTAGAATTTTAGTTTCTTTTAAACGTTCTGGAAGATTTGTTAACGGATTAAAAAAAAAAAAATGGGAAAAACATTTGTTGAAAGGTTTAAACATGTAAACATCGTGTCCTTAAAAAGCACCACTCTGGAATCTTTATGATTGAAAGGATTCAGTTGTTTTACATGTTCAGTATTAGTACACGACTTCACAGGTTTGCAGACTGCTCGTGAAATGTACCAGAAACTTTAACCAAGCGGAGAATATAACCAAGCGGAGAATTTCACAGAATACAAACTGCTCGTGAAATGTACTAGAAAATTGAAACCAGGTGGAAAAATATATTGCCAGGACCTATCTCCCGCAGTTTTGTCAGACTGACTAACACTTGGTGCTCGGCCTTTAACGCATGGTGAAGTGCGAGCCCCGGTGGTGTGTTAAGAGTTGGATTAGAATGCTTCAACACCCAGAGCAAGGAACTTGTGAATCTTTCCACTACAGCAACGACTTACTCAGCTCATCAGCTGTGTGCAGGTGCACATCCTTGCACATTCATAACATCCATCCTCCCCCCCTAACACATCTACCACGGCTGCCCCCCCCCCCTCCCTTCCTTCGCAGAGGGGAAATTAATGCAAGTTAGCAGTCATTCGTATTACAAACTGATTTTTTTATTTTTTTTGCATGTCGTAATTTTGTTAATTAACTTTGCCAAGAATGCTTCACAAAACTGAAGTTGTTTTGCATTCACTTTCACAGTGTGAGCCACAGAGCCAGTGTATGAAATTCTGGTCTCTTTTACCATGTTTACCCCGTATGTGCAATTCCATGAGAATGTGGACCCATTGTGGCTCAAGTGAAAGATGGAAAATTTATGAAATCTTCAAAATTAGAAGCACCATAATCTCAAATGTGGTATCAAGGTAAAGGGGACAACAAGACCTTTCATTTGAATGTGCCAGTGATATATGTAATAGTTAAGGATATTTTGTTTGGTCCAAAGTATTTTGCAAAACCTCTATGGATTTGAGGTAGTCATTTTTGGCACCTTGTTTTTACAATGTGTACATGTATATGCAAAATTATGCAAGTGTTAATATTATTGTGGGTTTTTGTTTTGAACTTTGAAGTTGAAGAGATAACAATACATATTCTATGCCAAAAAAAGTTTTTGTTTGATTAGGCCCCTATTAGTTTCATAATAAGCAACTTTACCAAAGATGGGCGGACTGACTGTTACATGAGTTACATACCGTACATGTACCATAACGTGAGGTACCGTAACGTGAGTTACCATATTGCGAGTTACTGTAACGCGAGTTACCATAACGTGAGTTTCCATAATGCGAGTTACTGAAATATATCCCTCTAGAGATGTCATGATTGATTAATTTTTAATAATTGTACAGGTAGAATACATTAATGTATGACTTACAGTTCTGATAGAGTTACCGTAACGTGAGTTACCATAATGCGAGTTACTGAAATATATCCCTCTAGACATGCTAGAGATGTCATGATTGATTAATTTTTTATAATTGTACAGGTATACATTTTTGTATGACTTACAGTACATGATACCCTAAAAACAAAAATTCCAATCAGTGCACAGTATGAGGAAAGCTTTCAAACACAAGGTATTCCAATTTTTTCCATGTCTTTTTGTGTAACGTGAGACTTTACCAATAAAAAACTTATTGCAAACCAATGGAAGTTCGTTTTGATAGTTACTTAATTTCAAGGGATCTTCTGTAAGAAAAAATCCACCCCAAGGCCAAAAAAAAATAAGTCGGTCTGTGGTCAGCGCGCGCGTCGATTTTAATCATGCACGTCAATCTTTTTTTTTCCCAAAATGTTCCGCGCTAGCTCCAACAGTGCCCTCTATTGCTGCACCTCCTCAATTTTTTTTACCAAAGAGCACCAAGGAATGGGAAATTGCACCACGGCAAATGATCAAGAGCACCAAAGCAAATTATGAAGGACACCAATGTTCATGAGGACACCAAAAAAGCAAAATAGTACCCCACCTTGTCTGTACAATCCAAGTTTGAAGGGAAAAAAAAAAAAGGCCGCGTCAATTCCGGAACTTTGGTCTGACCAGAGACCGAATTTTTTTTTTGTGGCCTAAATGCTTTGACTTCACTTTGAAGTGAAATCTAGTCAGTGATGATATGAAATTCTTAGAGATTCTGAAAAGAAAACGGTGAATTTCACCTCTGACAGCTCACCACGGGTGTGTTGGCCATCTTGGAAAACGTAGCGAACACTGAACTCATAAAGACTGTTAGCCTTTGTTGCTAATGTTAACCGATGCTAATGGCAAAGAGTCGGTATCACTTGCGCACATGTGTTGCCAACGATGGCAAAAATTGTTCATGGATTACACCTGATACCACTACCAGGTGTAATCTTGTAAAAATTATCAGTTGCCACATGAACATGTACAGCGACATACATCTACCGGTATGTACATGCACATGTACATGAAAAAAATATTTTCAATGTCTGGAATCTTCATACATACTGGGCAACTGAAATAGCCTACTGAATTGTATTAGGAATCCATTCCTCGAACTATATGTACTGGAATCACAAACTGGAATTGATTGTATTTGATTTTGACATGAAATTGCCAAAGCCTAGTTTCCAATACAGTACATTGTGAAACCTTGAAAGGGTTTTTCAAACTCAAAAGCCTACATGAGCACACCAATGTATACCTGTACACAAAAATGCTGTCTAAAATGAAACATTTTGTAAAAACACAATTTCTTTTTAGTCAGTGCAAATGGCTCACTCAACTTCCGCTTAAACAGATGGGCACGATACTTTCAATGCCACAATGTCAATTTACACCTTTGTGATGGACAACATCAAACAACGCATTCAATGAGAACAGCGCGCATCACACACGGCGTCAGAACTGGCTCTTCATCAGTGGCTCGACCTGACCTCAGGTGGCTGGGTTTTCTCTTCAACGCCTTCAGAGTGCGACGCCGGTGTCATTAGCCGCTCCGTTTGCATTTCAAGTGGGTTCCTGTCCACTGAGGTACGCGCTTTGGATTCTTAGAATGCAGAATCATGGTGGGATATCAACACCACGTCAGTAAGATCACAAATGACCGGGGAGTAATTAAGAGGCTGACTACCGTATGCATAATGGCTTCAGGCTGTTTTGAATATTTCACACAATCAATAATTCTGAATGGTGTCCTGCATGCACCAATCCCCACGCAAACCCACTTTCATGTTTCAAGGTACATTTTATACCGGTACATACACACGTGTACGTGTTCAGGTGTTGGGCGCGATCGGTGGATTCACGCTTTCACTCAATCGGACAGAAATGCATATATATTTATGCATGATTGGTCGATCCTGTAGGAAATCTCAGACTTTACATACCGGCACATGCACTTCCTTTTTTTAAAACAATCTTGCGGCGCCGTGAATTCGAAAACAATGGCTGCACAATTGACCACCTAGGTGGAATCATCCAAATATCCAATAGTGTAGTGCGATCATCCTAAAGCACAGTGCAATCAGGCGATAGCGCAGTCCACTGATCGCAGTCCACTGTTTTTGTGTTCAAGGCAGAGAGAAAGGTTCATAAGATAAGAGTTTCATTATGTTGCAGTTCATCAAACTCAGACTTGATGCCGTGTTAGAAACCATGAAGAGGAAGTAACGTGAGTGACGTAAAGTGAGTGATGGTAACTCCCTGTAATCTAATGTCCCTTGCATCTAAAATACACACTTATTTGATTAAAAACAGCTTTTAATATACAGCTACCAGTATGGGTTGAATGAAAGGTACCGGTATATTACTTCTGTGTTGCAGACTACAGTTTTAGGAGACTTTAACAACAAAACTGCGGGACAATTTTCCATGTTCTTTTTTTGTAACGTTGAGTGACGACCAACAAAACACATGTTTTCAAAAACTGAAAGAATGGATTGAATTTTTCTTTCCATGTTTGAGTACCCCTTACCCCAAGGTTGTTGTATGGCTGGTTTGATTCAGCTTGATCAAATACTTTTGAAGCAGTGAGAGGTCAAAGTAGCCTCATGGCATATAAATGTAACATGAGTGACAGTGGAATGTACACATGTACACGAACATGATACATACACACATGTACATGTATATGATCAATAAATTGTGCATGTACATGTACATAATGTACAGGTACCGGGTACATGTATGCACTTACATGTACATGTACCTGTACACCATGTACTGATCAAAATAAGCCAACATGGCCAAGGAGTCTCATTTAAAAACATTACGTATACGTAAATGCACACATACATGTACATACCCTGTTCACCACACACCATGCAAGACAATTCTTCTAGGCGAAAAATTAAAATTTAAATCATCCTTTTTATAACAGATTAAATTTTCTCATCCTTTTTTTAATACCCCTAGGGAACTAGGCAATAAATATCGTCCACGTAATCACTTTCGTCAACAAACTGGCTCAAAGGATATTTGAGTATTAAAGGCGCTCTTATCAGCATTGCAATGTACATTGTACAGTCACAGATTTGGTTTCACATGTACAATACATGTATGTATGTGTACATGTACAATACATGTACCGGTACACGTGTACGTGTACACGGATGCAATAAATGCATCACTACACGTGGACGTGTATCAGCGTATTGGGCTGCCTACGTGTATCCGTGATGTGATGAGTAATGTGCATACATGTATCTGCAAGCCTGCAATAACCCACAACCTCCATTAGGTAGAGAGGAAGACTTGGGTTGAAGCAACCCCTCCCCCTCACATGCTGACAATACTGACACAACACATTCAAAGTTACAGCATAGTGACTGCACGTGAACATGACACACAGGGTTCAGTTAAAATGTTAATTGCAGTAACTTACCTTAATTTTGCCGACGCATGGCTACGACGGCCTTACCGCCATACAAGAAGGAGACTTTTTGGGGGGACCTTACATGTTTGAGAAGATGCATTGAGAGAAGTTTACAGTTGTAATGCAATGTACCTGATACAATGTATAGGATCATTTAGTCTTTGTGCTTTTCATTTTTTGTTTTTTTTTTCATTTGAAGCAACAAAATCGCTCAAAAGCTGAAGCAGGATGTCCAACAACTAACCTGTTGAAGGTTAAGCTCTGACTACAAATTCTTTTCAGATCAGCAAAAGAGATGCATGTCTTTGCACAATTTTTGGGGTCTCGTACAAACATGGGCTCACAGGCACTTTTTAACAATCGCCTCCAACCATTTTTTCCCTTCCAAACAATATCATCAGGCGGAATAATTTCACAGGTAATTTGTCACTTGTCCTTTCGTTGCTTTTCAGCAAGGTTTTCTCATCAAATCCGGCGGGTCATTTTGGGCCCAAAGCAGACTGTTACCTGCGTGAATACTTCCAAATGCGGCAACCCAACCAAAAGGCGTACATGTTCGCTCCGAGGGACCGCAGCGACACGACAGACCAAGTCAACCATGACTTGGTCGGTCTAGGGTGGTGGGTTCGTACTTGGGATGATGCAAAGGCTGATCGGATTGCCTGGCGTGACGTCAATCGGCTACGTGGGGTTAGTCCCCCGAGGATCCCAAGTCGTTCCCCCACTGGTGTGAGAACTGTGTCTGATTTAGTGGTGTTACGTGTAGGTTTGACTGCTTGACATGCGCATATTCATTGCCGCGGAGGAGGGAATGGGATAATGATAGAAATATGGGAAGGGCACTGATTTATTCCAGGGGATATCCTTTTGTCGTGGTGTTACCGGTGGTGTGACTGTCTTATACTGCACAGCCATCCACCGTGATTACTTACAATGCCGCTGACACCTAAAAGCTGGCACCTTCACTCGTCAATACACATGATCAAAAGACTGCATGGTTAAAAAGGAAATGGACCCAATACCCTATTTGCCACACTGTACTACGTGTCAAAAAAACAATTTGATCCTAAATAACTCTGTTGTTTACCAATGGAATTAAACCAAAATTTCAGATCATGTAAACAATGCATATTTTATGGAGTGAGTTTCATCAGCTTTGTGTAAGAGGGTGAGAATTAAACGCCATAAGAAAAAAAATACTCACTTTCAGAATGTCGATATACAGCACTGGAGATGGTGGCAGAAGGCGCATGCTACGGCTGAAAGCTTCTGAAGGAATGCAGGATCACCCCTGATGTCATTGCACACCTCCTCGATCGTACCGGTATGTTGCGCCAAGCGATCGACATCAGGGGTGATCCTGCATTCCTTTAGAAGCTTGCGGCTGCAGTACGTGCCTTCCGCCACCATCTCCAGCAAAGTGGCAGATTCTGAAAGTGAGTAATTTTTTTCGTATGGCATTTAAATCTGACCCTGTTGCACAAAGCTAATTAAGTCGCTCCATAAAGTTTGTCATGCCTTGTTTACATGATCTGAAATGTTGGTTTAACTCCATTGGTAAACAAAAGAGTTATTAAGGATCAAAAGTAGCACACATTTTTTTTTGACAGGCAGTATATGACAATTTATGCACCGACTAATAACAAGAAAAAGCAGACTGCATTTCCACCAAACAATTGTGTCATATTCAATTCTGAGGGGGTCAACCAAACAGCTAAATTTCTTTTTTCATACCTTTTAACACACTATAGCATGCACAATGATCAGTTTCTGTATCATACACAAATGGGCTCCGTGTACAAGCACCGTACCCCCTGAACGGTAAGGAACGGAGAGTTGGGGGAGACCACTTGGAGTCGAACGCATCGCCGATGCCGCCTGATGTTCACACGAAGACGCTGTTGCTTGGTGCACATTCAGAATGAAATTAGTCATGCGAACATGTAATTCCCACTTTAAGCCCGGTTCATACTCGGCGCGAAAGCGAAAGCGAACTCAAATTTGTGACGTCAAGGTAAGTATTTGCGCTGCGAATTCGTAAAAGTTGAACATATTTCAACTTGGGCAAATTTCGCAGCGAACGTTTCATGACGTCAAATTCGCTTAGCATTCGCATTCGCATGGAGTATGAACCGGGCTTTACATGAACCAATACACACACACGTGGTGTGTCCCGTCCATGGTGCTCTCGAAAGTGGTAAAAAAGTGTCCTCTCTTGCTCGCGCACGGGGCCCATAGTACAGGTTTGGAATTAAGTATTTGGAAAGGACAACCCAGTGCAGTCCATGTACATTGTTCATACGCACTTTCAGCGCAAGTAAAGTTTACATGTATGTTGATACATGTGTACTAAGTACATCTACTTAAATTTTACAATGAATCACCCCTCCAACCGTTGTGCCATCAAGAAAGATGCTCACTTGGCTATAAAATTACTTTAGGCCCTACATGTATTGTACCGGTACTTACAGTTAATTTGCAATTAATCAGAATTGTCATTCAACACTTAAGATGCAGACCTGTCAACCACTATACTTAGGCGCTTTCTATTTCTGCTGATTTACGGTACTCATATTCTCCTTTTGGGTCAAAGTCCAAGCGATTTCCTACCAGTATACGTACAACTTTATTGTACGAACATGTTTACATAAGGTGGGTTTTATCATTGGCAAATATTTTAATGTACGCACTCCTATCTACATGTACATTTGTGTAAGAACTTAAACCCTCTGACTTTTCTTGGCCATTTAGCTGAACATGTAGCGGTGGTCGATATTTGATCAATTTTAAAGAAGAAATTTGAGCTATAAAAATTAATATTCCTCATGGAAACTCTCAAGTCTGGTATGATAATGGCTTTCAACAAAAGTGTGGCATTTGACGAACAAGTGATCTGCAGATCGCACGTGTTGCCTTTTTTTGCAGTCGACCCATAAATGTTTTGTGTTCTTAAAAAAATATCAACTTTTTGGAGCAAATCTAAACAATGACCTCAACTGACCCCTAGATAACCTTTGACCTCCAATTTCGGAGGAGTTGTCATGAACCCCCACCCAAGGCTAACTCCATCCAAGTTACATACCCCCACATTTAAATTTATAATCCATCAAATTTTGTAGACAAAAAATTTGAAGCATTGAACAATGACCTCCAATGACCCCTACATGACCTTTGACCTCAGTAATCCCATGAAGAATTGTGTCTTCCCACCCAAGGGTCACTGCATTCAAGTTTCATCATAATCCATGAAAGCAGAAGTTAGACATTCTGTTCTCTTTTCCTAAACAAAGGCAGAAATCCTAACGTTGCAATCCCATTTTTGTTTTGCATCACTTTCTCATGAATGAATATTAGTGCAAAAAGCTGATAATTTGCTAATTCGATCTAAAAAAGAAAAATCAAAGAAGAAAATATTTTGTTTTGATGAATTGTCAGTGGAGAGGGTCCTACACATTGCTTTTGCTGTAATTTTCAGAAATGGATGGATTTTGGGGTCAGTATTGTATAGCAAACATTGTTACACTGACTTGTTTGAAGTTTTGTGTCTGTACATTGTGTAGATGCTGGAAAAACCATGAAAAACAATAATGCTCCTGCAGTCTGGTTCCCTGACCCCACTTAAGATGAAACGGAGCAATTTATAAACGTCGGTAAATTGTATGGTCAGGGAACCAGTCTAGCTAGCTTGTACCTGCTCATACCGATAGCTGTGTAATTGATTGCAAACAAAATGCAGACTCACTAAAAATGTTAAATTGGGGGCAGTATTTGAAAAAAAAAATCAGTTTTTTTTCCAATGCTGGTTGGCTGACCAGCGTACATGTACGTACATGTACATGTACATGTAGGCCCTACATGTTATGAACACACATACATGTACACGTTATGTACAAATGTAGTAGCTTGATGATTCAACCGAACATGCCGAATGCCACTGCTGCCGGGTAGGTTTTTGATCTTCATGCATACTTAATAATCCATTCCATCCCCAGACACTCTAATGATGTCATTAGGGTCCCCCCCCCCCCTGCTTACGGACCACCATAATTCAATGTTATTGTCATGAACAAAATAACGTTTCACTCCTGATGAGGTCACTAAATGATGAAGTAACGGAATTAATCGGAAATAAGAAACCAAGCATGTCTGAAGAAGGAACATGGTGCATACTAATTGGGCAAACAAGCAATCATGGGTATAGCAGACATTACTATCATTTGGTCCGGTATTAAAAGTTTTTTGCTACAGTTGTCAAACCTGATGATTGGGGAGGGGACCAATCAGATGTGCTCGCTGTTCATCTTCGAATAATTTAGTATTCCGATTACTTGCAACTGCATTGATTGAATATTCAGAACTGCCACCTGCAAAGTTCTACTGTACTTGCTGCACTGGTCAAACTTACATGCAGAGCGCGCCAGTTAAAATTTGCATGCGGCAATTGATATGGGCAACTGGATTGTTTTGCTGTAAGTGTTTTATAATCAACAAGGGTTTTAACCTACTAAAAGGATGGGAAGAATGAACTACCGTTGATTAAAAAAAAGTTGCCGTCGACAAAAAAATGGCACCTGACAAGAAAGCGCTGAATTTTACAATAAAATAACATCACCAATTACATGTAGGTTTCCTTTAATACCTACCCTATTCTGACAGCCCCTACCCTAATTTTTTTATGGGAAAAATGAGGAAAAAAACACCCAAAACCATCACTTTTTACCTTTTACCCTTGATTACATGCAGACGCCTCCATATGATCGTACACAAAAAAAAATTTGCAAAAAAAAATTTGCCTGCCTACCTACATGTTCCCTATTTTCAAATGCCATGCAATCGGAAGCAGAACCAATTTTGTTTTTGGCCTTTGGCAAGACCCCGCCTCTTGACCTCCTCGATTTTGACCAATCAGTGGGCGCTTTCTATATCGGGTCTTCGGTCATTCACCCGTTTGCGCATCATAGACAATGGATAAAAACATGTGTCACGCGCTCTGTATCATGTAACGCGATATCGCCCCTTAATATTAATGTACTTAATATTAAGCACCAGTCAGCTGTTTACTGCCCTAGGGTTTGTGTCTAGAATTTAGAAAGGGTAATGAATCTCACAGTGCAGCCAACCGTGCCTGTGGATTTGGTGAGAAACTTGTCTGGAAAATACACTTTTTTGGAGGAAAAAAACACACATTTTTGGAAAAAATATAAAATATCAAAAAAATTGGGGCGGGAGTGAGGTGATGAAAACCTAAAAATCAATGTTGATTGGCCTGTGCGAACAAACTAGGGCAGCTTTCATGGGCGGAAACCACTTCAAGCTTGTTCCCTTACTCCCTTTTACCGTTCGAAAAAGAATGTTTACAAACGTGATCCAGTCTTCTCATTATCATAATCGATGCATCGCGCTCGGCAACGGAATCACACTCGGGATACGGGGACCATCGAATGTACGTTAGGAATGAAGACCACATCGCATCGTTCAAACATTAACAAGAGTCAGAAATTTAACATGTTCACAATCGTGAGGGGAGCTCTCGGAATTGAACGGGAAATTTCACTTTTCATCCGGATCGTATGAACAGATGATAAAGACATGGCTAGCTGGTCTTAAACACTTTTCCAGTGTCACAATAAAATGTGGACTCCTAAAAATCCAGTGCCTCTTACCGTTTCATTGGTTGAACGTTTACAATCCTCACGTAGGCATGCGCAACACTACATGCGAGTCAGAATTTTATAGTTCTAAATTCAAAACGCAACGCCCCAGGTGCGTTCTGCGTGACATCGCGCAGAACATGCTACACGCGCGTCAATCTCCATAAAAGGGTTGTTTACATCTTACTCGCCAGCTGAACACTCCATTATTTTGCTAGAGGGATGTTTCAAAAAGCATGAAGTGAACTTGTTGAACAAAATCGGGATTTTTTGAACGAATTATTTGATATTTTTTACGGATAAGGTATTTATGAATGGGAATAAATATGTGCTCGGTCGGTATTTATCACTCTGTTTAATACCGCTTAGAGTCTGGGTGCTGATAATTACCCTCGCCTCCGGCTCGGGTAATTATCAGCACCCAGACTCTAAGCGGTATTAAACAGAGTGATAAAAACCTCTCGAGCACACATTTATTCCCTTAGTAAACTTCAGTACAACGGTTCTTAATCATCGATGTCTACTTGTCCCTCAGGTGGCGTACCGTATCTAGTAATTTGTAGGCCATTTTGAGGGTGAAATCTGATGTTTTTGTTGGGCAATGTTGGGTTTTTGGGTCAAGGACAAAATTGTGTTGCTCGGCAGATACGGATTAGCTTGGACCCTACTATCGACAGACCATGTCCGAATGTTAAAAAGGCGATAAGTTGGGTCCAAGTTACTCGCACTAGAAATTTATTAGAAAAATTTATTAGCCTCCTCGATCGAGTAAGTATTTTCCATAATGATATCAAGTGGAAAAACATCACAGACTTCAAATTCTGGGAAAAACAACCTAGGAAATTTAGCAAAGAAAGATTCCCATACATGTATCTGGTCATCACTTGTCACCCTGTGCACAAACCGTATGAGGCTGGTCTGAAAATGTCTGCAGTGAAGCGCACCCTCTTGTGTGCGCTCTTCATCTGCAGTCGCGTATTGCATCTGGGCACTTCACAGAGCGCCAAAGATTTTGGAATGACAGGCAACAGCCGCGGTGCGCTTTGCCCAAGTTGACGCACGCTCAGAAGATGATTAAAGCTCTTGTTTGGCCATGCTTGCTCAAAACCGTCTGCATTCTTTGACGAATTACTATGATTTTTGGATAACTAGACTCTGACAGTCTGAGTCTGAAGACGTGTACCGAATGTAACAATTTTGTGCTATTTAGCTAGCTGGAGTTACCCAGCCCTGAGTTTTATCATTGGGTTGTCATCTAGGGCTGGAGCTCATTTTTCTCGAAAACGATAGTATAGGCAAAAAAAATTTGGAAAATGTTGAATTTTGTCCCCGTTACACAGTAATTGCAACTGCAACTCACCCCAAACTTGCCTGGAATAACCATTACACAGGTCCTTGAAGTAAAAAACGATCCACGATGAAGATTCAGCCTACAATTGCAGTGAAAACAGGAGGAATAACCGCTAACCTGACAACCTTGGCGAGCATGGCCAGGATCGCCAATGGTTTGTGCACAAAAAAAAATTGTGTACGATTGAATGGCGGTCGGTTACCGGTACCAGGCTGTCAACTAGTCATTTTTGCCGGCTGGCGATTGGCTGTTGGCACATGACGTCGCGCGGAAGCGTAACACCCGATGACTGTTTCATGTACTCATATTAAGTTTACCACTCGCATCACAGCTGCGGTACTGGAACCGCAACCGATAGTGCATGAAACAGTCATCGGGTGTTACGCTTCCGCGCGACGTCATGCGCCAACAGCCAATCGCCAGCCGGCAAAAATGACTAGTTGACAGCCTGGTACCGGTAACCGACCGCCATTCAATCGTACACAAATTTTTTGTGTGCACAAACCATTGGCGATCCTGGCCATGCTCGCAAGGTTGTCAGGTTAGCGGTTATTCCTCCTGTTTTCACTGCAATTGTAGGCTGAATCTTCATCGTGGATCGTTTTTTACTTCAAGGACCTGTGTAATGGTTATTCCAGGCAAGTTTGGGGTGAGTTGCAGTTGCAATTAGTGTGTAACGGGGACAAAATTCAACATTTTCCAAATTTTGTTTGCCTATACTATCGTTTTCGAGAAAAATGAGCTCCAGCCCTAGATGACAACCCAATGATAAAACTCAGGGCTGGGTAACTCCAGCTACTATTTAGCAGTCATAGCTGGGTTGATTTTCTGCTGACAAAATAATTTCGATCTTTAATTAATTTTTGGCTCTCCTAGCAACGGGACGCTCCGCTCACAGGCCATGCGTGGCTATGTATGTGACTGACAGTGATATACGGAGGTAGTATTTCAGTCACATTTATGGTACTATCTTTCCTTCAGCGATGTTGTGGCTTTGCATCGTTGTCATGGTTGTGTTACATCAACAGATAATGTCAAGCAGTAGGCCTACATTCACATGACATATCATCAAAGATAAAAAAATAAACAACATGAACTCTCCCTACGAAAGTACAAAATACATGCCTACCTAAGCCTACTTCCTTGAAATTAATATCTCCTCATCCTTAAATATGCAGACCATTTGTTCAATACAGGTACAGGTACAAGACGACGTCCAGAAACAAGACTGACAAGTGACATCAACAACCGACCAAAGTGAGTCCGATTCTCCGAATCAAAAATCGTCATCATTTCGAAACTAAAGGCTTCATTTATCAATTACGAAATATACCCGTTCGAATCACAATTTCTTAAAAAACTTGTAATGTTAGAACAATCACTTATCAACTTACTTACATTTGAACAATCCCAACGAAATGGCGTAATTCTTCAGGCCAAGTTCTCCCTGCTGCATCGCCGGCAAGAATTATAATTTATCGATGCTTTGTCGGCTGAGGGCGCTAAACAATTTTTATGATCGATACGGCTTTGTATTATATTTCGCCAACTCCGGAGAGACTCACCCTGTAGATTGTTTCTCGTATTGCAATCTGATCCACCCTTAGAAGCTAATAGAACGTACCTCATTAGCATAACAAAAGGTCCTTCCCGGCGTGGTAGTGAAGCTGCGTTCTCCCAGGGTATCTGTGTCTTTGTTTTTTTGTGTCGCAGTCTATCCACACGCGTTTATTTTGCTCGCGTTCTAAACGACAACTTTCCGTGATAAATTACAAGGATTTACTCCATCATGCCGAAGTCTCGTCCGAGTTTTCCTTCAGCTCCGTGCACGGTGTCTCGACCCCCTGACGATGAGAAACCCCCTTCGCCTGCAGAAGACATCTTAGCTGTGGCAGCTAGAGAAATTTCCCCTTCGGGGGTAAATTTGGCGGACCAAGCCAAGGCTCCTCAGTGGGCTGACGGCTTTTCGGGCGGCGGGTCTCCATGCCCAAAGCCCCCTGCAAGTGCAACAGATCCGCGGCCTAGTACGTCAGCTCCGTCTGGTACTGGCCCTGGTGCGCCACGCCCACCGACTACAGCTCAACCGCACTTTACACAGTTCCCCGCTCAGTCGGGCTACTGGTACCCTCAGCCACCATCAGCTCCCTGGGGAACCCCTGGTGGCCCTGGCCCATCAACGATGCCTGCTGGTTTATTCAATCAGTGGGGCATCCCTGTCCAGTATTTTCCGCAGCCGATTTACAGCGGTCTCTCGGAGCAGCCTTCCGCTAGCGCTCCAACTCTGACGGCCCCTGGCTCACATGCACAGCGCCCTCCTGCTGCTGCCGCTGATGACGGCGGCCATCTTGAAATAGTCAACGTTAGTGACGACGAGTCTGAGTCCTCCTTTTCCGCAGTTTCTACTGCTGGTAGGGAGCCCTTTCGCCTTCCTCACAAGAAAGATACAGGTATAAATCCTATCTCAGAGAAGGTGATTTCATGGTGGGAAGAACTGAGAACCCACAAGTTGTCCTCCGACGATTATAAAGAGGAAATCTCACCGTACAACGTCCCGTCGGGCCAGGGAAAATTCTTTTCCGCCCCGGAACTTCCGTCTGGTTTGAAGAAGGTGTTCAAACAGGTAAATTCCTCAACAATTAACAGTGATGAGAAGTTGAGAGCTTCCCATACTCATATCCTCGAGGCAGTCAAACCCTTGCTACGCCTTTTTGACGCAGTTACAGATGACGAGTGCCCCAATGAAGTTCCTAAAGAACTTGTTCAGGATCATCTTTCGTCGGCCATTATTTTACTCGGCTCTGGCAGTCAAGGGCTCGCCTTGGCGAGACAACATGCATTTGATGACATTGTCGACCGCAAGTTTGATGTCCTCAAGAAGAACCCTCCTTCGTTAGGTGAACTCTTCGGATCATCCTTGATGAAGGACATTGAGGAGACAGAAAAGGTCAACAAATTGGCCTCCAAAGTCACGGGCACAGGTGGAAAATCTCAGCAGTCTAACCCTTCTAAGGATAGACGTTTCACGCCTTATCAACTGGCTTCCAGGTCGTTCAGAGGGCGTCGCCCATCGCGGGGTGCCTACAATCGCTTCCCAGGTAGGAATTACCAACAGTTCAAGGATTTCCCAAGATCGCGAAATCCCAAGACGGCCTACGCCACTTCAGACAAGTCTAGTTCAAAAAACTAGATGCCCAGCTGTTTATGCCCATCACTGGTGCCTCTCCAGCATTTTCTGTACCCCCTGCTGGTCGTTTGAAATATTTTTCTCACAACTGGTTGAAGTTGACTCATGACCCTTGGGTTCTTCAAGCCGTGGATGGTTACTGTATCAGTTTCACATCTACACCGGTTCAGTCTTTCGTTCCTGTAACCCGGGCTCAGTCCGAGGAACACGCTTCAATTTTTAACCTCGAGATACAGAAGATGCTCGATAAAGGTGCAGTTTCAGTAGTTCAACCCGTTCAGGGACAATTTATTTCTACTTTGTTCATGGTTCCTAAGTCTTCTGGGGATCTCCGTCCAGTGATTAATTTAAGACCTTTGAATAGGTTTATCTCGTACCATCATTTCAAGATGGAAAACATTTCTTCAGTGAAAGATCTCTTAGTGCAGGGGGATTGGATGTGTAAAATAGACTTGAAAGATGCTTATTTTTCAGTTCCTATTAATTCTGAACATAGGAAATTTCTCCGTTTTTTCTGGAACAAGGTCATTTATGAGTTTACATGTCTTCCTTTCGGATTGTGTAGTGCGCCCCGTACCTTTACTAAGATACTTAAACCACTTGCCTTCCACCTCAGACAACGTGGTATTCGTTGTATTTTTTACCTGGATGATATCCTTATCCTCGAGTCTTCCTACGAGGGATGTGTGACAAATACTCAAGTGACAACCAGTCTCCTTCAAGATTTGGGTTTCATTATCAACATAGAGAAATCCATTCTGGTCCCTACTCAGAATTTAACATACCTTGGTTTTCTTATCGACTCTTCATCCATGACTCTCTCTCTGAACCAGGAGAAGATCGTAAAGATAATCAGCCACTGCCAAGAGATTTTGGAGGCGGAAACTGTCACAGTTCGACAACTCTCAAGCCTCATCGGCAGGTTATCGTCCACAATTCTGGCAGTTTTTCAAGCCCAGATCTTCTACCGCAGTCTTCAGGAGGACAAAATCTCCGCCCTCCGCAGGGAGAACAGTTACGAATCAGCTGTCACCCTTTCACAAGCTTCCCTGGAGGAGCTGCGAACATGGGTGCAATGTCTTCATGCATGGAACGGTCGGCATTTTCTGCATCCGACGCCAGATTTGACCCTTCAAACAGACGCTTCTATGTCGGGATGGGGAGCTTGTCTTCACTCCACGATAGGCGGCCGTTGGACAACTCTAGAACAACAACATCATATCAACTACCTCGAACTGTTAGCAGTTTGGTATGCCATCCGATCTTTCCTCGCAGAGAGGCGGGACATCCATGTTCTTCTTCAGATGGACAGTTCAACAGCCATTGCATATATCAACCACCAAGGAGGGACTCACTCGGTTCCAATGTCTCGACTCGCTGTCAAGATCTGGGTATGGTGTCTCAAGAGAAACATCACTCTAGCAGCTCAACATATACCGGGGTCTCAGAACATCACAGCAGACAGGATGTCACGAGTGTTCGACGATCGGGCGGAATGGCAACTCCTCCCGGAAGTCTTCCGCAACATCATGGATGCCCTACATTTTGTCCCATCGGTAGACCTCTTTGCGTCTCGCCTGAATACACAACTGGAAACGTTCGTTTCATGGCAGCCAGACCCCATGGCTTGGAGGGTCAATGCTCTTCTTCTCAACTGGAAGGATGTAAACGGCTACGCTTTTCCTCCGTTTTCACTCCTTCTGAGAATCCTTCAAAAGATCCGCAGAGAGGAAGCTACAGTTATTCTTGTCGCTCCAGTATGGAAGACTCAAGCTTGGTACCCCATGCTGCTGGAACTAGCAATAGACATGCCACTGCTCCTCCCACGGAGAACAGATCTCCTTCAGCTTCCCCACGATCGGTCACAAGTTCATCCACTGATAGGCCACCTCCAACTGGCCGCATGGAAGTTATCAGGGCAAATCTCTCTTCAGAGGGACTTTCACAGACGGTGTCAGCCACAATCCTTGCTTCTTGGAGACCACAGTCCAATGCACAGTATAACTCAGCATGGAGAAGGTGGGCAAGCTGGTGTTTACAGAGGAAACTTGATCCAGTTCACACCCCTGTAGCTGATTTCTTAGAGTTTCTTCAGCAGTTGTTTGACGAAGGTCTGTCCTACAGAACCATTAATGGCTATCGTTCTGCGATTTCATCAGCTCACTCCTTAATTGATAGTTTGCCTATGGGTCAACATCGTTTAGTGAAACGATTCTTTAAAGGTATTTTTGGACTTCGCCCTCCAAGACCGAAGTACAACAGCACATGGGACGTTGGGAAGGTCCTTAGATTCATCAAGTCTCTCCCCGACAATCGCCGTTTGTCCTTGAGGCAGTTAACCCTCAAGTTAGCCATGCTGCTTGCACTTGTAACTGCCAGTCGCCAGGCTTCCTTGACAGCTATTGACGTCGATAACATGACTCGATCATCTGATGGAAAATACCATTTTCTCCTTGTCAAGCCATCAAAGTGTGTTTCTGTCAGTAAGCCCTTCCATCAAATTGAGATTTCCAAGTTCCAGCCGGTCAGAAACCTCTGCCCCGTTCGTTCTTTAGAAGAGTATCTTCACAGGACCCGACATTACAGAGGTACTGGTTCTTCTAGGATGACCCAGCTTTTCCTCTCCCATTCAAAGCCATTCCATCCAGTGGTTCCCTCAACAATTTCTAGATGGTTGAAAGATTTAATGTCTCAGTCTGGCATTGATACATCACAGTTTCAGGCCCACTCAACAAGAAGTGCAAGTACTTCAGCCGCAGCTCGAGCTGGGGTCTCCACCAGTGAAATTTTGAAAACAGCAGACTGGTCATCAGCCTCAACCTTTGCCAATTTCTACCACAGACAACTCCCTCTGTCAGACTTTGGAGGTGCTGTGCTGTCATCGGCAACACAACAGCTTTAAAGTCTACAGGGTGAGTCTCTCCGGAGTTGGCGAAATATAATTCCCCAATTATGTAAAGTACTTACCTGCAATATAATTGGAATTATATGAGACAATGGAGGAGAGACTCAACCTCCCTCCCTTTTTCTTCATTTTCTTACTGCAGATAACCCGCCCGAGTAATTCTGGTTGGTTTCCGATGAGGTTTACCTTACTACCGTTACCTTACTACTAGCTTCAAAAAGACACAGATACCCTGGGAGAACGCAGCTTCACTACCACGCCGGGAAGGACCTTTTGTTATGCTAATGAGGTACGTTCTATTAGCTTCTAAGGGTGGATCAGATTGCAATACGAGAAACAATCTACAGGTTGAGTCTCTCCTCCATTGTCTCATATAATTCCAATTATATTGCAGGTAAGTACTTTACATAATTGGGGAATTTTGGGAGGTCGCATGGCAATGATATCAGTAGGCCGCCTGTCTTCCTTCAAGCAATATAAAAACAAATCATATTATATCTATATCTGTGAAGCATTTATAGTAAACTTTAAGGGTAACTGTACTGCCCCATCCCTCCTCTTCAACAAACTCGGTGTTTTTTTTCTCTCTCTCCGACATTTTTCCCCCAAAATTCCACACTGATCCGTGCTCTTAAATAAAAATATATATTTTTATATATATTTTTTTACCCATAAAAGATTATCCATTCGTATGTTTTGTTTAAACGACCGTCAACTACTTAGTTCCGTTCTTGGATGCTGCTCAGAAAAGGGCTCTCATTTTGCGCACCAAATGAATCCACTCCTGCGACAGCCTAATATTATTTTCGGGCCGCAAGTAATTCAAATTTTGTAAAGAAATAATTCAATAGCAATATTTGTGGATTCGGTCTAGCCTCCGGTGAGCAATTTGAATTTGAATGGATAATTGTCAAAATCGCACGAGTTAAATGTACAATCGCATAAAGATAAATAGGCCTATTTCTAGTAAATTGCATGTTGATCTGAATGTAAATTCAAATTCCTGCGAAAATGGGTGATTCGTCATCAATGTGGCTGCCAACTCTGATAAATCGGCCGGGAAAAACACAGGACTCGGACTCGAGTCGGACTCGAGTCACATTTTTCGTGACTCGGACTCGACTCGAGGACATTGGAAAATGACTCGGACTCGGACTCGGACTCGACCATGATGACTCGGACTCGAGCTTGGTGACTCGTGACTCGAGTCACGTATTTTCATCAAAAGAAAAAAACATAACGTAACGAACATTGTATTCTTTTTTACTCCATTGACCAAACACGGCGCCGCGGCGGAAAATCGTATCCAGTACAGGGGCCACGACGAGCACCAGGGCCCGGTGTCATGCCAAAAAGTGTACACAACATGTACACACAAGCTAAACTATAAACACTGGGATTTACTTAAAAAGACAGAATGGATGATTGAAAAATACAAGTTTGGTAAACAACTAAGAACAAGTGACTCGTGACTCGGACTCGAGGCTATTGTGACTCGGGACTTGGACTCGACTACAACACTGTAGATTTGGCAGCCAATTGATGACGAGTCACCCCGCATTTTCGCACGAATTTTGATGCACGTTTAGATCAGCCTTCAATAAACTAAATAGATTGTTCAATTTAAATCTAAAATCATGCGATTGTACTTTTCAAGGATTCACTTTCAAAACAAAACTCGTTCATGATTTATTCGTCAGAATTCAATAATGTGTCTTTGTTCCAATTTAAAAAAAAAAATAACATAAAAACTGTTTCCCACAAGATTCGGCCACAAAGCAGGAGCCACAAAATAACCATTTGATCACTAGTTTTGTCATAAAAGAAAGATGTTACTGAATTGAAGCAGTTTTAAGATAAAGCTAAGTGAGAAAAAGCGAGAAATATCATAAAATCCAGATCGCAATTTAAAACTACATGTGAGAAGATAACAGAGCAAAAGATAACAATTAAGAACGTTGAACAAAAATAGACATGTATGTGATTGTGAACACAATAAAAAGAGGGCAAAGTATATCCTATTAAAGTTTAACGTGGCCTATACCGTTATTGTGTATTATATCGACTTTCATGTATCGTCTATAATTTCCTCGCATCACTACATTTTTACCTCTAGTATAACGACAGTTTGAACATAATAACTAGAATAAAACCAAAATAAATAAAAATAAAAAAAACATGTGAAAAGCACCCAAAAAAATAATTTAAAAGCTCGCATCTTGCCTTTGTTTTCCATTATTTTGAATGCAGAAAATAGAATGCGCGGAGATGAAAAAGAAAATAAGATTCTCATGCAAATATAAACCCTAAACCAAACAGACTGCTGAATTGAATGATCATTTAAACTTAAAATGTGTCAAATATGAAAATGTCATTTCTGACAACAAATTTGAACGCCTGCAAACTAATACGAACCATATTAGGAACGATAGCAGCTAGGGAGCCAATTCTCTTCAAAACGGCCACTTCGTGGAGTGTTATGGCCGAGCGGTTAAGAACACCGTACTCAAGCCTTGGTGTTTCTGATCAGCAGAGTGTGGGTTCGAGTCCCGGTCTTGACACTTGTGTCCTTAAGCAAGAGACTTAACCATTATTGATTCGTCCTTCGGATGGGACGTATATAGCCGTAGGTCCCGTGCGTTGCGTAATGTACGTAAAAGAACCCAGTAACACTTATCGCTAGAAGGGGTTTGCCCCGGTGTTCCTGGCAGTGGCTGCAATATGCGCCGCAGCACCTTGTAAACCCTTATAAGGTGCTACATAAAATGGGTCTCATATTTCAAATACTTCATTTACCTGTCTTTAAAATAAATTCATATTAATTAGCGCCTTGAGTACCTAATTGTTGGTAGATACGTGCGCTATATAAGACTCCGGTATTATTATTATTATTATTATATATTAATATTACTATCAAGATGAATTTGAAACCTATTTTTGCAAAATTGGCCAGGAAAACCTTTATTGATAAGTTAAAGAACATAAGTTTAACAAAAATAAAAACAAATCCTGAAATTAAGCATAAGGAACAAAGTTGAATAATCGGGGAGGCATTTAAAATAAACCTGAATGTTGTTATTTACATTTCCATTGAAACTGCGTTTATTTTTCTTTAAATTTAATTTGTTACACATAAAGCCACTCGGAAACATAAACGTATTCTCCACTTGTCTAGGGGCTAGACGTTGTTATGGTTTGATACGCGATAACCCGTCGTGTATAACATTTAATGTATCTTGGACTGGTATAACACAACTGAAATGAACGTGAAACTTGTAAATGTTGAACAAAGACAAACCATCAAGTCTTCACGAAGCACATAATTAAAATTGGTAGGGTTCGGGATGGAGAATACAGTCATTTTAGGCAGTGAAATTGCCGTAAAATTGGAAATACACATTATTTTTATCTAAACTTTTATTAGGTTGAGAAATGTACAGCTTAGCCTATATAACCTTTTCCAAAATTTCCTCTTAAAGTATTAATTAACATGTAAAATCTGCCTGTATATTATCGTTTCAAAACATCGTGACGTTCATTAACTATGTTTCCTATATACAGTTTTGTTTACCATTTAAAGAAAGCTCCCGGTGAATTCTATGGAAATTCGTAGGTGCTCATGCTGCAAAGCAGATTCCGGTGTTTTTTAAATGTTTTTTTTTGTAACCGTAATTATGCTTTCCTGTACATCAATACTTTCCAATATGGGCGATATTAAGTTTTATAACACCTCACCCACAGATTCTGTGTCTTGATTGGCTGAGAGCGAGTCACATGTTACTTTCTAATTTTGCTATCTTTCTGTGCACGGCCAAAAGTACTATGCCCATAGCAACCAAAGTACTATACCATTAGCAACCAAAGTACTATTTCCACGGCGCGGTATTTGTGTGCAAATGGATGCTGGTGTGCGCGTTGCGCGTTGTGCGTAGCGCGTATTGTTCCAAAGAGAGCGCGCCGCAGAGTTGGGTTCAAACATTTCGTGAAGGGGTAGTTTGGAAGAGAGAAATACATCTTCCACCAATTTAATATTGAAATTGAAGTTCATTTCAACTGTGTTCAGATTTAAATAATTTACAAAATTAAAATCAAGCAGAATCTGTGGGTGAAGTGTTATAAAACAAATATTGAATGCTTTATCTCGTGGTGAAGTAAAACTAGCCTCCCTCGGTGATCCATGGACCATTCTATTTTTACTACACCACTCGAAGAATTCAATATTTGTATATTACTACACCTCATAAATATTCATGATCAAATTGGAGCACGTCATTGGCCGATTCCGCCACGCGTCTGGGAAGTAAAAATGATACGCCCCCATAGGTGACGTCATCCTGGTGAGTATCCAGCTCGTTGCCGGGCGGTATTTTTCTCTGGTAGCACCAAAAATTCCCTCTGGAACCCGCCTCGTAAAAACATATAGTTTTAGGCATGAAATCTTTACGGAACCAGCTGCAGTCTGTTGTTGTAGTCCTTGTAACTACTGCAGTAAAGACACATTAACCCTAACCGAACTCAACCCATCAAAGGCCAACAGCAGGTTTTGTTGAAATCTACTGGGATAGGTAAAGTACCCGTGATAGTCTTTGACACTGGGTTTGGCATACCTCCAGAAACTAAGTCCAACAGTGTGTGTGTACGTTTTCCCATGTGGGTGTTGGATTTGCCGGAATGGGTACGCGTACGGTTCCTAGTAAATTATGCTAGGGAGTTAGAGAGTGTTGGCAACAGATTTTTTTCATTGCCAGTGACTGACGAAGAACTTGAATATCTTGTACTGGATAAAGATGCAAAATCTACGAAGGCCGTTATCGACAAGGCAGTGATCAGGCCGCTAAAAAAAAGGCAGTGAGGCTACTAAATATTTATTAGGTGTAGTATAAAACAAATACAGCATGGTTTATTTCTGGAAAGTAGTTGGAACTACTCGGTGTAAGTCAGCTTGACTATACCTCCCTCCACTTCGCGTCGGGAGGTAGTCAAGCTGACCTCGGGACCAGTAATTCCCACTACTTCCCTTCAAACCATGCTGTATACTGTATTTGTATATTTAACAATGAGCAACGCGTTTACTCTAGGCCTACAGGGTGAGTCAAAAAGAAAGTGACCGATTTAATCTTTTTTTTTAATATGTGGCTCGCTCCATTTCATAAAAATAACATATGGATAAAGCGCATGTTATTGACTAATAACTGTGAACATTGCATGCAATTTGCATACTGTATTCCCAAGTAGTGTCTATTTTGATAAAAAGATATCAAAATTCATACGCTGATCATTTACCGTTTTACGAACTGATTAAATACCTATTAAATACAATGAAACGTGGACGTTTTCCCACCTCCATGAATGAACGAAAACTTGCAAAGGAAAACAGACCAAGATCGCCATCAACATTTCAGAAAAAAATTCACTTGGTCCTCATATACAAAACACAAAATCTGGCAGTAAAAACAATGTTTCAGTCTTGACTAGACTCAACTGAATGAATCTCATTTGTATTTGAATGCCTGCAAATTCCAACTCAGCTCAATAGCTTCCAATTCCGTGGACAGCTATAAAACAGGTTCTTTTAGTAAAACATGCATAACGTCTGATAGCATGGATCAATTTCAGTCATTCTTTTGAAGCTCTGGCAGGAGCTTCTACAAGTCACTTGGTGGTCGGTCGGTCGGTCTGTCTGACGTCTGTCTATCCCCGAATATTTACCAAAAATATTTTACGAAAAAAAAAATGAGCAAGTGGCAAGTGCCATGCCGTCGTCAGTAAATGCACTCTAAAAATTGTTTGTAACAATTCGTAGAGTTGTTTATGAAAGAAATTGTAAACGGGGGCAACATATGTGCAGTAATGTTATAGTCATGGTATTTTTGTAGTGTTTGGACGGTATCCAGAAGGAGGAAATGAAAATGGACCAAAACTATGGTGTTCCATTTGCCTTCGGTGTCGCATTATTCGCCAGAGCTTATTGTGCACTGGCACTTGTTTGTTTTTCTTCAGATCAGTGGTAGGACATTTCTTTTGAGACATATTTCATTGCTGCATCAATTTTGATTTCTTTTTAAGAAAAGAAAATAGTGTATCCAGGTCACTTTCTTTTTGACTCACCCTGTGTAATAGTGAATGCACACATATATAAGAGATGCATGGCTGCCGTGCACGGACAGCATCTAGTGGTACCACCGAAATAACAATTTAACCAAATTTATGAAAGAGACGCGAATAATATTATTATCTGAAATCTGACCAAAACCTTAACAGAACTTGGTTACACTGTTCACTCAATAAACTGTACAATCATTACAAGGCGTTGCTTTCTAAGCTTAGACCTTTGAAGAGACTCAGTTAAACTTAGGATTGTGTAATCAAACTAACAGTTTAACACAATGCAATGTGCACACGGGTGGTTTCCTCCAATCCGGATCCCCAGTCTTCAAAAGCAGTAATATTTATCGGGGGATGGGGGGGGGGGGGACAGATGATATGTGACTACTTTTACGGTCAATCTTTCTCCCCGTCACAGGGACCAACTCTTGCCATAATACAACTCGGAGCTGTATAGTCCTAAGACCTAATGACGTCACACGCTTTGTTTACATGCGGCCTTCCTATGAGAGCGCGTCCCAAAATTCATGTCTTCAATGGGGAGCGGTGATAAAATCCTACAATCATGCACACTATTATTTCCTAATAGTGTACAAATGCCCCCTTTGCCACCTTCTCACATTTTTTTTTCGGGTAGGGGGAGACCGTTCGCATGTGACGTCACCTTCTAACATTTTGCAACTGCCATATTTTTATGGATTTTTTGGGGGCGCGCTAGACATTTTTTTTGGGGGGGGGGCTTAAGGCCCCTCCACAACGTGGAACCGCGCCTGAGAGAGATTCGAGGTTGTGCCAAACCTCGTCCCCAGGGCTGACTATGTTTTCAACTTCGTTTCCAATAGTAAGCCCTAGGATGGGAACTTGTATCTTGCCTCTTGTATCCTGATTCGATAGCGCAATTAGCAGGTAAAGTATTTGTAATTTTGTATCGTGTACTTGGTGTTATTTTCAACGTGTATATCGTGTTTTCACGTTCATTGTAATTATTACGTCCACAGCTTCTCAAAAATAATCCTTTCCTTTCCAATTTGCTCATATTAATATGAAATGTGATATATTAATGTGAAATGTGATACTGCAAATTGGTTGGAAAAGATTGTAACATCTTAAATTTGAATATTTTTTTTTAAAGTGTTTTCGTAACTCACGCCGCGAGCAATTGATTCTGTTTTTACCCCAGACACCACATACAAAAACAAACGCTGATGTAAAGCACAGGCATGCACCAGACTATTCCTAATTTGCGTACGTATCCAAAAAAAATTGATATGCAAATGATCCAATGCCAGGGTGAGAGAGAAGGTAGTGGTGGGATCGCAGCGTAGGCCTACTGCTCGACACCCTGGTAACGAGGTTGAGGTTGTGCCTATTTGGCGCTGTCATGGAAGTACCTCAGCAGTGCGAGTGGGACAATGGGCAGGGCCTGAACAACGCCTATCATCGTAAAGCTTACAGTATAACTTCCCGTTAGGTCGTACAGCAAGCCTGAAGAAAAAAAAGAAAGAAACAGAAGAAAAAAAAACAAGTTGCGCACAGAACAAAGGCTTCAGAGGTACTCTTCAAAATGCAATACTGATATCAATAATTACATGAGTCTTAAATGGAATAGATTAAAAGTATGCATGTATTCAAGCTGCATGGATAGGCGAAAAGTGTACAATGTAGATTTTCATTTTGCATTGGGTTTTTTTGGTAAATGGTAACTGTCTCGTTCTGTTTCTGTACTGAGTGTTTGTTTTTGACAACGACTTTTGGGCCTACTGCCACTGATGTAAGTACTGACTTCAACTCTCCCTGTCATTTGGTGACTTTGTTGTCTTTGGTCAAGTTGTTAACTTCAATCATTTTGCTTTAATTTAATACCATGATCTTCAAAGAAAGGCATGCGGAAACTTACCAGGAAAAAATCCCATAGTGAATGACAAAGTTGATGTAAGCAGCGCTATCCATGCGAAGGCGCCCGACAGCAACTCTACACCCAATATAAGCTTAATCAGAACATCAGTCTGACAGGTAATAAGGCCGCCACAAAACAGCACTATCGACGCAGATACCATCATTGCCCAATAGGATGTGAGCCAAGGAGTTGCGCAGTACGTAGCAGAGCCAATGATGATGAACATGCCCGTCAAACTCCAGCTAGAAATCACTCCGCGGTCAGTGAGAGGTCCCTGGCAG
The DNA here is from genome assembly GCA_029964075.1 of Patiria pectinifera. NCBI lineage: Eukaryota > Metazoa > Echinodermata > Asteroidea > Valvatida > Asterinidae > Patiria > Patiria pectinifera. Next base: position 13,930,611 of record CM057141.1, read on the forward strand.
ACTTTGGCGACCAGACTGCCCACCCCTCCGACTGCCACGAACAATCCCGCGTCCTCAGTGGAAAACCCATTGGATTGCGCTTGCGACACGAAGTAGATTATCCACATATCGTCAGCAAATATGGTACAGCACATCAAGAGTGCCAGGGCCCAGAAACGTGCATTAACCAACAGCCTTAAATCAAAGTTCCAGAGAAGACTCTCTCGTAATCCACTGCAACGGTGCACAAGATTAGTCTGGTCCGTTTGAGAATTGGATTGAGAATTGGATTCCTGATCAGAGATTCTCTGATATTCCGTTGACTGGGGCGTATCCTGGCTTGAAGTGACGAGGAGGGCGCCACACGCGACAAAGTGCAAGCAGATCCCGCCAACAAGCATCATACTCCCTCGCCATCCGTAGGTGTCGAGTAAAAGCTGAACCAGAGGTGCGAACACGAAGAGTCCAATGGAGTAACCGGTCCGGCCGATGCCGCTGGCGGTCGCGTAGTTCTTGGTAAAGCGTCGACATACAGCCTCCTGGGCGACAACGTTCGATACTCCCAAACCAACACCTGACGTATAGAAAAAGTATAAATATTTCCATGTTTTGATGTACGATGCATTTTAGATTGAAATGTAATTGCTGTTAACAAAGAGTGGTTCTTTACAACTTGTAACCATTGGAAAAAGTCAATAAATGAAACGGTAGTATAATAAATTACAGAACAATGAGACTCAATATCGGAACATCAGTAACAAAACAAAGTACGTACAAAGCAATACAAGAAATTAGACGAACAGGCGTGTTGAGAAGACCTTTTGAAAACGCCCCAGGTTTTGGCCTGCGTGGCATGGTCCAGCGGCTTGAAATGCTTTATCGCCAGTACGAGTTCTGGTTTTAGGCACAGTTACAAGGGTTGAGTCTAGCGAAGAGCGAGTGGCATATTTAGGTTTGTTAATGAAATCAGGTTTTGAAGATACTTCGGGGCTTGTGAATGAATGCATTCATATTATGTTTACACAGCAGCAGCATAGGCGTGCATATATGTTGAGACCACCAGATTACATTAATATTTGAAAATCAATATCGAATCAACTGTGAGAGATCTGATTTTGCTTTTTCCGGGAATTGACTTGCCTTTGACAATTATCTAACTGTCATTCTAGAATGTTAGTGTTTTTTTTAGCAAACTTTTGTTAATTTCTTGCCATAAAATCCAAAAGATAGCCCAACACCGTGTGGTGGTTCCTACAACCCCTCTAGTGTTTTTTGTTGACCTACCTGCTAAGAACATGTACACCACGGCAAGTTGAACAGCCGTTTTAACAAAAGACCCAACAATCGGAGCTACGCCAATCATGATGCCACACGCCATTATGACAAAACCTACGCCGAATCGTCTGTTCAATATTCCTGAAAAAGGAGCTGGCGAAAATGACAGAAACATTATTAGCTAACTTTATTTTTTTACTTTACTTTGTTTCATCTCAATGCATTGATTTTTTTTATTATGATTCATTATGAAAACACACATCAGAATAACACCGCCGAAAGATGCAGGGGACCCACAAAAAGCACAGATTGTCGTGTGCGAGTCCCCTGAACGTAAATAACAAAGAAGGTACAGAAATACAGGAACGATTATAAACAGATACAGTATGAAAGCTAAACAACAACCGTAAAAAAAAAAAGCTTTAAGCGATTGAATGATGTAAGGAATACATGTACCTTGTATGTACAAGCCAGCAAACAATACTAAAAGGAGCATGTCAAAAAAGTCATAGCTGGAAATGTAAAATAATGCAACATCGCATGAATTAAGAAAGAAACGCCTAAGCTGAACTATGAAAAGGTTAGTAAAAGGTTAGAAATGTTTAAACAGTAAAAGTATATTATAATATTAATTTAAAGTAACATTATAAACATAAACAGCCGCTGAGCATAGGAAATATCTGCGGTTCATTTGGCGATCTCCCACCAAACAAATTGATTTTTAGTTTGGGGGGGATTTCATTTGATTTCAGATCGTATGAGTATCTGTATTCAACATTCGAAGGTAGAAAATACTATTGCTTCTATCAAAAAACTGGTCTAGTCCAGTGGCGCCCCCAGGATCTGGCTTGGGGAGGGGGGGGGGCGCTCACAATTTTTTTGGGTCAATTTTATTCAAAAGATTTTGCCAATTTTTTTGGCCGCAAAAAACAAATGGTTTTTTTTGAGGGGGGGGCAACTATTTTGACGCTGGTGGCACTACTTACACCCCTATTATACTACTCGAAAATAGGCCACATGCATATCACCAAGGTCAAATCGATGGATTAAAAAAATTCCAAAAAATGAATAAATAGAAACTGCAATTGACAACCTCTTCGGGGGGGGGGGGACTCAAGCCCCCGAGGCCCCCTTCAGTGCGCCACTGGCCTAGTCTTTTCACATGTAGTTGCTGTTTTTCTTAAATATTCAGTCCATATTGTGCCCAAACAATGCATATAAATTATGCGTGCAGACATAATTATGTTTGTCCATTTTTGTCATCGTATATTTTTTATGTCATGTTTTAAACTGATAATACATACAAGTAACATGTCAAAAAAAAGTTATAGCTGGAAATGTAAAATAATGTAACACCATGAATTAAGAACAAACGTTTAAGCTGAACTATAAAAAGGTTTCTAAAAGAGATAATGTTTAAACAGTTAAGTAGGCCTATGTAATGATATTTACATAAACAAAACACTAAATAATCAGGTGAGTGCTTGACACCAGTCTATCAAGAAAACATAACGATAAGCTAAACAAAAACAACAACATGACAAATCAATAACAATTAAAGTAAGTAAAAAAAAAGACCATTTATCGATCCAGAATTTCGCCATAACGTAAGAATGTACTTGGGGAATTATATAGGAATTAACGAAAATTAATATTGTACGTCCCAAAAAAGGTAAACTACAAACAATGGGATAATTGACCAAACTATATGAACATGTTTTTCTTGTTTAGTCATTTGTTTGCCCTTCATCTTGTGTTCGAGCTTTAAGTTCTTGAGTCCAAGGCAAAATGTGAAAAGAGACACACAAAAAAGAGTTCTAGCTCCCCAATTTGCGGGTCTATAGTATTGGCCTACCTATAACTCCACTCACGGTGATAACCATTGCCGCAATCCAACCGAGGACCCAAGTTTCCGACGCTAGTTGGTCTTGCAGTGTGGACAGCATGACACCCAGACCTTTGGTGATCCCGATCCAAATCATGTTTCCGACCAACAAGGTCAGGACGGCGATCCAGCCCTGAAAGCCCCCGTCTGATACCGGTGGTTGGCCCTTACCAGACTTGGCCATAACGGCGCTGAAATTTTGCAGCCTGATGTACACAAGCGACCAATCCGACTGAAAGCGTTAATATATTGTAACGGATATTTTGCCTTTACTTGACGGCCGACCCAGCCCCGTGCCTCCGGTGGCAGCCAACCGGGAATTCCCAAACAGTCCTGAATCCTCCAATTTTAATATGATTTTAAGGCGAAGGCGAAGTCACGGAAATCAGCCAGATCGTCGGCCGAGGCCACTCGACAAGAGTTTGCGACGCTTCATGACCAACGGTGAATTTTTATCAAATATTTTCATCTGATCTAAAAAGGAGATCTCTATTCCACATTCGAAGGTAGAAAATACCATTGCTTCGATCAGCAAACTGTTCTAATCTTTTTTCATGTAGTTGCTCTTTTTTGAAATATTCAGTCCATATTGTGCACAAACAATGCATATAAATTATGCATGCAGCACAGACGTTATGATTAATCAAACAGGCTGAGGCGTGCACACAAAACCTTTCTGTGTTTGCTAGGGTTTACCGTGTCTGCCTATCAATGTAAGTTATCAGAAATGTACTGAATATCTCGGAAAGAAGCAACTACAAGGGAAAAGGCCAGGATGTCTTCTATCCAATTGTAAATAATGTCACTACGTCATTGCAATGGATGACCTGAGCAAACAAGGCCTCTACGAAAGAGGTCAAAATCAGCACTTTATTTGAGACACCATTGATAGTGCCAGTTAGAAGTCTGTCTGACTGGAAGCATTGTAATAAGGGAATAACAGTGTGAGGAGCCGGTCTTCACTGCGTGATAATGACCGGGTGTGGGGGTGACCGCTGTTAATGGACCGAGACGAAGTCGAGGTCCATTAACAGCGGTCACCCCCACACCCGGTCATTATCACGCAGTGAAGACCGGATCCTCACACTGTTATTCCCATTAATAAATACCTTTTTAACGAAATAAACAGTTAAAATGCTCCAATTTTGTGACTTTTTCCGGCGATATTTCCAGACTTTTTTGTGTTCATGTTCATGGGCCATATTTTAGCTTAACAGCTATAACGACGTAAACTCAACAGAAACTGCTGCCGTAGCGAAACAAATTACAACAATGTTTTCATATCTTGACTTGATGGAGGAAGCTGAAATCTCGTTTACACATTCCTTGTATCCGGAATTACAAAGATGCTTGGTTTAGGAAAGGTAAATATGTCGGTGGGTGAAGTGTTTCAAAGAAAATAAATCGTAGATCTACGCTTTCGTCGTAAACATCCTCAGTATATACTGCACTGCATGCTGTACGATGTCGTTTCAAAACTTCCTTACGCGCGCGCACGCACGCATCACTAGCAACTGTGTTGCGTACGCGCGCGTCAGTCTCACGCGATGGAGGTTGAGCGCATGTGCAGTGCTGTATTGTTACAAGCTACCGCAGGACTGTTACTATATTTTGACCAATCATTGGCTTGCATGGGGCTGAACGGGGCTTGATCAATGCTGGTTCAGGGGCCATTTATTCGCTTGATCTTTGAAGCCGGTCCATTATCACCGTTAATGCCCGGCCACGTGATCGAGTCTCGACCAATCAGAAACCATCAACTCTCCAAGGTATTTATTAATGTGTAATAAACCTGTCCCGTTATGTACGAGGCGCCCTTTATGACTTAATTACCAAACGAATAAAGACCAAACGAATAAATATAAGACCACAAATAAATATACGACCAAATGAATAAATGTAAGACCAAACGAATAAAGATAAGGGCAAACGAATAAATATATGACCAAACGAATAAATATAAGACCTAACGAATAAATATAGGACCAAACGAATAAATATAGGACCATTGATAATATAGGGCATTATTGATAATGATCCGAGAGCTATAATAAGGACTTCACTCACTCGTTGCAATACTGACCTAATGGTCAGTATTGGTAATTGTCTTCAAAATTACGAAATGCATCTTTTCTCCAACTCTTAATGTCAAACTGGCTCAGTAATATCTCTGGTCCAAGCCTCATATAGGGTGTATACACAATTTGGCCAATGGTCACCTAGTGGTTAGTAGGGCTCATTTCACTGAAACAGGTAAAACGCATTTTATTTTAGCCAAGTTTCATTTTTTGGCCAATTACAATTTTCGTCAATTACATGCTGATATAGCCCATACCCTGTACAACATTTTCAGTAGATTTCAGGAAGTGGGAATCTCAGTGGTCACTCAGTGGTCATTTTGCTACATCTGCCAAATTTTGGCTCTTTATCCGCTATCCAGTCTTTATATAGAGATCAGTGGGCGGGACCAATGATCTCCATATACATGTACACATATATGGAGATCAATGGGCGGGACACACACATTTCGCTAGTTGACGTGCGCGCGCCGTTCGTTGTGTGTGACCATAGATATTCTATAGACCGCTTGCAGACGCATTCGATAATCGACGCGCGAAGGCGCGCGACGCCATGTTGTGGGACAAGCGCATATCTATCCATGCACATTTTGTCCCACAACATGGCGTCGCGCACCTTCGTGCGTCAATTATCGAACGCGTCTGCAAGCGGTCTATATCTATGTGTGTGACCATGTGACGCACGTACATGTACACCAGGGGATTTGTACTATGTACACGATATACCCAGTGGCCGCGCTTCGCGGCAAAATATTGCAGTTTCTCTGCCGGTGAGGGGGTACTTGTGAACGGAGCGGATAGACTTGTGCCAAAAAAAAATTTCAAACTTAAATATGCCCTAACCCAATATTCCCTTGTCCTTTTTCCACAAATTTCGGTATGTTCACTAATTAGACCACGAGCAACAAATGTAACCTAATTGTGACGGTAAAATGTTGCCTTTAAAGGGGGGCTGTGACATTGGGGAGACATGAAAATGTCTCCCTAATGCAAGTTTCGGTAGTTGATGGTTACAATTCTGGGTCGTTACTTGTTCTTGCCTCTTTTTTGTTGTAAGCTCCTGGTGGGAAGTGACCATGGATCTTCTAGTACTTAGTCACTTGTCACTTGTTCACTTGTTCCCTGTTTTTCTTGTGAATGTACGAGGGAAGCTTCTCCAGTACTGCATGGGTGAAGGTTGAATGGGTAGTTCATTCATCTGTGCTGCTGTGTCTACGTACAAGTCCGCAAAATCCAGTATTTTCCGTCGCTCGTCTGCTGTGAGTTTTGGGCAGGCAGTCAGCTTCTGTATTATCTAGGCAGCAATCTTTGCTTTATTCCCGAACAGGTCTTTAAGCTACGGCAGTAAGGCCTAGATTTAACTATAGAAAACTACTTCCAGACGGATGTGAGTGAATCTGAGCAAAACACGTGATGCAGGAGGATGGATTTACAATCTTCAAAAAAAAAAAAAATCTTGGCAAAAAAACCAAAAATGTTATCAAATGAATATCTCAACTTACATGACCGTGATTTCAGAGTGAGTGAATCTGGTGGATTATATTGACGAGAAGACTCAAGAGGGAAAACTTGTGAAATGTGAGTGGAAATGCTGACGTATTCGGGCAAAATGGCTGCTTAACCATGTGTGGCTCACCCTACAAAAAGCGTTCGATTTTATGCCATACCAGAGGCTTCAAATAAAACTTGATTACAATGGTTTTCATTCAAAAACCAAGAAATGGATAGAGGATAGAGTACTTCCTGACCGAGAGGTTCCAGAGAGATGTTGTAAATGGTAAATCCTCAGACTGGATCCCCGTACTCAGCGGTATGCCACAGGGAACAGTCCTTGGCCCACACTTGTTCCTCCTCCATTACATACATGATAGAGTGTCCAACACTACTATATTATTTGAAGATGACTGCCTTGATGACGAGCAACAACTACAGTCGGACCTGAACACCATGGTTAGCTGGGCCGAAACATGAGGAATGAGATCCAATCCCGAACCGAATGTACCACCATGCCCGTCTCTATGAGCAGGAATCCCATCCCTTCATCTAACAACATGATGGGAATTGATCTAAAACAGACTGACAACAACAAATATCTTGGCATTTTCATACAAAACAACCTTTGTTTGAAAACACAAGTGAATTACGTCAAAAGCAAAGCCTTCAAAATTCTAATCGTCTTTAAAAACAGAACTTCCATCATATATATATATATATATATATATATATATATATAAAAACCTGTAGACATCGCTTGTAAATATAGACCCCATCTGGACAAGGGCGGATCCAGAACACAATTTTTTGGGGGGCCAAAACAAATTTTGGTCCCCCAAAAAGTGGGTCAAAAAAATTACGGCGTGGGGTTCGGGGCCCGCTTAAGGGCCCCGAAAAATTTTTGGATTCTAGATGCTCTGTGGTGCGATCTGAGGCAATTTCTGACCACTTTAACCAATGTTTTTTTGAGGAAAAGATGGTGGTGTACTCATTGCCTGCCTTTATTGAGATGTCGCATAAAAAAAAAATGGTTTCGTTTTTTTTGGGGGGGGGGGGCCATGGCCCCCTTTGGCCCCCCCTGGATCCGCCCTTGCATCTGGACTATGCATCGCTGAACAGTACGGGACCCTTATACAGTCAAGAATATCAACGACTTGAAAAAAAGTCTAGAGTGCTGATGCCCCGGATTTGTTACCAACATAAAGTAGCGTCTCATCTCTTATTAAAGGTAACGCGGTATACTTGGCTTACTACCACTGTAAGAACGCCGTCGCAGCAGAATTATGCTGCCATAAAATTCACTATCAGAAGCATATCACCCCAAAAAGCAACAGGAAAAGAAGAGAACACACAAATCAATTCCAAATTATTCAAGACCAGAAAAGATGCATATGCTAACTCGTTCAGAAGAACCACCGAAGTTTGAAACTACTTGTCATCACCCATTGTCTCACAGAAATCAACACCAACCTTCAAGTCTGCCTTGAAAATCGAAAACATTTAGTCGACCACTCCCAGCCACACCTCAAGTGAAATGTCCATATGGAGTATTCAGGAGGAATACTAATCCAAGATCCCAGGTCAAAGATCCAAGATGTACATGTACTCCGAAGAGCGCCCTCCAGAGAGTCTTTGGGTATAAAACATAGACATAAAGAACCTATAGACGGACAGCGCCTATGGAAATCAACGTCAGGGTACCGTAATTTTGATGGCGCCCGACTAGGTATGAAACCATGGGCGGGAGATTTGAATAAATGTGCATGACTCTATGGAATAACATCGGAAGGAATGATACAAATCGACAGTTTCGGTTGAAAACGCATTGATGGTGACTGAAAACCCTTTGAAATGTTGACTTCATAATAATGTACAGCTATGTATTTGTGTGTGTTATTTCAAAATAAATTAATTAGGTCCACAACCGCCGCGAAACGCGGCATGCTGGGTGCAAAACAAATACAAGAGAAAACAAAGATTTATTAAAAATGATCTTATATTATTCGAAAAATAGTTCGTTATCCAGTTACATGGTGTAGGTCACAGTAATATGTTTATAATTATAGGCACTTGCAAAATTAGAGCTAAGTTGAGGATGAACATGGAATAGGAAAATAAAATGTCGCTGAATGCTGTCCACACTTCAGTCTTGACTGCAAGCAGCAAAGGAATGAATGACTTTTAATGGTGTTGAACTAGCTTGAGTAACTCCAGTTGACATGTTCCATATTCATTCACATGTAGCATGTGAATGAATATGGAACTTGTCAGCTGGAGTTACTCAAGCTAGTGTTGAACACAAATTTAGAACTTGTGCAAATTCAAAATGTGTATGCGCGATCAGAAAGAATAATGTAACCTGACGCTACTTTAGCAGTTGTGCACAAAATCTATCGAGAGTCAAGAAGTTTCATGTGACACACTCCTACATAGCTTTACAGAATTCCAACAAAATTTCAATACACTAATGGCTCATTGGCTGTATTCTTTGGATCATTCTATGCTCTTCTGGCAGTTGATATGTTCCTAAAAAACTTGTGTTTTTTTCCTTGCTCAATGCCCGGATATTTCATACATGATATGTACACATTGTAAGGTTTGTTTTACTGTCATAAAAGGCAATAATACTACAACTTACCCTTCACACTGACGTTCTGCTTGGAGGACCTCACCAGACAGCCGCGTACTGTGTGCGCTTTATGAGTGACGTGCCGAACAAGTTTGCCCATGGTTTTTAAAAATGGCGGCTTCACTGAAATTACGGTCTTGAGCCCCCTGTTGTCCGTCTATCCGGTTCGTAAGTGACTTCGTCATACACGCGCACGCACCACTGATTACGAGCGCCCATTGGATAAACACTCAAGTTGCGTTAACTTCCGGTTCCATTGGTGCCATGCTACACCATGTACAGTAAGTTGAGATGACGTCACACTTACGAACCGGATAGGTTCTTTATGTCTATGGTTTATACCCAAAGACTCTCTGGAGGGCGCTCTTCGGAGTACATGTACATCTTGGATCTTTGACCTGGGATCTTGGATAGTATTCCTCCTGAATACTCCATATGGACATTTCACTTGAGGTGTGGCTGGGAGTGGTCGACTAAATGTTTTCGATTTTCAAGGCAGACTTAAAGGTTGGTGTTGATTTCTGTGAGACAATGGGTGATGACAAGTAGTTTCAAACTTCGGTGGTTCTTCTGAACGAGTTAGCATATGCATCTTTTCTGGTCTTGAATAATTTGGAATTGATTTGTGTGTTCTCTTCTTTTCCTGTTGCTTTTTGGGGTGATATGCTTCTGATAGTGAATTTTATGGCAGCATAATTCTGCTGCGACGGCGTTCTTGGAGTGGTAGTAAGCCAAGTATACCGCGTTACCTTTAATAAGAGATGAGACGCTACTTTATGTTGGTAACAAATCCGCGGCAGCAGCCCTCTAGACTTTTTTCAAGTCGTTGATATTCTTGACTGTATAAGGGTCCCGTACTGTTCAGCGATGCATAGTCCAGATGCAAGGGCGGATCCAGGGGGGGGGGGCCAAAGGGGGCCATGGCCCCCCCCCCCCAAAACGAAACCATTTGTTTTTTTATGCGACATCTCAATAAAGGCAGGCAATGAATACACCACCATCTTTTCCTCAAAAAAACATTGGTTAAAGTGGTCAGAAATTGCCTCAGATCGCACCACAGAGCATCTAGAATCCAAAAAAATTTCGGGGCCCTTAAGCGGGCCCCGAACCCCACGCCGTAATTTTTTTGACCCACTTTTTGGGGGGACCAACATTTTTTTGGCCAAAAATTGTGTTCTGGATCCGCCCTTGTCCAGATGGGGTCTATATTTACAAGCGATGTCTACAGGTTTTTTTTTTTGGTTTTTTTATATATATATATATGATGGAAGTTCTGTTTTTAAAGACGATTAGAATTTTGAAGGCTTTGCTTTTGACGTAATTCACTTGTGTTTTCAAACAAAGGTTGTTTTGTATGAAAATGCCAAGATATTTGTTGTTGTCAGTCTGTTTTAGATCAATTGCCATCATGTTGTTAGATGAAGGGATGGGATTCCTGCTCATAGAGACGGGCATGGTGGTACATTCGGTTCGGGATTGAATCTCATTCCTCATGTTTCGGCCCAGATAACCATGGTGTTCAGGTCCGACTGTAGTTGTTGCTCGTCATCAAGGCAGTCATCTGCAAATAATCTAGTAGTGTTGGACACTCTATCATGTATGTAATGGAGGAGGAACAAGTGTGGGCCAAGGACTGTTCCCTGTGGCATACCGCTGAGGACGGGGATCCAGTCTGAGGATTTACCATTTACAACATCTCTCTGGAACCTCTCGGTCAGGAAGTACTCTATCCATTTCTTGGTTTTTGAATGAAAACCATTGTAATCAAGTTTTATTTGAAGCCTCTGGTATGGCATGACATCGAACGCTTTTGGTAGGTTGTTATTGGTGAGCCACACATGGTTAAGCAGCCATTTTGCCCGAATACGTCAATATTTCCACTCACATTTCACAAGTTTTCCCTCTTGAGTCTTCTCGTCAATATAATCCACCAGATTCATTCACTCTGAAACCACGGTCATGTAAGTTGAGATATTCATTTGATAACATTTTTGGGTTTTTTGCCAAGATGTTTTGTTTTTTTGAAGATTGTAAATCCATCCTCCTGCATCACGTGTTTTGCTCAGATTCACTCACATCCGTTTGGAAGTAGTTTTCTATAGTTAAATCTAGGCCTTACTGCCGTAGCTTGAAGACCTGTTCGGGAATAAAGCAAAGATTGCTGCCTAGATAATACAGAAGCTGACTGCCTGCCCAAAACTCACAGCAGACGAGCGACGGAAAATACTGGATTTTGCGGACTTGTACGTAGACACAGCAGCACAGATGAATGAACTACCCATTCAACCTTCAGCCGTGCAGTACTGGAGAAGCTTCCCCCGTACATTCACAAGAAAAACAGGGAACAAGTGACTAAGTACTAGAAGATCCATGGTCACTTCCCACCAGGAGCTTCCAACAAAAAAAAAAGGCAAGAACAAGTAACGACCCAGAATTGTAACCATCAACTACCGAAACTTGCATTAGGGAGACATTTTCATGTCTCCCCAATGTCACAGCCCCCCCCCCCTTTAAAGGCAACATTTTACCGTCACAATTAGGTTACATTTGTTGCTCGTGGTCTAATTAGTGAACATACCGAAATTTGTGGAAAAAGGACAAGGGAATATTGGGTTAGGGCATATTTAAGTTTGAAAAATTTTTTTGGCACAAGTCTATCCGCTCCGTTCACAAGTACCCCCTCACCGGCAGAGAAACTACAGTTGGGGTGACCGAATGACGCCATCTTGCCTGACTGCAATATTTTGCCGCGAAGCGCGGCCACTGGGTATATCGTGTACATAGTACAAATCCCCTGGTGTACGTGCGTCACATGGTCACACACACATAGATCTTCTTTGTTTCTTTTTTTCCCGGACAATACTTCTCCGCGGGTTTTCTCCTAAACGGTATATGATATGAACTTGTAACTTTCAACACATATCGACCCTCATCCCGAGTGGTGCATATTACTCTGACGTCATGATAACGTCATATCGGGTGTCAAATAACAAGCGATTTTCGTATAAAAAATGACCATCTTCTTTCACCTATAACAGTTACTCTTGAACTAAATAATCAATGATGTTTGTATTTTGTAATCAGATAGACCATTAATTGGTAAACATTTTTTGTCGTGTACGTGAACTCACTTGACCTTTACTTCCGGGTCTACCGGAAGGTCAAAGCTAGGTGAATTCAAAATGAAGACATTAGCCTGAAATTAAAACAAAGCAAAATTTCTTACACACGGTTTACTGGATGATCATAATACCTAGTGTGAATTTGTACCATGTTGCGAAGATGTTATAAATTTTGTTACGTCATAATGACGTAATGGAAGGGCAAAGTGATGGAAGGGCAAATTTTGACAAAATAGTTTGAGCTATATCTTTTGAACTCAATAGAGTATCGTGTTCGTTTTTTTCTTGAGGTTGTAGACAATGCCTTGAGGAACATTTTTTGTTCCCAAACACAAAACCGCTTGACCTTTACTTCCGGTGTTACCGGAAGTGCAATAAAAACTGAATATAACTAGAACGCGGAAGCATTTTACTATATTTTACTACGTTTTACTATATTTGTTGGAACAAATAAGAAAGCGACTGCTTACAATAATGGTACTGCTACCACATCATTTCATCATATTTGTTAACCAGGGCCTGCAAAGTCACAGCTCTTATATGAATTAACCCAGGGGAGGATCCAGGATTTTTTTTACAAAATCACTCAAAGCATTTAATACTAATATTCTAGTCCTTTTTCTGATTTCTTTCGGCGTAACTCGCATATCAACAGTGATTCTTTAATTCGTACCTTCATGCAGAAATTTAGTATTTCGACAGTGTAGCCACAAACTTTTTTTCGTTATCTCAGTGCAGAGTTTTATGAAGCCCATGCATGCAAAAGACGTAAGCCATATTTATTTTTGATATTGAGATAATCGAATGTTGCATACCGATTCCGATTCTGACCATGAATTCAATTCTAATATTCTCGTCCATTTTCTGATATTTTTCGCCATAACAGATTGAAATCGCGCCTTAAGTAGAAGGAAGGGGAGGGTACGGCGACAAACCCCTTTTTTGCCCCCCACCTCCTAGCCCCGCCCATCCCCTCCACCCCCAGCCCCTCCCCTCTCAATCTCCCAAATATATCTCTCCCCTCCCAATATCTCAGTCTCGGAATCGGCCAAAACCGGGCTCAATATCTCTCTGTACAGCCGGCGAGTCTGATTGCTTATAAATCCAAAAATAATGACCTCATCTTCAAAAAAAATTAAAAAATAAATATTATATTACTATATAATAAATGGTGACTTATGAGATGAAGCCAATCGTTAAGGGATTTTCTAGATGGAATAAAGCGACGCTGCGCGATTACGTCCAGCGATATAATATACCGTACAATCAAAATGTTGCTCTTACGCGTAAAGTCTACATCAACGGGATAAAAAACCACGAAGCTCAATTTAAAAACTTGAGGAAAAAGACGCTACATGAGCTCAAACAGATTGTAGACAATTATGATCTAGAATATAACCCGTCGGGTTATAAAGGTCGATTTTTGAAAAAAGATTTAATCTCGGCGATTCAAAACTCTAGGCAACCCGAAGATTTTCAAGAGGCTGAGTTCAGAGCGACGAGAAGATTTAGAAACAACTTTAGAAACTGGGAACTGATTCCTAGACTTTTTAACGACGATTTAGTCAGATTTTTTGATACGCACAAAGATCAAATAGTAAATAAAATCAAGTCAGAATTGAGAGAGCTGAGAGGTTTAAAAATGGAGCTCACAATCAAAATAAAATACGAAAAAACCAAACCGGATGGTACGATAGAAACGATCGAAGCTACACATTATACCGATCAGAGAGTCGTTTTAAATCAAAGTCAAATAAAACAGGTTTTAAAAGAAGACATCGACCAGCTATTTAAAAAGGATGAAAGGTATACGAATCAAGGATCGGGTTGGGTTTTAAAAAAGATAATGGCGTTGTATATCAACATCAACAGGTTTAACCCCGTGAGGGGCAGTTCTTACATAGACCTACCCCCACATATCAAAAGAAAACAGGCGATGATTAACATTAAAAACAAAGACGACGAGTGTTTGAGATGGTGTTTGAGAGCCGCTCTTGGCTTGTATACGGATAAAGTAAAAAATAACATAAAAACGACCCCAAATATAGCCCTCGCAAAGACAGACCTAGTATTTACACCAAAGACGACGGACTCAAATTTAAAGGCGTAGACTTTCCAACACCGATCGACCAGATACCAAAGATAGAAAGACAAAATAATTTAACGATAAACGTATACGGTTATGAGGGGGAAATATATCCCTTATACGTGTCTAAAAACTATAAACCAGAGTCACGCCCTATCGATCTGTTTTTGTTTTCTGAGGGCGACAAGCATCACTACTGCTGGATAAATAATTTTTCGAGATTGATTTACAACGTTACAAAACATAAAAGTAAGAAATATTTTTGTCGAAGGTGCCTGTGTCATTATAGAACGCAAGTAAAATTAGATAGACACATGACCGATTGTAACGGTATAGATACACATCCGTCAAAGATTGTATTTCCTACCGCTAAGCGAAAATATGTAAATAACGAGTGGATAGTCGACGAAAACGATGTGCCAATATTAGAATTTAAAAACTACAGGTTTAAACAAAAAGCACCGTTTGTAGTTTACGCCGACTTTGAATCGATATTAGAAAAAAACTCGGACGATAAAAAGGACAACACACAAAAGACAAACATTCACAAAGCAAGCGGTTATTCGCTAGTTGTCATCCGATGCGACGGCACCAATGTGTATCAAGAGACTTATAGAGGTAAAGATGCCGCATCAAAGTTTGTCAATAAAATGTTAAAAATACAGAGCGACATAAATTGCATATTTAAAAAACCCCAACCCATGAAATTTAACGAGCGAGCTAAAGAACATCATGATAAAACAAACACGTGTTGGATTTGCGAGAAACCAATTTATCCCAATTACTCGAGCAACTGTCAGTGCCAGAAACCCAAAAAACCAAAAACAGAAAAACAAATAAAAGAACATCAGTACGAAAACAAAATGGATTTACCGAGTCTAAATGTCTCGAATGCAAAAAGAAAATCAACAAATTTAGAAAGGTGAGAGATCACTGCCACGTCACGGGTAGATATAGAGGTGCCGCGCACGCCTACTGCAATCTAAAATTACAAGTTAAACCAGGTTTTACCCCCATACCGGTCGTCTTTCACAATCTGCAAAATTACGACGCTCACTTGATCATGCAGAGTATTTCAGAGTACGATGACGAAAAGGAAATACAAGTTATCGCTAGAAATTCGGAAAAGTATATTTCGTTTTCGATCGGAAATATGCGATTTATAGACTCGTTTAATTTTATGGCGTCTTCGTTGGATAGATTATCTAAAGCTTGTCCAAGAGAGTCGTTTAAACTACTCAGAGAACATTTTCATCGTCAAAACATTGACTCGTTGCTACAAAAGGAGTTTATCCGTATGAATACATGGACTCGTATGACAGATTTCAAGAGACAATCCTACCCCATATCGAACAATTTTACAGCAGCCTAAAAGACGAAAATATATCGCGAGAGGACTACGACAGAGCTAAACTGACGTGGAACGAGTTTAAAGTTAAAAACATGGGGGAATATCACGATTTGTACGTCACTACTGATACGTTATTACTGGCTTGCGTATTTGAAAACTTTAGGCAAACGTGTATTACAAACTACGCGTTAGATCCTGCTAATTACTACACAGCACCAGGATTGTCGTGGGATGCCTTGTTAAAACACTCGGAAGTTAAACTCGAACTATTGCAAGACGTAGACAAACATTTATTTTTTGAAAAGGCAAAAAGAGGTGGTATCTCGAGCGTGGGTGGTATGAGATACCACAAAGCCAACAACAAATACCTACCCGACCATAATCCAAACGAGCCGTCGAGTTACATCACCTACCTCGATGCAAACAATCTGTACGGCTGGGCCATGAGTCAATACCTGCCGTACAAAGACTTTAAATGGGCGTCTACAAAAACGTTTACCGAGTCCAAGATATTATCTCTCAGGAAAACGTCAAACACCGGTTACTGCTTCGAAGTAGACCTCGATTACCCGGACAATCTCCACGACCTGCACAACGATTACCCCCTAGCGCCAGAAAACATTGTCATACCAAAAGAATGGATGTCTGATTATCAAAACGAATTATTAGATACCGAACCTAATAGCAACGTGCAAAAATTAACGTGTACCCTTAATCCTAAACAAAAATATGTTTTGCACTACGTCACGTTGCAGTTGTATCTCAAACTCGGCTTGAAACTTAAAAAGGTGCATCGAGTGCTGCAATTTAAACAAGCGCCTTGGATGGCATCTTACATCGACAAAAACACGCAACTTCGAACAAAAGCGACCTCTGATTTTGAGAAAGACTTTTTTAAGCTCATGAATAACAGCGTGTTTGGTAAGACGATGGAAAACGTCAGAAACCGAATCGACGGTTACCTACTCAGAGACAGTAACGATGACGATCGAGATAAATACCAAAAAATTATACAGAAACCGAGCTACAAAACGACGACGTCATTTTCAGAATGCAAATTGTCATTTGTCGAAAAGTACAAGGCTAAAACCGTGTTAAACAAACCGATCTACTGCGGAGTGAGTATCTTGGATCTCTCAAAGACGCTGATGTACGATTTTTATTACAACCATTTGAAAGACAAGTACAAAGAGAAAATCAGGTTGATGTACACAGATACAGACAGTTTGGTACTCGTAGTGCACACTGACGACGTATACAAAGATATGCAGCAAAACGGACAACAATACGACCTTTCAAATTATCCGACGGATCATCCTTTGTACGATCCAACCAATAAGAAAGTGATCGGTAAATTTAAAGACGAGTTTGGAGGTAAAATAGTCAAAGAAGTCGTTTGCATAAGACCTAAAATGTACTCGATTTTAACCGCTGACATGAACCTGAAAAAAGCCAAGGGAGTCACAAAATCGGTCACCTCTAAGAAATTAAAACACCGACACTATTACGACTGCATCTTAAACAAGAAATCTCATTACGAAACCATGACTCACATTAGATCGGAAAATCACATCCTTTACACCGTATCTCAAAATAAACTATCGTTGAGTCCGTTGGACACAAAGAGGTACATTTTACCGGATGGAATACACACGCTCGCTTATGGTCACCGTAATCTAGATATTAATTAGGCGGTAATTGCGTGTCCTCGGGTACGACTTGAAGCTCTTGTCTCACAAAACTCCTTTTTGGGCCGTCTTGCAGGTAATAAAGAGTAGGACCCGTCGTGACTTTTTTACCTTCAATCATTTTAAATTGACTCGTTCTTTTTTCCACGTTGAAGATGTCTACGCTCCAAATGGGATCTGTGGCTCTTCTCGCAGTACCACCCTCCTGCTCGCCCGGGTAATATAAATATCTCACCATAGCGTCTTGCGGTAATTGTTGCTCTTTTGTTTTAACGGGGTTAGCCGGCGATTGCCAGACCTGTTTTAGTTTAACCGCCTCTGACGGTGCTTTAGCTATTAATCTCGTCGTTTCATCGTTTATAGCTTTGATCACGCTGGGTAATCGCTCGACCCATTGCGTGTTTCTACTCTCGGGATTTAACATTTCTTGAGCGTACTGATGACCAAACAGTCTCTCGGCTAGCGTTCGATTAAATCTTTCTACGATACCCTGCGATCGGTGGTTTCCGGGTTCGCCTACGATAATCTCGACGTTTTTTGAGGCCATCCATTTTTTAAAAGCGCCTTTAAATTCGGTACCGGCGTCTACTCTCAACGTTTTAGGGTAACTCAAAGGCGACCTCGCGTAAATCTTGACGATAGCATCTCGCGTGGAATCTGCCGTTTTAGAAACCAAGGGTTCTGCTTCGTGGTATCGACTCGCAACATCGACAACCGTCAAAGCGTATTTATAAGTCTTGCGTTTTACTTTATCCCAGGGTAGGTATAGCACATCCATTTGGTGAAAGTCGTTTGGTGTTTCAAACTCTCGCGAAGTACTCGTAGGCCTGGGTACATACGCAGGACCCGGTAGATAAATTTGCCAGATCGCTTGTTTTTTAAGCCAATCTCTGATTACCTTTTTATCGATTTTTGTTTTATCGTGTAAATGGTCGACGGCACTTTCACCTCTCCAATAACCGCTCGGGCTATAATACAGTTTAGATAATGTTTGCATATTATTTAATATAAAAGACGTTTATAATAATAATATGGCTAGCGTTGCTATGATGTTAGGAGGCGCGATCGTCAACGCCTTAGCTTTTACTGGTTCAAACTTTTTATTTTCAAATCTGAAACAGAGTGACGAGGAGCGTAAGAGACACGATTTAGCGATAGAACAACTCTCAGCCGCCAAAGATAAGTGGCAACGAGAACGAACGAAATATCTAGATTTTCTAAACGAACGTATCAGAAAACAAAATGCTTCAAAAGAAACATTTTCTAACGTAGACCGAGCGTTGCGTTACTACAACGAGGTGAGTGGACAATCTACCGAACTACCCATAGGACTGCAACACGAACCCAAACTCGAAGATTTTTACGAGCCTAGCGACCAACAAATAGAAAAAGAACTGGCGTTTATCGCAGGAGGAACGCTATTGGTGGGCTTCTTGGCTTACAGATACCTTTAAATTTAAAACTCGTATAAATAAAATGAATGCGTATGGAAAAAAGCTCAATCCCAGCAGACTATTAAAAATACCCAGATCTATCAAGGGTGAGAGAAAAGAGGTGGTCATTACCCACAATCCTAGTAGTATATCGGCGGGGCAAACGCTGAGGGTCAAGTTTCCTCAATTGGGTGTAGACGACGTGATCGTACCCGGCACTTGTAAACTAGCTTTCAATTTAGAACTCGAAGGTGGAAGCGACAACAATAGAACTATTTTTGGCAATTTAGCCAGAAATTTAGTCAGCGAAATCAGCGTCAGGCTTCAAGGTCACGAAATTGTGAGTTATCGTCACGCCGACGTGTATCACAACTTTAAAGACAATTGGATCAACAGCTCGACGACTCGAAACATGGCGTACTCGGGCATAGAAAAAGAAAACGTGTCTAAACTAAGAACTGGGGCTGAAGATGCTAACGCGGGCTCCAACAACGGTAAGGATCAAGCTATCGCGGATGCCTATGGTAACAGATATTGTATTCCCCTAGACATTGACATACTGACTTCGCATCACCCTTTTTACCCCAGCGGTTTAAAACAACCTCTGACGTACGAGATAAAGTTTAACGATCACGAAAAAGTAGTCAACAGTTCAGATACGGCGGCGATGTATTCTATCTCAGACTTGTCTCTCGAATACGAAGTGGTGACCAACAGAGACCTAGCTATCACCATCAGGAATAAACACAAGGGGTTAATGCAATATCTGTTTGATAAAATCCACTCGCTAGAAGTTAGATCCGTCAACAAATCGGACACACTTTGGAACGTCAGCGTGAATCAACCCATAAGGAGTCTCAAGGGTATTTTGTTTTTGTTTAAAGATCCCGCGGTCAAAAATCCGCAGCGATTTTACAATCCAAAAATAACCAAAACATCGGTGACCGTAGAAGGTAAACCCAATCAACTCTACAGTCAAGGAATGTTTCAGTATCAACACTGGAATGAAATCAACAAGTTCTTTGGAGACAGCGATACCGAAAGCGGGCGCGGAGTAGCTAAAGACTTAAATTTGACGGGTTTTGACCTCGGAGACTACCTAAAAGACAAATACGGTCTGTGGCTCGATTTTAGAAGTAACGACGACAATTCCGCTCACGGATCCGGTAGGAAACTCGGAGACGGAGGAGGCATCAACATTCAATTTAACAGAGAAGCCGAAGGTCAAGGTGACCTCACGATGTACGTATTTTTAGTCATGGATGCTCAATTGAACTTGGAAGACGGGAATTTTAAATCTCTGTTAAGTTAAAATGACACAACCGCATTGCGCTTTAATCGTCGGCAAAACAAATTCGGGCAAAACCAAATGGATTTTGGATCTGTTAGAGTCAGATTATAAAAACACATTTGAGGCGATAGTCATCATTTGCCCTACCATATTTAAAAACAAAACGTACATCGAAAGAAAGTGGATTCAAGCAGATCCCGAGGTATACCTCTGCGATCCGGAATTGTACAAGATGACGCTCAACGAAGCGATCGATTTTTACAGGAAAATATTTGAAGGTGTTGCCACGTTGTTTATCGTGGACGATTGCTCTTCGGATCAAGAGATTAAATATCGTAAAAAGACGTGCGCGCTAAGCAAGATGGCATTTAGCGGAAGACACGTAAATCACAGCTGTTGGTTACTGACCCAAAAGTACAACAGCGTTTTAAAAGATTATAGAGAAAACACGGCTTGGTTGGCATTATTTTACTGCAAAGATAAAACATCGTTTGATCAAGCGTTAGACGAAAACGACGTCGTACCCATTGAAGAACGAGATTATATAAAACGACGTTTGAGAGATGTGAAATATAGTAAATTGGTCGTATACACCGAACCTCCAGTTAGTTACGAGCTACTTGATAGCTAGGTGAGTAACAATTAATAGCTAGGTGAGTAACAATTAATAGCTAGGTGCTCAAGTTAAATTACCTAGCTGCTTAACTAATAGGACCTAGCTTAGTAGCAACCTATTTAACAAGCTACACTTGTATTTTAATTTGTTAATCAACAAACGTCAACAAAATGTATTTTGCTGTTAGTAAATGATAGCAATATTCGAGTATATGCAGTTTTTGGCTATTATCATCATATCGTTTAATTTATCGTTTTACACGTACGAATACCTTCGCTTTTGTAACAAAGTTGCAACAGCTACAACAAAATTAAATTCGTTTCTAATTAAATGGAGGACCTAAAACTGACTTTAACGAACGAACAAGATCACAACGCAGAACATAAAAATCGTTTGTGCGGTGTCGTAGCAGCTGGAAACTCTAGAAAGTACTTAGGAAAGGAATACACCGTTAAACATATCGAAGCTCTTGACAGTAAAGAACTCGAAAAGCTGTATCATCTGTACGAAACTAAATTTGGAAATGAAATTGTTCAAACCGTTGGTAAATACACTTTAAGTCTATTTTCGAGAGTGTTAGCTGTTGTTACACCCGTACAAGTTTTAGGATATAACGTCACTATAGATTCTGAAGAAGAACTCACCAACGACTTGAGTTCTGATCCTATTATAAGCGCGAGTATGGCTGGTATGTTGAGCGACGTTTGTTACAAGTACGGAACTTTAATATCACCCCTAGTTGCTACGATTATCACAACAAAACATTTGAAATTTAATAAACCTAATATAATAAATGGAAGATCAGAAAGCAGCGACAGCAACGCCTGCAGCTCAACCAGCAGAGACAGAGACGCCCCAACCGATAAAAACAACGTCGTCACCGACGGTAACGAGAGTGACCAAGACTAAAAATCCTAAACGAATTCAGCAGGGTAAAGCTTTAGCCGAGCACAATAGACAGATGAAATTAAAATTAGCAAAAATGGACGTAACATCGGACGAAGCTACGAGCTCACCAGACTACAACTCTTGGGTCATGTGGGGGGCTATAGCGTCCATAATAGGGGTGGGGCTGCTGGTACTAAAAAGTAAGGCAACTGCGCCGGTAATACAGCCAGTGCCGGTAGTCACGCAACCCACTACACCCAGCGCTCCCAAAACGCTAGACATGGAATAAACCAGCAATTTAAAAATTGCTATATTAAAAACGATGAGTAACTTTGACACCAACGGAATAGCAAATACGATTTACCACGGAGCCGTCATATCGGGTCTTTCGATGGGTATACGCCATGGTAGGAGCTAAACTACTCAAAATGAAAGCGCCGGATTTAAACAAACTAAGCGTAGAAGATATGGCTAAATTGACGGGCATTATAAGTGGAGCTCTGGCCACGCAAAATTGGTTGGTGACCCAGGGTATACTACCAGGCAGTATAATGAAAACGGCATAATTTAAATAGGTTTATTAAATAAATGGCTGAAGGAGGATTTGACTTTGACCCCGTTGATGATTACGATTACGATGACGATGATGATGTAGCAGAGACCAATCTGGACAACAACTTTGATGCGCCACCCATCCCCACTACCGACATAGATGACGTAACCAATCAAAAGACTCAAGGTGACAGCTTAGAAAAATTAAGAATCAGGATCAATAATAGACGCGTTGATGACTTTTACAAAGCTAATAACACATGGAATGAATCAATATCTCCGAGATACGAAAAATTTATTTTCAAAAAAACTGGTTTATTTTATAAATATGGTAGAATAATGTTCTTAATAAGGTTAACAGATAGTAAAAACATAAACAAATTTTTAGCCCTGAGTACTATAGAGGCAATTGCAAATAGTAAACATTTAAAAGGTTTAAGTTTTATCAGAGATGAATTAGGCTTGAAGCCTTATAAACGTAAGACACTCAGTGACGATCAAAGTAAAAAACTGAGGTTAATACAACCCGAGAGTATCCCCATGACAGAACTACCCAGAGTCACCGATGAGGTAATCGAGATTATAGACAATTTAGAACAAGACACCGGCGCTCAAACGGAAGGATTGAATTACAGAGAACTCCAGGGTTTAGACAAAACTCTTCAGACGTTGAGAGGTAACCTAGAACTTAATTTATCGCGTCTCACAGAACTAGACCGAGAGATTGCGGCCACGAGACAAGAACTCGACGAATCTCACAGCGAGGAGGGTCGACGAGAGTTAAACGATAAATTGAGCGACTTGAACGTTGAAAGATCTGCCAGATTAGAAGCCGCAAAAGCCAACGAACGAGGGCTCAAAAGTCAGATCGCTAGAATCAAAGAAACGATTAATAAAATATTAGGCGACGACACGACTCTGGCGGAAAAGATTAGAACTCTGTTTAGAGAACAAGGTGTGACGGTAGTGAGTATTTTAGCCGCTTTGAGTTTAGCCATCAGCACGATAGTGAGTAGCATCGTCGCTAGCGTGAGAGGTGCGGGTGCCCCACCCGCGCCATCGCCAACACCTGCACCAACACCAACACCAAAAGGCGGTATCAAAGAGTGGATTTCAAAACAACTCGCTAATTTTGCATCTGCTCTTAAAAAACTCGGAGTGAGCGCGTTGGGTGCTCTGCCGGGTATCATAGGCAGCGTACTCAGTTGGATATTTAACGCGCTGAGTAAGTCCGTATCGTGGTTGGCCGAACACGTGTGGGCTTTGTTTTTAGGTGTGGGAGCCTTGGTGTTTGCGTACCTGCAAAAACGATGGTAGTAATAGTTGTAATCAAGTTTAAACAAAAAAAATAAGCCTTACCAGCGCAAAGTTGGTAAGGCTTATTTTTTTTTGTCTTGTGAGATTAGAGTGTGACTTATCGCATTGCCTCGTAAGCTAAAATACCCATACCAACGATAGTCAACGTTCCTACCGTCAACGATAATTTTTCGTCTTGGTGAGTTTGTAGTTTAGTGGGCTCTTGGGTTAAAACTGTAGGTGTTGATGCTGGTGTTGGCGCTGGTGTTGGTGCTACAACATCGTTCGTCATAGGCTCTGGGGGTGTTGGTGGCGCGACGTCATCGGTCTCATCAAAAGAGTCGTCCGGTTGAGGTTGTGAGTTTAAATCTGGCACCAAACCAGTGTTCATACTCTGGGTAGCGATTTGAAGATTGTTGTTATAGCCGTCGTGCGTTCCAACCCTCAAGTTCATATCCGATGGAATTAAATACAACCCCGGTTTCACGACAAAATTTAAAGGCGTTCTGGCATACTGCAAAGAGTCTTGCAATTGATCGATACTCGTTTCCATGTCGTCTGCTGCATTGATAATATCTTCAACGATGACGTTAAATTGTCTCTGAGCGTCTAATCCGGTTCCCGGTGATAATACGCTCGTTTTTGTTTGAGCCTGCGCACCGAGTAAAGCGTACACGTAAGATCTGATCGATTCGTTTATCTTTATGATTCCTGCGGGGGTAAACGAACTTGTGTCGGGTATAAAATCTAACCAAGCCTTTTGTACCGATTCGTTTTGTTCGATGTAAATAACCGTCCAAGGAACGTAACTGCTTCCACTCTTTTTAGGACTGTCTAGACCGTGATAGCCGCCGTAAAGAACGTTGGGTTTGTTGGGTAATGCTTTATCGTATTCACCAACCGCCACAAACTTGCCTTTATTAAAGATATATGAGGTACCTAAACCGTTAGAGTTTGTGTCTCTCGTCTGTTTAAAAGACTTGTTTTGATCTATGCCAAACAACAAGCAGGTATCGGTAAATGCTCTGTGATTATAACTGTTGTCTAGAGCGTTAAATGCGTCATCTCCCGGTAAAGGAGCGGCAAAGTCGTACAGGATCTTTCTAACCGTAAAATATAAATGAAAGTTAAAGATGGCCCAAACGTAACGGTTGCTCGCGTTTAAAAGATCGAATCCAATACCGCAGCCCGTAGTAGCGCAGTAGATTGCAAAATTTAACTGATTTTGATAAAACGACATGGGGTGTGATTTCCAACGATCTACATCCTCGTCCGTCTCAACGTGAGGCAATTTGTAGTCCGAGGTTAAGTCGGGAAACATGGTTAAAAACCCGTTGGTATTATTAACTATGACCTCCAGTTCACTGGGTTTAGTGCTGTTTAAAAACTTTGCTTGGGGTGCAGCTTGATGTTTTAGCTCGTTTGCCTTGGCTACATTTTGATTTACTTGTCTCGTTACCTGATCGGCTATCGATTGTATCTGCTTTTTTAACGACTTAAAATCACTCATTATTTTAGTTTCAGTTTTAATATAAAAAGACTTTAAAATAAATGCATTCGTTTCACTTGTTTCAAAATGAGCAGACGTTTAAATTAGAAGACGTCGTAGATAATTTAAACGGTCAAAAATCTATACGCGTAAAAAGGGTGTTGTTTAACGCCGGATATTTTAATATTTCCAGCGCCACGGAGATTGATTGGTTTACGCAAATAGATGGGAGACCCGCGTTTACCACAGATAAACCTCCCCTCATACCCGCGGAGTTTCTTTCAGATGTACACATAACAACGCCGGATAGAGATTTTATAGAGCGATTGTTACCCGATATACCATACCACTATTTATTTAACGATGAAAATGTTTTACAAAAAACTATAAACGATCTTATAAAAGCGTACGAAGACGATAGACTAGAATCCGTTTTAGAATCAAACAAAAGAAAAAGAGCTATTATAGCTGAACGGCGAGGGTTGATTTTAGCCGCCATGAATTCAGAAATAACAAAAACTGAATCAGAACTAAATACGCTTCAATCTTTAGTAAGAATATTATTTGTTAGAGAAAGAAAAATCTTTGAAGGTGAGGAATTGGCTTTAAAGTTTATTGAAGGAGAAATGGGTGCGAGTGAGTTGAGCGAGTTGAGAGATAGTAGAGAAGCAGGAGTGATTATCAGAGGAAGTCTTATCGTGACGGGTGATGATTTCGATTTTATTCCTCCGAGTCATTTAGAGCCGTTGCCACTAGGAAGTATCGGTTCGGTCATCATACCGCCGGGGTGGTACGACGTCGATTGGTTCGATTTCATTTTAAATTCTATACCCGGGGTAAGTTTTCGAGTATTTAGAGAATCTAAAAAGGTGACGTTGGTGATAACCGACGTAAATCTCAAATTGCGCTTGAACAGAGAAGTATCTCGATTACTCAATTTACCCAAAGGAAGACTGGTACCCAAAGTGGTGTACACGGGGTATTACGACGTTAATCCGTTTAAATTTTTGTTTATTCGCTGCCCGCAATTAAGTACGAGTGAAAACTTTTTTAATGGTCGACCGTCTGACATCTTGAAAATCGTACCCGTGGCTACGCGCGAACCCCAGCCTGATAGAGTCGAGGATTTCAAAAAACTTAAAAACGGTATAATCGACAAACTGACATTTTCTATCAGCGGTGAAAAAGGACAGGTATTCAACAATAAGGGTGAGGGTATCATTATCGAGTTGGAGATCTTTTAATTTTAAAATCTTTTTATATTAAAAACATGAGTGTAGATGGTAAGGCGTTATACCCCGATATTTCTGGAGATGTACTCCAATTACGTAGTAACGAAGAAACAAAAGTGTTCAGACTTAAAAAGATTGAAGAGATTCGATCTTTAATCTTGAAAGAGAGAGACCACCGTGAGCGCACTTATAAAAAAATAAAGAGAATGATCGACACTGTTCATTACGTAGAGATAGGATTAGAAGGATTGGGGGCTATAGCGGGGGCTGTCAGTATTCCCGCTCTCTTGGGTGTTATATCAGCCCCCGTTGGATTGGTGCTAGAAGGAACCTTTATAGGCGCTTTTGGTGTAGATATTCTGCTTAGAATCGCGTCTAGGCGATTATCCACCAAGCTGAAAAAGCACGACCAGATTAAAATATTAGCAGACTCCAAACTTAACACGATTGAAGAATACGTGTCTCAAGCCATCAACGACGGAGATATATCGCACGAAGAGTTCTTATTGATTACGAGAGAGCTCGCAAAATTTAACGAGCTTAAGCAAAAAATTAGAACAAAGACCAGCACAAAGCTTCAAAAAATTAAAAACGATACAGACTTTGAAAAAGAAGTTAAAAAACGGGTAGACGAACGGCTGGCAAAAGAAAAAAAATCTCTTATCGAAAAACTTACAAGTTCAAATTCTCGGTAAATAAACATTATGAAAGCGATCCGCCGAGTTATACCTCTATTTCACCTCTTAGGGCTACACCCTCGGCCCCGCCTTTATTGTAGTGGTCATCGTATCTTTTTAGTGCCTTATTAAATTGATTTTGAGTTACTTTAAATACATCTCTAACTCGTTCTTTGTTCCATCCAACGACGTGATGGTAACACGCCGCTATTAACGACCGTTTCACGCATCCGTTTCCCCTCAATGTTTTGTAATTAACGAGCTCGTTATATTTATTGATTGTTTCTTGGACATCTTCTGAGTCTTGCTCTGGACAGACAGAAAATATAAGTTTCTCCACAGTTTTTCTTTTGTTTCCTTTTAAAGTTGACCAATTGATACGATCTTCTTGCGCATTTTCTGCCGAAAAATCAAAGTAACGTGAGACTATTTCACCGCACGTTTCACAAATTAAAAAACCATTCTCGATGATTATATGATGATCGCACTTATCCCCAAGTTGCGGCGCCTCAAAGTATTCCATCTATTTAATAAACTTTAAATAAAAATGATTGCATTTTTAAATAAATAAAATATCACCCTCTCTTGTTTTTTATTGAACAGCACCTTTCTTTATATAATTGAAATCAGATCTCTTAGCGCTTATAAATAGCGCCCTCTGTTTTTTATCGATACATTAACCCTTATCATAAAAATTAAATGCCGCCCTCTGTTTATAATCCTCACCACCAATGAATGGCGCCCTCTGTTGATTTCTTTTATTATAATTGAACTTGGACTCGATAAATCGATCATTCATACGTTCTCTTTATTTGATATTCATATATTATAATTTATACAGTAAAAAGCCACTCTGAGTGGCTTTTTTGTTGTCATTCAAATTAGCTCATTTAAATAGCTTTTCATACATCTTAATATATACAGTAAAAAGCCACTCTGAGTGGCTTTTTTGTTGTCATTCAAATTAGCTCATTTAAATAGCTTTTCATACATCTTAATATATACAGTAAAAGCCACCTGAGTGGCTTTTTCGTTGTCATTCAAATTAGCTCATTTAAATAGCTTTTATGACATCTTAATATATACAGTAAAAAGCCACTCCGAGTGGCTTTTTCGTTGTCATTCAAATTAGCTCATTTAAATAGCTTTTATGACATCTTAATATATACAGTAAAAAGCCACTCCGAGTGGCTTTTTCGTTGTCATTTAAATTAGCTCATTTAAATAGCTTTTCATACATCTTAATATATACAGTAAAAAGCCACTCCGAGTGGCTTTTTCGTTGTCATTCAAATTAACTCATTTAAATAGCTTTTCATACATCTTAATATATACAGTAAAAAGCCACTCGGAGTGGCTTTTTCGTTGTCATTTAAATTAGCTCATTTAAATAGCTTTTCATACATCCTAATATATACAGTAAAAAGCCACTCTGAGTGGCTTTTTCGTTGTCATTTAAATTAGCTCATTTAAATAGCTTTTCATACATCCTAATATATACAGTAAAAAGCCACTCTGAGTGGCTTTTTTGTTGTCATTTAAATTAGCTCATTTAAATAGCTTTTCATACATCCTAATATATACAGTAAAAAGCCACTCCGAGTGGCTCTTTCGTTGTCATTCAAATTAGCTCATTTAAATAGCTTTTCATACATCTTAATATATACAGTAAAAAGCCACTCTGAGTGGCTTTTTTGTTGTCATTTAAATTAGCTCATTTAAATAGCTTTTCATACATCCTAATATATACAGTAAAAAGCCACTCTGAGTGGCTTTTTCGTTGTCATTCAAATTAACTCATTTAAATAGCTTTTCATACATCCTAATATATACAGTAAAAAGCCACTCCGAGTGGCTTTTTCGTTGTCATTCAAATTAGCTCATTTAAATAGCTTTTCATACATCTTAATATATACAGTAAAAAGCCACTCGGAGTGGCTTTTTCGTTGTCATTTAAATTAACTCATTTAAATAGCTTTTCGGTTTGTCATATATCAAAAGGTTTTTGCATTCTTTAACTGAGTCATATCTCCTTTTTTGACCACGATCCATTCACCCACCGTGTTGACCATGCTGTTTGCCAATGTGACGAAATCTTGCCTGTATGTAACATCTACAACACCAGATGGACAGTTCATCTGAAAAAAAAGGAGAAATAGGCCTTTATAAGTACATTTTGTTACACACAAAACATACAGTACTATTAATTTGGAGGCTAATCATCCTTACTCGCATCTGACATGCTGAATTGCGAAAGACGCGACTACAACGTGTTCGGGTCGCTGACAAGTAAAGGCGCCTATGGTTGCCACCTTTACGCACAAGTCACCCTGACATATTGGGCACCTGATGTATAAAAAATACACGTTATAAGCGTATTATAATTACCTTTGAATGTTGGTCTGTTGGTAGTTTAGCTGCCCCGTATTTGGAAATGAAGCTATACAGTGTACAGTGCTGTCGAGGCTTGATAATTCTGCAATTGTGCCGATGTGACTAGATCCCACTGAACTCTGCCTTATATAAAATATAGTCAATCCGACTGGCTTATATAGGAACTAAAAATAGCAACCATTGTTTGCTTCTGACGTATGCGATGAGTCATATCCTGGCTGCCCCGCTAACAAAAGCAATTCATCACGGCCCATTGAATTTCAATAGGTGTTTACCCCAACTACAAGTGCAATGTCACTTCATATTTTGCAAGTCAGGGTTGAAGTAGACTTGTATGAGTGGTATTTAACACAAGATTTAAAAATAAAAAATATATCTTAAAAAGTTAAGAGACAAAAGCAAGACTGAGAGAGATCTTCAATACAAAAAATAATGGGCCCCGGTTTTGGCCGATTCCGAGACTGAGATATTGGGAGGGGAGAGATATATTTGGGAGATTGAGAGGGGAGGGGCTGGGGGTGGAGGGGATGGGCGGGGCTAGGAGGTGGGGGGCAAAAAAGGGGTTTGTCGCCGTACCCTCCCCTTCCTTCTACTCCTTACCAGTTTTCCTCTCATATCTGAGTGCTGAAAATTAATATTTCTACAGCGTGTAGCCACAAACTTTTTCTGTCGTAAACTTACTGCAGAATTGTATTATGCCCATGCAAAAGACCAGCAAAAAAAAAAAAAAAACATAAAGGCCATTTTATCTTAATGTCGTAACCTTGGTGCAGAATTTTATAATACCCATGCAAAAGACCAACCAAACCCCCCCCCCCAAAAAAAAAAACAACACCAAAAAGGCCATTTCATCTTAATGTCGTAACCTTAGTGCAGAATTTAATTATACCCATGCAAAATACCAACCAAAAAACCCCAACATAAAGGCCATTTATCTTAAGATTAGCATAATTATGTTTCATAAACTCTAACGACGTGAGACGCTCCGTCAATTCTGCCAAATGTCGTAACCTTAGTGCAGAATTTCATTATGCCCATGCAAAAGACAAAAAATCAAAACATAAAAGCCATTTTATTTCAAGATTAGCATAATTCTGTTGCATAAACTCCAACGACGTTAGAGGCTTCGTCAACTCTACCAATAGTCCCAACTGGTTGTATGCTTGAGTAGCCATCCATGCAGCGCCAGATGTGCGCTTCCTGATAGGCCTACAAGGCTTGTCGAGGTAAAGCAACAAGTTCAACTGCAGGTTGTGTGATTTTCTTTGTGAAAAACACAGGGTAATGGGTGGAGGGTAATGGGAGGGGTAATGTGCAGTTCAATTATGATTAAGTCACTGGAAACACAAGAAAATATGCCAGCCCGACCACTCTGCGTTTGTAACTAAACAAACGCAAACCTATTATTATTATAATTCTGGTTTATTAAAAATTTGAAACAGGCAGCCACAAGGCTGACATTGCACAATTACATGGAGTGTAAAGATCAATTCAAACAATTAAACCATACATTTAAAACAAGAAAAATACACTTTTTTAAGTTACATTAGACACTTAAGTGAATGTACTAAAAATGTTGACCCATTATTCAAAAGCAAATAAAATCAAACGAACAACTGAAAATGGACAAACACACAATTCAATTCAATTCAATTTCCTTTATTTTCCACCTGAAAAAAAAACCCCAAAATCAGAGTTAAATGTGTACAAAATATGTGGATGGGAATTCCTAAAAAGCAATGCTTGTCGAGTAGAGATCCCCAGTTACAATCATACAAAATACAAAGTTACACACACAAACTACACATAAGGACATAACACCAGACATGAATATGGAAATTACATGCAGCTGCAACCCCGTGAAAAAAAAAGAAAATTAATTACTTAAATAATTTTCCAATAACTTATTTTTGTATTTGCGCTTAAAGAGCGAGAGACTGGAGATATTTTTCAGGGAAATTTTAACCGAGCTCCACAGCTTGGGACCCTCATGCTTCACAGTTGCCCTAGAGATTGCAGTGCGAGCGTAAGACCGATGAAATTCATGAAACTGTCTTGTAAAATAAAAGTGCATATCATATTTTTTTGAAAACATAGAACAAATCGATTTGGGTAAACTGTTGGTGTTAAGTTGATGCATAAAGGAGCCCAGCTGAAGAGAGTAAATGTCATTAACTTTTAGAGTATTGCAATTATAAAAAAGTGGATTACTATGCTCATGAAAGTCAACGTTGTTAATGATACGTAATACTTTTTTTTCTGTAATTTGAGGATTCTCTTAATTTGACCAGTACCACTACTGCCCCATTCAGGTATTCCATATATAATACAAGGTACAATAAGGGTATTATACGACATTATTCAGATTTCCTGGGGAAAAATACATTTTAGCTTGGATATAATACCTATGTTTCTAGAAGAAAAAAACAGTAGAAATGTGATTAATATGTTTGTTCCAAGAAAGACTGTCATCCATATATATACAAACATAAGAACTTTAAACAATCAGTTTTGATAATATTAGTATTATCAATACAGATTGAAAACGGCTGACAGTACTTCCTATTACTGAATAACAAATAGTAATTTTTTTAATATTAAGAGACAACTTATTTGCTTTGATCCAGGCAGATACGTTTTTCATCTCATAATTAATCGTATCAAGAAGTACATTTACATCATTGTGGCTATAGAACAGATTACTGTCATCAGCAAAAAAGAATAAAAGAAAATACCTCAGAGGATTTATCGAAATCATTAATGTAGACAGAGAATAAAAGGAGACCCAAAATAGAACCTTAGGACAGATACATAGATAACGATGGACAGAAAAAAACAACAAAAACCAACAGGCAGAAACAGACACAAACCGACCGAACGACTGACCAACAGACAGACGCGGATAGACAAGATAGAAATCCATTAGACCTAGTACTTTTAGTAGGTAAATAATATCCAATCCTTTTGAATGGTTCTCCAAATCCTTTGATTTTGTAGTTAATTCCAGCAATTAATTATTCATTAAATATTTCTAAAATTCCCAAAGCTCTAAATATTCCCCGAGTGTTCAGGAGGTGGATCTTATCACTGTTGTCCTCCCAACAACATCTACAAAATGTCACAGACCCATTATACAAAATATAGACATGGGTGAGGATCGATCGCGATCCACCATGATGTCAAAATTGTTTGACAAACCCCGGCGTACAAGTCATGTAACAGCAACATGGTGACTCATAGCAAGAAACCGACAGCAATTTGTGCACGTCCGTAGGCTCTTCACCTGGCAACAAGATCCAAAGCCTTCTGAAACGAGTCTAAATAATATTTCATCCTCATCCATTTGTAACAGCGGTCAAAAAGGAATTACTGAAATAATAGATCTCTGGAAACAAAATACTTGAATTCTGAGATCATTGTGGCACTAAATCTCCAGCAGAGAAATACACTTTGTACTCTGTCGGGGTCACATGCAAATGAGGGCATATACAAATTACGTGTAATGGGAAAAATCCCGTAACTCGACATTAAATCTCACAGACATTGCATGCAGAACTAAGCACTATAAGATGGCCTAGGCCTAATCCCTTCATCTGATTTTTGAAAACAAACCCTGTTTTACTACACCAATCCTTAGCGTTTGGGGTATACTGTATAAAGGTTTAACTAATTTCTATATTGTATATCATTCTGGTTCATTAGTTTACTCTTTGGATTTTTCGGGTGGGGGTAATCAAAATATTTATTAATGTAATACATTATTGATATTATGTTAAAATTTGTCCTCCTTGCCGCAAGAGCTTGACGAAATACCCAAATGACATGATATCTTCGCACAAACCGCCCTGCAAGCTAATACAAGTGATTCGAGGTTTTGCCTACTTGGCGCTGTCGTGGATGTACCTCAGCAGTGCGAGTGGAACAATGGACAGGGCCTGAACAACGCCTACCATCGTAAAGCCAGCAGTATAACTTCCCGTTAGGTCGTACAGCAAGCCTGAAAATACAAGTTACACACAGAACAAAGGCTTCAGAGGTACTCTTCAAAATGTAAAACCGATATCAATATGATTACATGATTCTTAAATGAAATAGATTAACAGATATTCACGTTACAATTGAATTTCCCTTTGTTTGCGTTCTTTCCCAATATGTATGTTAATGTATATGTATTGTAAAGCTATGTGCTTTACTTGGGGAGTTTATGTAGGGCCCCATAGAAAACAGTTCTTTGCCAACTGATGTGGCTACCCTGGTAAAATGAAACCTTAATTTTTTTTAATTTTTTTTTGGGTAGCTTTGCAAACAGTTAACTGTATGGTTTTTTTTCTCTCTAGCGTTTACTGTTGAAGACAATTATGGCCATTGACGTAGGTCCTAAGTACTAACTTTAATTCTACCGTACCATTTTGTGATTTTGTTATCTTTGATCAATTTGTTAACTTCGTTAATTTTGCTATAATGACCATGTTCCTCAAATAGATGAAAGCGGCAACCTACCGGGAAGAAATCCCATAGTGAATGACAAAGTTGCTGTGAGCAGCCCTATCCATGCGAAGGCACCCGACAGCAACTCTACACCCAATACAAGCTTGATCAGAACATCTATCTGACAGGTAATAACACCGCTAGAAAATAACACCATCAACGCCGATACCATCATTGCCCAATAGGATGTGAGCCAAGGAGTTGCGCAGTACGTCGCAGAGCCAATGACGATGAATGTGGACGTCAAGCCCCAGCAACATATAACTCCGCGGTCAGTGAGAGGTCCCTGGCAGACTTTGGCGACCAGACTGCCCACCCCTGCGATAGCCACGAACAATCCCGCCTCCTCATTGGAAAATCCGTTGGACTGCGCTTGCGACACGAAGTAGATCATCCACATATCGTCAGCAAATATGGTACAGCACATCAAGAGTGCCAGGGCCCAGAAACGTGCATTAACCAACAACCTTATATCAAAGTTCCTGAAAAGAGTTCCACGCAATCCACTGCAACTGAGTGCGAGATTAGTCTGGTGCGTTTCAGAATTGGACCCCTGATCAGAGATTCTCTGATACTCCGTTGTTGTTGACTGGGTAATCCGGCTGGAAGTGAGGAGGAGGGCGCCACACGCGGCAAAGTGCAAGCAAATCCCGCCAATAAGCATCATACTCCCTCGCCATCCGTAGGTGTCGAGTAAAAGCTGAACCAGAGGTGCGAACACGAAGAGTCCAATGGAGTAACCGGTCCGGGCGATGCCACTGGCGGTCGCGTAGTTCTTGGTAAAGCGTCGACCTACAGCCTCCTTGGCGACAACGTTCGATACTCCCAAACCGACACCTGACATATAACGGTGTAAATCCATGAATTCATGTAACGATGCATTTTCGATTGAAATAATTGTTAATAATTGTTAATACCAAAGTGCGGTTTGCATAACTTGTAATCATTAGGGGGGAAACGAGATTAAGACCAAACGCCGTTGAATTGAACTTGGCAATAGCTCATCTGTAGCACGGCAGCTGCTCTAAACGCCCTGCTTTAAAAACACTATGCATCAAAAATAGCTTACCATGAAAATAACTGTCAAGCAGTTTTTAATGCATTGCAACGCCGTATTCACTGTTTGTGATGCGGACGCAAGAGATGTTATTAAGAGCAAGCGAATTGCTAAAATGTTCACCCCAACTACGAAGTAAAATTGCGTTCGGCATGTCATCCCCGTTTTATTTATTGTTTTTTTAAAAATTATTACAAGGCCTAGGTCTTACGTCCTTTAATAGGGTCTGCCTTATACACACTGCCGTTCTGAACGAAACGGCAATATAAGACATCGAATAATAATTAAAAAAAATATGGACAAATGGTGTTGTAACAAAGTAGTGTAGGTAGTCTTGATGGCACAGTTTGATCTTGCTAAAGAATTATGAAAAGGTCACATGAATATGTATAGAAATTATGATATGAATATTAAGTCAGGGGGTAAGAAATTCGTGCTCAG
This sequence comes from Patiria pectinifera, assembly GCA_029964075.1. Taxonomy (NCBI): domain Eukaryota; kingdom Metazoa; phylum Echinodermata; class Asteroidea; order Valvatida; family Asterinidae; genus Patiria; species Patiria pectinifera. Next base: position 13,966,052 of record CM057141.1, read on the forward strand.
TTTGACCTTTGTATGGATGAGAATAAATAGGAAATAGGGTTGGGGAAAGGAACCAAGTACAGTTTGACCTAATGCATGGAAAAGATTGCAGAATGTATGGGGAAAATATAAAATGTCAATACAGTATAGTTATAAACATATCGCTACGAGTTGTGCAATATAACGGTAATGATCAGTCTGCTGTGGCCTTCGGACAATGGGATTGTAATTGGTGCAGGTGGCCGGAAGGGATTAGTGACCGTTAGTGGCCTGCCATAGATAATCCGTGGACAATGGACTATAATTGGCAGGGTACATGCGCTCTGCGGGCGGTCCAGAAGTAGATGATAACCCGCGCGTTTGAGCGTTAGATTTGCCCTTCTCGCTCACGTGGCTAACTCGTCTGCCTCAACCCGAGTCTATCCGGTGAGCTAAACTCGAGCACATCCTACAATGAACCTCATACACACATTATACACTGCGTTGATAAACTTCATCTACCGGTACACTGTGCTGCATATAAATTGTGCGCGATGCGCCCATAGGGGCACATGTAGGGCTTTCGCGCATTACAGTGCCTGTAGTCAATATCTATGGGCCTCATGCACAAGTTGGCCATTTTTGTTGTGTTCTATTTTTGTTTTGTTGCCTGACTATTTATTGATTCACATAGCCTTACTTTCATTTTATTTTTAAATTTGGCTTAAAGGTAACGTCCATCGTTTGTAATTTGTGCATTATGTTCATTTGAAGCAACAAAAGTGCTCAAAATCTAAAGAAGGGTGCTGAACAACTAAGCTCATGAAGTTTCAGCTCAGTGAGATGGTGTGTATTTCGAGAAAACAATGTAAATACAAAATCCAACCATAGTTTTAGCGCGTAACCAGCATGTTAGGCCTATTGCAAAATGGCAACAAGTTTTATTACTAACGAGAAGTTTGTGTGGTGATCAGCTTCAATTTTCCGCTGATTTCGAGTATCTCTGGCAACTATCAATAAAGAGAGGGGCACTTTTCAGTATTTGAAACCTATCATGCCTGAAGTTGAAATGCTTGAATATTGCCTACGTGGAGACACTGGCGTTTTTGCCTACTAGTCATGGTATAGAGTCAGTTTTTTTCGATAGGCATGATTGTGTTCAAATTTCACGCACGAATCTGCGAGGAGTGTTTGAAATATAAAAAAAATAATGCTGTGCACGCGCAGAGGTGATCCAATCAATGGCTTTAAATAAGGAATAGCTACCGGCTGATATCCAGTGTCACGGTGTCACTTCTCCGGCGTAAATTTCGCTTCAACACGCAGGCGCAACATTTTCGCCAACGTTATTTGTGTGCCGAGTTCTTTTGGGTTGTACTGGTGCACGTAAGATAAGGATATTTGTTTATACAAGGTACCAGTCGAATCAAAACCAAAACCAAAAAAACTTGAAGGAGGCACATTTATTTCAAACCGTGGCTGCAAAAATAAAGACAAATTTGACATGTGATGGACCACGAACGCCGAGCAAGGAACACAGCTGACCACCCTTACTGAAATTTATATTCTTGTGGAGTCATTTCTTTGTAAAGTGTACTTTCAAAATGCTCCAATTTTAACCAGAATGAATTTCCTGGGCTGAAATTTGGACTTACTATCCCTTTCATAAAATACCTCAATTTGCGACATATCAACACACCTTGGAAATTCCAAGTTTTTGAGTAAAATCCATATCTATTTCGTGATAACCTTGTGGAGACGTATTCACATATAGAAATTGCCCTGTGGAGACGTATACAATCTTTTGTTTCTTATTGTGCACATGTCTCCAGAGGGTACCGTGCAACAGACTTATCAAGGAGTTCTTTCTTAATTATTTTTCCATGAGCACACGTACACACACATGACGCTCAAATCAGTTACTTGCAAGACCATGGAATGACCATACTCCTCAATAGCTCGACCAATAACCCACATGAAATGTTACGTACAACACATTCTTGGGTGTCCCCCACTGTGTTATTTATGGACTTGAAAGACTTCAGAACCCAACCTGAGGAAAAGTAAGCACAGCGGATACATGAGCATGTACAATGTATACATCATGCTCATCTGTAACGTGCACTGTTAACGTGCTCTATTTTCCGCCAAATCCGCCCGGAGAAGCTAGCGCGCCGGAGAAGTAACACTGCGCAGTTGTCAAAAATGACACCCCAGTGATTTGATTATCTTGCAAAGTAAGTTATAACCATGCATCTTTTTGAATTATTGGCATAACACAACACTTTGACTGCTGTAATGTGGGATATGCCGTGCGTTTTATCCCCCTCGGGCGCATAACTCCCACCCGAGGCGAACCGCCCTCACATTACAGCAGTCAACAACTGTTAATTATTCTAGGCATACCCAAAATAGTTCTCTATTGTTTTGTATCCTACTTGTGAATGGTAACCCTTACAAAAAAAATGTCCTATGGCGAAGCCATGGGATCCCCATGGGACCCCATGGGGAACCCATGGGAATCAGAAGGATACACATGGTGATTTTTAAAACACCAATGCGATCTCTTAAAACACCATGGTTTCCCACGGGAACACCATGAGCAGCTACTGTAACCCCATGGCACCACCATGTGGTCTCATGGTGGTCTTTAAATACCATGGTGATCTCTTAAAACACCATGGCGATCTCTTAAAACACCATGGTGTCCCATGGGAACACCATGACAGCTAAAGAAACGCCATTGTGTTCCATGGGGCCTGGGTATGAACACCATGGGGATGAACGCCATTGGTATGAACACCATGGGGTTGTACACCATGGGGATGAACACCGTGGAAACACCATGGGAATAAACACCATGGGAACACCATGCGGATGAACACCATGGCCCGATGATGAACATCATATGGGGATGAACACCATGGGAATACCATGGGAACACCATGAGACATTTTTTTGAAGAAATGTGTCACTTATTGGTCATATAGTGGTTATTATCATAAATCCCGGTAGTCCCACTTTTCATTTTTAATGAATCCTACATGTCTCCTGCACTTCTTACATGTCTTAATTAGTCCAGAACCAAATGTACCCCTGCTTGCCTAGTGTTATATTTTGTGACACGACAGTTGTAGTTCATACTCATAGAATCTTAGATTAGTACAGTTGTGTTCAGTGTGACCACTCCATATTTTTTTTTCAAGATCGGCATCCGGAAATTTTGAAGATTTTTCAAGCCTATGCAAATCATTACACAACCTTGTGTAAACTAAATAATATACATTCACATATTTGTTTTCATTTGTGGTAAACAATGATACCGGAATTGTTTTTCTTTTTTGTTTTTGAGGCATTTTGGTAAAAAACATAGTCTTTGTTTTCTTACTGCAAAAACAATAGAGTATACGCTGCTTACCTGCTAAGAGCATGTGCACCACGGCAAGTTGAGCAGCCGTTTTAACAAAGGACCCAACAATCGGAGCTACGCCAATCATGATGCCACACGTCATTATGACCAAACCAACGCCAAATCGTCTGTTCATTATTCCTGAAAAAGGAGCTGGCAAAATGACAAAAATGGGTGTTGTTATTTTATCAAGTCAAGAACAAGAAAAATTTCGATCCAGAGTGTCCCATCACAGCAACAACGGCTAACCCTCTCTGGAAACACAGGTTTGGAGGCATTTTGTGTTGGGTTTATTTTTCGAATAATAAAGAGGAACACTCAAAGAAATTTTGATTGAAAAGTTGGGTTGAAAGAGTGTTCACAGTGCGAGTAAAATGATTTGTTTTCTTCGGTGTTTCCTAACTACACGAATACAAAGGAATATCCACAGATGGTACGGAAGGTAAGACTGCGTGTGTGTGCATGTTGCGTTGGCGAGCTGTCACCGCGTTTTGTGGAAGTGTTTCCTTGTTAGGGTAATTGATGAGTTGTGGGGACTTTCTGCTGTCCCCATAGCGTCTTCGGTCCCCTAAGTACCATCGGACAACTCGTGTGTAGTCCCCACAGTAAATTACGTCCGTGTTCACACGCAGCCTTACATACGTAATATACTTGTGTCGAAGACCTTTTACTTGGTTCCTTCTTTTGTTTCCTTTGTTCCTATTGAAATCTCAAACTCCGTAGCGTTTCCCTTATGGGGTATCTAAGCTTGTAGACTAGGTGATATTTGAAAAAAGGGCTCGTTTAGGGCAAGAAGAGGCATTTTTTTAGTAGAAGTTGGTAACATGGCTATTTTACCTAATTCGGGGGTGCTGAATCCGGAAATGACGGAACAAGGAACGAGGAATAAGTAACCAACTTTACACACCTGAAAGCAGACGGTCCGTATGAAAGCAACCAATGGCATATTTATTTGCCGGGAACTGGCTCATTTCTTTGGTTGAGATACTATCATCACTGTTTATCATCTAAGAATCTTCCAATTACTGGCGGCAAGTTCTCAAAGGCCTTAAAGTTCGGTGGCCTACAGCTGAACCCAAATGTATATGCTTTGTAACGAACAAGAGTGGCATTGTATCAATTTGAACAATGCGGCTATCAATCATTCTCTGGAAAGGCTTTTCGGAGCAGAGTTCGGTGGTCTACAGCTGAACCCAAATGTATATGCTTTGTAACGAACAAGAGTGGCATTGTATCAATTTGAACAATGGGGCATATTTATTTGCCGGGAACCGGCGCATTTCTTTGGCTGAGATACTATCATAACTGTTTATCATCTGGGAATCTTCCAATTACTGGCGGCAAGTTCTCAAATAGTCAGGGATGTTAGGGCGTTATAGGGGCTGTTTGGTTCAGATTCTTCCCAAAGCACCAAATTTGGCACAGATTTCATCCATACCATACTATTTCGATTTTTGACGGACGCCAAGACGGGCGCCCCACGGGGCCGCCATATTGGCAAAATCCAATATTGCCGCCATCCGGGTCAGAGGTCAATCGAACTAAACGAGCTACAATCATAAATAATACCACTTTTCAGGTATTTTCGGGGTCGAGCAATCTGAATCTGATGTTACTTTAACGATTTGAGGCAAGACAGATGCCCCAAGGGACCGCCATATTGGCAAAATCCAAAATGGCCGCCACATACCGCAGTTAAAAAACTAAACTTGCTAGAATCATAAGTATACAACTTTGGAGGGGTGTTCGGTGTCAACGAATCTGAATCTGAGGTTATTTTAATGATTTGATGCAAGACGGATGCCTCAGGGGCCATATTGGAAAAATCCAATATGGCCGCCAGCCAAGTTAGAGGTCAGTCACAGTTAAAAACTAAACGAGCTAGAATTATTAATAATACCATTTTACAGGGATTTTCAGGGTCGAAGAATCTGAATCTATTGCTTTATTAAAGATTGTAGGTCACATTTTGCCCTAAAGGTAATTAGGGATTAGACTTCAATAAATATTATTGCTTGAACTATTTTTATTTAAATATTTGGAGATGATGTCTGCAGTGACAAAATGCTATATGTCGCTGTGTGCGTTTGAATGGAGCTGCTCATTTGTAGAGGACCTTGCATATAGAAACCTAGTGTGATTGCATTTCTACCTTCCCTTGCATGAGGCAGCCACAGCGCACGAGAATGGCACATCATTGAGAGTGTGGTCCATAGTGATTGCCATGTACTGGTACCATCTTTGTGCCAGCCCCACACGATGAAGTCAGGAATTTCCTGCTGAACCGTGGTGGCATGTAGTAGCGGTTGCTTTACACGTTCAAACAGCACGGCAGGTAGCTGGAATGCTTCCAGCAATTAGCTGCTTCCAGTAGAGAAGAAGCGATGTCTGGCCCCTTTGACACCTGCAGCTGCACCACACCCCTTGCTCTGCATGACATGGCGAAGCAAGTCGTGTCGCACCATGTTAGGCTTTGGAAGAGGGGTGGTGCCTTAAGGACTGTGTCAGACCGAGATCGGAGTAGATGCTATGGACTAGTATGTTACTGTACTTTTTACCACTTCCGAAGCCCACCCAGAGTTCCAATAGGCCGAGGATCTCCAAAACAAGCTTGAAATGATCTCGAAAGTGATCGCAGTGACTCGACTCTCAATCCTTCAGGCTCAGTGGGTCGCATATCAAATTACTCCGGTGCGCCCATTACATTCTTACAGACTCTGAGTAGGCGGTCTGCTTGACCAGGTAAAGTGACGTGAGAGAGACTTAATGGGCGTACCTCATACGGCTGATGTGATGCTCATTGAGTTCAGACTGTTAGCAAATGTCAGGACCTCATCAGCCTTAGAAAAGACAAGTGGCCCTCCCAGAGTGTGGCTGGTACTTCCCTATCACGTTGATGAATCTTGTCTTCAGTGTGCAGCACGCTGTACGCGCATCATAGGTATAAACTTGTCTTCTCCTAAAAGAAATCAGTGGTATTGACTTTTGAGAGCAGTTTGATGATATCATACAGTGACAGATCCAAACACGCCGGTCTGGCCTGGTTTGAGGAATTCAGTGCCCTGCATCGTCAGTTCCATCGCGTGCTTGAACATTGAAGATGTGGATACGGCCTTGTCTAGGTATAGGGCGTAGATCCCGATTTGTGCATGGGGCTTTGCCGACTCGTTTGCTAGCACTGAGTTAATTGTATCCCAACCAGGTGAGGATGTCACCATCTGCAAACTTGTTATGATGTGTCGAAGAAGTCAAGCTTGATGAGCCCGCTTCACTGCAGGGTTTTCATGCGAGAAATTGATATTTACGGTTTGGGCATATCAATGAAACTCACCAAGTAAGAGGCTGCCCTGAGCCTTTGTTATCTGTGATCAACATCTTTGGTGGTGAAGACAATGAAACGACCGTTAATTGGGTGATAGCTCCACCCATCCTCAGCATGGCGGGCACACACCACTCGCGCCTATACATCCTTACAATAACTAAGGACAATTTTCTCGCTCCGATTTAAGATTGTTTCTGTGGTATGCGTAGAGATGTCAAACTTTCTGACATGTACAGCTAATACGAAAGGTTTTTTTTATATGGAATGACACACCAGAAACACCAGGTTTGACCGGAATGATCTCGAGTGGTAAACTTGACATCAAATCATTAAAATAACACCAGAATCAGATATTTGGACCCCCACCCTGTTGTTTTGTTTTAACTGCGAGTACCTCCAACCTCGGTTGCGGCCATTTTTTTCCAATATGGCGGCTCCTAGAGCATCTGCCTTGCCTCGAATCATTAAAATGACATCAGATTAAGATTCTGTGACCCCGAAAACCCATTAAAGGTGGTATTATTTAAGATTTTATCTCGTTATTTTTTTAACTGTGATATATGTGGCGGCCATTTTGGATTTTGCCAATATGGCGTTCCCTTGGGGCATCTGTCTTGCCTCAAATCGTTAAAATAACATCAGATTCAGATTGCTCGACCTCGAAAATACCTGAAAAGTGGTATTATTTATGATTCTAGCTCATTTAGTTCAATTGACCTCTGACCCGATTGGCGGCCATATTGGATTTTGCCAATATGGCGGCCCCGTGGGGCACCCGTCTTGGCGTCCGTCAAAAATCGAAATAGTATGGTATGGTCGACATCTGTACCAGATTTGGTGCTTTTGGAAGAATCTGAACCAAAATATCCCTAAGACCCCCGACTAAAAGGCCATAAAGTTCGGTGGCCTGGCTGAACCCAAACCTATATGCTTTGTAACGAACAAGAGTGGCATTGTATCAATTTGAACAATGCGGCTATCAATCATTCTCTGGAAAGGCTTTCGGAGCTGAGATTTTATTTGGGCATTTTTTTTCTCAGAGACAGGGAAAAACTTTATGCGAAAAATGTGGGAAACTGAATTGAACGTGAAATTTCACCTCCGTGTTGTGTACATGCACATAGATAAACGATTGGGGGATGATATTCCAAGTCCAAATAATTCATTAAATGTAGGGCTCCCGATGTCTTTTTTTCGTAGTACGATTTTATTCTTCGCTTATTTAAAAAATAAAACTGCATGGCCTACATTATTTTTGTAAATGTTACTCTAGAATATAATTATTTCGGAATACATTTTGAAATTAAGTTTGAAGTCAAAGGGCTGTTGATAATCTTATTCGTATTCCTTTTAAAATTAGGAAAAACTAAGCATAATTCGTATTAAAAATTTCCCCTGGAATCTACAAAAGAATTACATGAGAGTTCAGAACTTAATGGGCTAGGGTGTTTGAAATCGTTTTACTTTAAAAATAAATCGAGAGAACAAGACATACTAAATCGTATTAAAATAACCCCTATTTATTTGATGTCTCTCTCTATCTGAGGCCGGGACAATATAAAAGGGATGACGATTAATTCTTCGTGAATTTAAAAAATAAAACGCATGGCCTACATTATTTTGTGAAAATGTTTTACTCTAGAATATATTTTGGAATATATTTTGACGCTATAATTTGAGGGATGTTGTTAATCCTGATCAAATTCATTTAAAAATAAGAAAAACCGAGCATTATTCGTATTAAATTCCCCTGGAATCTACCAAAGAACTGACTTAGAGTGCAAACTTTAACGGTAAGATTTGAGGCTTTGCAGGGTGGAGATACTAAATAATGAAAGGTTTGCGGAAACACCATGTGCGAATAATTTCTCAACTAAGAGAATGGTTCTGAAAAGAACCAGAGGTATAAACTCGACGTTCCGGTCAGTATGCTCTGACCGTCTTCAGAAGACGGTCTCCTGAAGACGGTCAGAGCATACTGACCGGAACGTCGAGTTTATACCTCTGGTTCTTTTCAGAACCATTCTCTTACTTGAGATATTATTCGCATGTTGTGTTTCCGCAAACCTTTCATTATTTAAACTTTAACGGGCTAGGTTTTATTTTAATCATTTTGCTTTTAAACAAATATTTAGAGAACCAGACGTAAATCTCTCTCTGAGGCCGGGAAAATAAAAAGGGGGATGACGATTTTATTCTTCATTTATAAAAAAAAAACCCACATGGCCTACATTATTTCGTGTACCGGTACATGTTCTACTCTAGAATATATTTTGGAATATATTTTGACATGAAGCATTAAATGCAAGTGCTGTATTAAATGTACCCCCTATTCCAGCCGGGAAATAGAAAAGTGTCTTATAAAAATATATTCTTGCTTTGAAAGAAATTTTGAGACAATGATTGACAGGCGACCTTCAAAACTTATACATTGTATATTTTTGTTGATAATTATGTATGATAGTTATGTTCAAAGCGATTGATTTGATGACCGCCCGTCCGCCCGCCATAATGACTCCTCAAAAACGCCAGATAGCCATGTTCTCAAAGGGATGTATTTAATGCCCGCCCGCCCTAAGACGACTCGTAAAAAAAACAAAAAACAAAAAATACAGTTGCGAAATGGTGGGGGGGGGGGGTTGGGCACGGGCCGGGTGTGCCCCCATCTGGATCCGCGCGTGGTTGTTATAGATGGACTAATCAGGGTCTAGGATTCAAGGTTGCTTGAAGATAATACTCAATATCGCAATCAAAGTTACCTTACTCATTCATCACTGCGCTTCTTGAAATTTAATGAGTCTCACAGACTTGGCAATTTTTTTTTTCAAGACAAATTTCACCTGGATGTTAGCCTTGGTCAAGGCGCTAGTTGTTATTCATCCGGCCGTAACGCGGTAAACGATATCTTCGCTAGCACTATGCATGCAGTCATTAATGTCTATGCATGCAGTGCGTTAAAAATACAGCGCGAACAGCGACCTCACGCGGCCACTATTTGTATGCAAATCAGTTGGACCCAATATAGCGCCTTGGTTCAATCGTCCATGTGAGGTTTTGGGGATGGTGCTCATTATGTTAATAGCCTTAGCTGACCTTAAATGTCGTTTTCTTATTGGTCGATCGTTGCGTGGAAACTTGCATAGTGAAACGTGGCACCGTACATAATCCATACACGTACACGTTGTGTGTCTCTGCACACGGCACCAATGCACAAAACTTGTGGTTCCTGTCACGTCCGCAAAAGGCGAATAGCTGCAAATAATTTGATGACGTCCGGGTTTACCAAGGTGTGATTGGACACTCCACATATTAGCCCCGCCTACACTTATCTGTATTCGCATATATCGTCACCGTTTTCACGAAGAGCCACATATGTCGATTTTGAAGAAAAAGTGTTTTCGAGATAATCGCAAAAGAAGCTTCTCATATTTTAAAACTGCAAAAAAAACCACTTTGCAACAACTTTGTGAAGCCAGGAAACCATCACACTATTCTGTGTGAGCTGGATTTTTACATGAACCCAGTATTAAGACTTGATTCAGCAGTTAATTAGTGAAAATTAATTAATAAAGATATGTGGCTCTTCGTGAAAACGCAAATTCAGGTTTCCGACATATTGGCCCTTTCTGTTCATTGTGTATTTCCATAGGCGCGCGTGAGTACGCGCGCGCAGCTGAAAATGTAACAAAGATATGTGGCTCTTCGTGAAAACGCAAATCTCATTTGACCTACTTTTACGTATTTCCGTGCAATGGGTTTTGTACGCGTTCAAAGGGCCAAAATGTATGTGGCTCTTCGTGAAAACGCAAACTTCATTTATCGAGATTTTAGCCCCTTGCAACATTAATGTAACTTGGAAATTAATGATGTTTTGCTTACAAAAACATGTCAAAATGGTTAAGTACATTGTTATAAAGCAAAATATTGAAAAAAATCAAAATCGAAAAAATTGTAATTTTTGACATAATTATGTCGCTCTTCGTGTAACGGTGACGATATGAGGTCGTGCGCTAGAAATCCAGCGCAAAATATGGAAAAACATAAGCTTTTGCCGACGATTGAACCAAGGCGCTAGATTGGGTCCAACTGATTTGCATAAAAATGGTGGCCGCGCGAGGTCGCTGTTCGCGCTGTACTTAGCACCGCAGTCATAGCGCTAGCCGAGGATATCTTTTACCGCGCTACGGCCGGGATGAATAACAACTAGCGCCTTGACCAAGGCTACGTGGATGTGTGTCCGCTGTACTGGGTCCGAGTAGTAGGCATAGAGCTGTTGCGTACCCTAAACAGTAACTGCTGATGACAATCGACTCTCAAGCATTCGACGTCAAGTTTGCTTGAAGATAAATTCGTTAGCCCACTTGCGCTCGTGGAACACGTGGATGGCATGTGGGTCACAGCAGCATTGCATTGTTTCATATTCCAAGCGCGCTCGTGGGATAACTAATTCAGTGGCACCCCGGGGTGTGTAATTTTTTTTTTCAATCTCCTACAGAAATGTGAAAACAAACAAATTATGAGCCCCCCCCCCACCCCCACACACACACATACAAAAAAGCCAAATCCTGGGTGCGCCAGTGCTGATAATTTATATTATGAGTTTGGTTAGACCTCATCAGCCCTAAACATGAGAAATTCCCAAACCAAGATTAATTTAAGTAGCTTTAGAAACAGAATAGTAAGTTGTGTGGGTGGATTTCTAATGTAAAGTCTATAATTTGACTCATTTGTAACTCATAAACTGTACAAAAATAGTCATAAAGTTGTAAATTTTGAAAACCCCAATTGATTTTTAGTAGATTCTGATAGAGGAAGACATGCTCTATCGAGTCATTTTCATTTCGTTGATTTTCGGAATGATACATTATTACATAAATTGGGTCAAAGGTCACGATAACATATTAAAGGTTACGTGACCTCCTTTTCACAAAATTTTATTTTGACGAAAGAGTTGATTTGAGCATGCAATTCTTATTATTTTGATACCAAATTCGCATATATTCGATGACAATTGACATGGTTTTGACATATTTCTACCAAAAGGGTGGTATTTTACTCTAAAAATGTCCGTTTTTTGTGGTTTCTGCCCTGACCACACGGTAGGTCGGATCGGGCTAAAAATTGGTGTGCATTCATTGCTCATCAGGACCTAAAAGCACAGCAATTTTTATCAAAATCAGAAGACATGAGGTAAAAAAGTGCGTTGGCCTGACATGGAATGACCCATATAAAGACTGGATAGCTAATAAAGAGCCGCACAATGAATGAATTTGACGCCATATTGGTGAGACCGGCTGGTGATCTACAAAGGACAAGTTGCCGTTTTTATAGACAGCATGATTTCTTTTGTAACGTCGCGGTTCACTTGACTTATATTTTGACCACCACCACTGACCAAGGTTAACTACAAGGGCGGATCCAGGGGGGGGGGGGCCAAAGGGGGCCATGGCCCCCCCCAAAACGAAACCAATTTTTTTTTTTTTTATGTGACATCGCAATAAAGGCAGGCAATGAGTACACCACCATCTTTTCCTCAAAAAACATTGGTTAAAGTGGTCAGAAATTGCCTCAGATCGCACCACAGAGCATCTAGAATCCAAATTTTTTTCGGGGCCCTTAAGCGGGCCCCGAACCCCACGCCGTAATTTTTTTGACCCACTTTTTTAGGGGACCAAATTTTTTTTGGCCCCCCCCCCAAAAAAAATTGTGTTCTGGATTCGCCCTTGGTTAACTACAATTTTTCTAACGTCGTGGTTACTAAAATGCCGCAAATATCACTTTTTCGGCGTTTTGAAATAATAATCACTACGGAAATGTGTCCCTTTTAGAACATCATAATATGCATACGTGCCAAAATGCGCGTCAACTGTTGATACAACGTGCGCGTATTTAATTACGCGTAGAACGTTCGTATTATACGCGGCCATCTACGTGAGACCGGGGGCGAATCGGTCAATATGCAAAGTCTATTTGGTCAATTCAAGAGATACAAGGATTGCCTTAAAACAACCATGAAGCAATGCAACTTCAATGCGAGTAGCTGGGAAGAACATGCCCATGATCGAACGGCATGGAGAAGATTATCACACGAAGGTGCATCGAGCTTCGAAGCCCGTCGCATCAGGGAGTCTGAGCTGAAACGACAGCAACGAAAATCTCGTCAGCTAGATGCTTCCCTACGTGTCCACCCCCACCCCACCCCCAACCTAGTGTGTCCAGTGTAGGACCGTAGCTTCCTGGCTAGAATTGGACTTATTAGCCATCTGCGAACACACAACACCAACTAGTATGGAGATGTAATTGTTGGCTGTCATCTTCGAATTTCGAAGGACGAACTATATATATATATGCAAAGTCTACTGTGTGAATGTTGTATGCATATCCGCTATCCAGTCTTTATATAGAGATCAGTGACTCCGCCGCGGATTAAAAAGTACGGAGGCCAATAGATAACACTATTGCTGTGATTAATTTTTGATGGTTTATGCGGATTAATCTACAGGCATTAACTATACTATTTCATGTATTGTCTTGACGGCTATTTTATGTAATGTTTGGGCGGGCTTAATGTCAAATGTCCATAGTGACTTCGCTAAGATGCTTTTGCCGATCTCAGCCACATTTAGCAATGGTCACCTTGTGGTCAGTGCGAGTATTCGGACAAACCATGAAAACGGCAATTTAGGCTGATATCCGTGCTTCGGGAAGCACATTAGCTCTAGTGTCATCTGCATTGATACTACTCCCAAAGCAGGGTCTCGACTAATTATTTCCGGTCACAGTCCAGTAGGGCCTAATGGGCAGTTCAATAGCAATGGGCAATTCAATAGCAGTGTAATAATGACCTTACTTTTTCAACTTTGATTCAAGGAAAGCAACATGTGTGACAGAAATGTGGCAGTATATACGATAATTATAACTGGCAAAATACTATCGCCGTATTGAAGGGGGTCTCGTGAGTGTTCATTAATCATGGGCCCGGGTTCATTCGTTTTTTAGCACCGTCATACAAATTAAGGACATTGTTTTGATCCGTCATACTAGCAATAACCCAAATAATTTGGGTATGTAACAGTCGCCCACATCACACCCACACTGAAAACAAAACACGGCAAAGGTCCAGAACCGTAACGGAAGAAGTCTTTTCTGGACATTTTGGCTTGGATCCGGCGGTCACATTGTAGCAATGACCCAAATTAGAGTTGGGGCGCGTAACTCCCACATCGCCCGTCATACTGAAAAAAAATCACGGCTTTGCTTTATATCGAATGCACAAGTACATTTCCAAGCACAACTGCGATCGATCCAAGCCAAAATGTAAAAAAATTATAAAAAAAAGAATCGGCATGGATCGGTCGTTCTAGCTAGTACGACCGGTCCTATAAAAGCCACAATGTCAAAAAAAGGAGTTTACACTCGTGCATGCAGTTTTTATGTTGGCCTACCTATAACTCCACTCACGGTGATAACCATTGCCGCAATCCAACCGAGGACCCAAGTATCCGACGCCAGTTGGTCTTGTAGTGTGGGCAGCATGACTCCTAGACCTTTGGTGATCCCGATCCAAATCATGTTTCTGACCAACAAGGCCAGGACGGCGATCCAGCCCTGAAAGCCCCCGTCTGACACTGGTGGTTGGCCCACACCAGGCTTGGCCATGATCGTTGGTGCTGACTATTCACAAGCGACTAATCCGACAGAATGACATTGAGTGGTATTAGTGTTGCTTGTTTTGAACGAACTACGGCAGCAACGTAGAAACTGCTAATCGCCCAATATGAAGCTCTGCAGAGGGCGCTCTACCCAACTGCAACCAGTATCTTTGTTGAACATCATAAATACTCAAAGCGTATATGACCATCCGCGTTACAACGTTACTGAGATAAAATATCTTGGAAACATGGAATACTGAGATAAAATATCTTGGAAACATGGAATACTGAGATAAAATATCTCGAACTGCGATAAAATATCTGGGAAACATGGAATACAGTGATAGCCTATTACAGAATCGTGGAATTAATATTGATAGGCTATCGTTGAAACGTGGAAAACCGTGATGAGCTATTGTGAACACGTGGAATTCTGTGACAGGCTATCGCGGAAACGTGGAATTCCGTGTCTAGGCTATCATTGGAACGTGGAATACTGGGATAGCATATCACGCAAACGTGGCATTCCGTGATAGGCTGTTGTGGAAACGTGAGATATTGCGAATCATGGAAACGTAGTTCTGTGATATCGTTAATATCGTGGAAATGTGGAATACTGTGTAGCTACGGAAGCCTGAATTATCTTAAATCATCCTTGCTGTTCACTTTAAAAGTCACCACTGCAGCTGAAAATGGCATCTTTTTATGCTTTATATCCAACTACATGTCAGTGGAACTAATTTGAGAGCAAGTCTGGTCTTTGATCAGGGAACTCCACGTACGGCGATACGTTATCACAGCACGTTTCCACGATAGCCTTTCAGGGAATTCCACGTTCCACTATCAGAGTATTTTCTACGTTTCCACGATAGCCTATCTCTGAATTATACGTTTCCGTGATAGGCTATCACGGTATTCCACGTTTTCACGATAGCTTATCACGGAACTTTCCACGATAGCACATCTCAGAATTCCATATTTCCACGATAGCCTATTACTGAATTCCACGTTTCCAGGATAGCATATCACATAATTCCACGTTTCCTTGATAGGAGATCACAGTATTCCATGTTTCCAAGATATTCCAATATGTTATTGGAATACAGGTTTTGTTGCGTGGCGGTCGAGATGGCCCTGTTTATGATTATTAGAGACAAAGCATGAATGGGCACCTAAAGTTTCATGTTATAGGGTGGAAGCGCAAGTTTGGTCGTCTTCCATTGAATGGTGACCTACAATTTGTTTCCTACTTTTTTTAGTAATATTTTTCTCGCTACTTTTTGGATGAAATTGTGATATGAAGATGAATGAAGAAAACATGCCATTAAACACAATACAAAGACAAGGGCAACAGTTAAAAGAGCAGAAAAATAGTGTGAAGATATAGAAATGTCGGAAACAAGAAGTGAACAAAAAAATAACCCCAACAACTGCTACAATCAATATAACATAAAAAGCGATTCATTGGCCTCTGTGAGTTTGTCTTGTCATAATTACAGTGACAGCTATAGCTGTTTAAACTTACGAGCAGATCAATTTTGTAAGCATGCTGTGTGGGTGTGGGTGTGTGTGTGGGTGTGTAGTAAAGTTTTCGAGTGTGAAATTGAAGTTTCAAAATGCTCTTATTTTAACCAGAATTAATTTCCTTGGCTGAAATTTGGACTAAATATCCCTTTTCTAAAACTCTTCCATTTGCGACGGATCAACCTACCTTGGAAATTCCTAGTTTTTGAGTAAAATCCATATATCTATTTCGTGAAATTCTTGTGGAGACTTATTCATCTATAGAAATGTTCTTCTGGAGACGTATACAATCTTTTGTTCCCTATTGTGTTCATGTCTCCGTAAGGTAGTAAATTCCAGAACCCAAATGTCTCCACAGGAATACAAATTCCAGAATGGGTGTGGGTGGGGGTGTGTGTGTGTGGGGGTGTGTGTGTGTGTGTGTATTATTGAGCATTGGGAGAGGGCAAACTGGTCATGCATAGCAGGGGCACGGGAGTCTGGCCGCTGTCTGACATGATGCCCAAAAGATCTTATTTGAATTTATTAAACAGCAGACCTGGTATCCATAAGGTGTTTTTGTGCATATAATTCCAATGAAATTCGAGATGGTAATAGAAGGTACTGTTGAAGAATATTCTGTTTTGTGTTCACATGCACTGAACTAAGATTTGGGTTGGCCCACGGATCCTACACACAAGGATTAACGACTCGGCCCAACTCCTGGTTAGACGCGTGATAACGGCCTGTACTCAGTGGTGGCAAATACCGTGACCATGAATACTTTTCAACAAAGACCACTGCGCGCGGTGGCTTTCAGATTTGCAAGGCTCTTCGCCCGATCTGGCCTCGAAGTCTGTCAAGCCAGCGAATTATATTTTTGAATATTCATGAGTCTACGTTTTTGGTCTTTATTATTGAATTCGGATAAGTGATACCTACATAATCATGGTAATGCCGAGCACAATATCTTTAGCTTTAAGATGAACAATAAAATGTCGCTTTTGTTTCATCGGTTCGGCACCCTATCTCTCGTTTGACGTTTATTTCCTGGGTAAATACTTCATCTATGACGACAAAAACTGCACAATCCCATCTGTTATATCCTGAAGTATTTATTTTTTAAATAATTTGGAACAATTATATCTTAAATAAGAAGTAGTTTTACTTACAGTTTTATGAATATTTCCGTTTTAGATGTCGTGCAAAAACCCAACACAATGGCACATCTGGAAAATTTGCGATTACGCGCCAACCGGTTTTAATGCCCGTTATCAGGCGTCTAAGCAATTAAGGCAAGTCCACTGAGTGCATTTTGTACTAGAGCTCAGAACAGTCGTTTATCCTTGTGTCTAGGATCCGTGGTTGGCCATAAACCACTGTCTGAAGATACTGGGGTAGGCGTTCACATTCAGATGAGATTTGGGTTGGTCATAGAAAGCACTGTCTGAAGATATTCAGTGTGGCCTTGGGTTGGTCACAGAAAGCGCTGTCTGGAAATATTCAGTGTGGTGTTCACATTCAAATTAGATTTGGGTTGGTCATAGAAAGCGTTGTCTGGAGATATTCGGGTCTGATGTTCGCAATTCAAATGAGATTTGGGTTGGTCATAGAAGGATTCTCCTATCAGGCGGAACAACTTTGGGGGTTCTCTCACGAGATCATCAAGGTTTCTTGAGTTGAGATGAATGTCGCCGACCAAATTGGGAAACATAAGAGTGTACAGTCTTGGGTTAGGTGCAGGTATATCAAGTATAGCTGAACACAGAAAAGCATGAAACAAACCGCCAAACGCGTTGCTCGTCAACTACACTTTCAAATGGTGGAGCAGTTATCCATATAGCCTACCATACAGTATAATAAAAATGATATAACGCCATCGATATTGCGTAACCGCGATCCATGTTGAAAGTGATGATCTGGAACCATGTGTAGACCTCGAACAAGATCATATTACATCAAAATGAAAACAAATTAACCATTGTATGAAAAGTAGTTTATTAAATTCATCATCATCGTTAGCCTAATTCGATCCAATGCTGGGTGCAGGCCTCTCCACTATCTTTCCACGCTTTTCGGTCCCTTGCCAGTTGTTTTACATTTCTTCCCTCCGCCTCTCCGCCTCTTCGACGATAATGGCGTCCAATCTGTTACGTTCAGGGTCCATAATGCTTCTCATGACACGTCCAGCCCAACTCCACGTTTTCCTTTTGATCTAAACTATTATCTTGGGGATCTACCCGATGTTCCCCAATACCGATGTTCCCCACTACCGATGTTCCCCCAAATCATTAGGATTAGGGTTGGGGTTAGGGTTAGGGTTATATTGGTAGGGATTTCGGGGAACATCGGTATTGGGGAACATAGGTATGCACCCTTATCTTGTACCGCTGTCTTTCTCAGATCTTCGTTCCTAATTCTGTTTTTCTTTGTGACTCCAATCATTATTCTTTCCATTGCCAGCACAGTGACTCGATCGCAATTTTTGCTCTGATTTCTTTGAAGGTGCCCAAGTTTCAGCGCCATGTGTTATGACTGGGATGATGCACTTCTTGACGCTTGTTGAAGAGTTGACGCTTAATCTTTTGTAGCATTTATCTGTCATTGAATAATTATGCAACTCAACATGCCAAATTATTCACATTGCAAAGGGCAATCGCCAATCCATGCAAGACTTTTTTCCACTGGTAACTTGGCCTCCGTATTAAAATTTAAAAAAAATTAAAAAAAAAATTGGGGGGGGGGGGGGAATTGACAAACAGGATACGATCGGCACTTATCGTGCATGGATTGATTGTACGTTAAGTTTTGTTTGTCTCAGATTTTGCGCGTTCCGCGTCCATTTGTAATTGGACACTATTTCACAAGCTGCGTTGTCGGATCCTACCGCGATAGGTTAATCAATACCGACGTTCGCGCGAAATTCCAAAAAAGGCACTCGTATATGCCCCTCAGGGTTAAAAAGGGGCTCATGCAACCTCGTCCCCAGGGTGTCGAACAGTACGCGCCCATCACTACCTGCTCTCTCACCCTGGTATTGGATCATTTGCATGTGCAAGATTTTTGCACACGTATGCAAATGAGGAATAGTGTGGTGCCTTGGATATACTTTACATTAGCGTTTGTTTTTTGTATGCGGTGTCTGGGGTAAAAACAGAGTCAATCGTCGCAGCACGAGCACGGCGTGAGTTACGAAAACACGATTTTTTAAAATTACACTGTTACGATCTTATCGAGACAACATGCAGTATCACATTTCATATTAATATGAACAAACTGGAAAGGAAATTAGTATTTTCGAGAAGGCGTGGACGAATGATCGCGAAAACACGTACTGCACGTTGTGAATAATAACAACAAGTACACGATAAAAATCCATTAATGGCCAATTGCGGTATCGAATCAGGATACAGGAAGAAAGTTTCCTATCCAGGGTTTACTATTGGAAACGAGGTTGGAAATAAAGTAAGCACTGGGGACGAGGTTGGGGCTCATGTGGTGGGAGCCTATTAAATCTCTATGGTGCTGATGGAGTTTGTGCTTCTTGATCCGGGTTGTACGCAGGCGCGGATCCAGGGATGGGCCGCAGGGGCACGTGCCCCCGTCAAGTTGAGTCCACAAAAAAATAAATTGAATAAAACGGGGCGGGGGAGAGGGGGAGGTGAGAGAAATGGAGGGAAGGAGGAGGGCAACCTTCTAACAAAAAATGCCGGCGCCGATATTAAACATCAGCGGCCTGCAAACATTGTGTACTGGCCGTATGACACAGGGAACTCGAGAAGCTTCGAAATAAACCGCAATCCCACCGTACGTACTCCATAATTATGTAACCCTGCATAGTATATCTGTTTATGAAATGCAATTCATATGCGCGTACGTACCGTACCGGTGTCACGGTCTCACTTCTCCGGCGTGCTAGCTTTTCCGGGTGGATTCGGCGGACAGTTGAGCACATTACAGTGCACGTTACATGAGCACGACATGCATGTGTCCGCTGTGCTTACTTTTCCTCGGGCTGTATTACCAAGCCTATTAATAACACAGTGAGGGACATCAAAGAATGTGTTATGTAACACTTCCCCCATCATTCTGATTTGTGACCACAAATTCGCTGCCTTGTGGAGACTCACACACAATAGTGAACAAAACATTGTAAAGGTCTCCACAGGGCAATTTCTATAGATGAATAGGTCTCCACAAGGTTTTCATGAAATAGATATATGGGTTTTACTCAAAAACTAGGAATTTCCAAGGTGTGTTTATTTGTCGCAAATGGAAGAGTTTTAGAAAAGGGATATTAATTCCAAATTTCAGCCCAGGAAACTTATTCTGGTTAAAATAAGAGCATTTTGAAAATTCACTTTCAAAATTGAACACTTTACTACACGGGAACAAAGAAATGTCTCCACAAGGATACAAATTTTGGAAGGGGTGTTCCCAGCGTACGTCATGCAGGTGTGTGTGGGTGTGTGTGGGTCGGGGTGTTCTCGTGTAGTAAAGTTTTCGAGTGTGAAATTGAAGTTTCAAAATGCTCTTATTTTAACCAGAATTAATTTCCTGGGCTGAAATTTGGACTAAATATCCCTTTTCTAAAACTCTTCCATTTGCGACGGATCAACCTACCTTGGAAATTCCTAGTTTTTGAGTAAAATCCATATATCTATTTCGTGAAATTCTTGTGGAGACGTATTCATCTATAGAAATGTTCTTCTGGAGACGTATACAATCTTTTGTTCCCTATTGTGTTCATGTCTCCGTAAGGTAGTAAATTTAAGAACAAAGAAATGTCTCCACAGGAATACAAATTCCAGAATGTGTGTGTGTGTGTGTTCATGGAGGAATAATTAAGAACGAGCTCCTTGGTCCGTGTTCCTTGCTCGTTCGTGGTCCATTTTGTATTTATTTTTCCAACCATGCGGCTTAACATAAATGTGCATTTCAAGTCTTTTTTTGGTTATTGGGAGTTGTGCGCGCCACGAAAATTCTGGATTCGGCTGGTACCCTGTAACCATGCATACAAATATCCTATGATATTACGTGCACCAGTAGAAGAAAAACTCAGCACACAAATAAAGTTGACAAAAAAATGTACACCACTGCGCAATTTTGTGCATGCGTGTTGAAGCGAAATTTCCCTTTCGGAGAAGCTAGCACACCGGAGAAGTGAGACCGTGACACCGGTACGAAAAACACGCACGTGTAACAGCCGATGTGCTGTGTTTAGTGCGATGAGCGCGACATACACGTTGTACGCTGCTCTTTGGATCCAACCACACTATTGGTCAGAGGGTGTGTTTTCGTAAGAACAATTTGCCAGCATTTCTTCCACACGCTTTCAAGGAGTCCAAAACATGTCCGTTTCCGTATAAAATTTCCGTAGAAAATTTAATCTTATTTATAAACTGAAAATTTTGATACAAAACATTAGAAAGCATCCTTGCAAAAGTTTACAAACTAAGTCTATACAATTCCGTTTCAAAAATAAAATGCACGAAAACATTAGCCTATGCAGACGAAAATGGTTATCAAGTGAAAAACAGAAGAAACTTAAAAGGCTTGTTAAAGCAAGAATATATATTAAACCAATGAAAAAATGTTTGTTTAACTTAAAACATTTTGCTCAAATAACTTCGGGAAAGAGGGGCCAGGAATCGCCTCAGATTGTACTACAGAGCATCTAATTATCAAAAAAAATCCCGGGGCCCTTAAGCGGGCCCCGGACCCCACGCCGAAAGACATTCGCGCTCTGCATTATTAGTCCTCGGGGCAGGTCTCCCTACGCAGCCTTAAAACATTTCACAAACTAAGCATATCCAATTCCTTTTCAAAAATAAAATGCAAGAAATTTATTATGCAGTCGAAAATACTTGGTTATCAAGTGAAGAACAGAAGGAACTTAACCGTTGGCTAGTATTAAGAAATACAAGAGTACAATGTTAAACCAATGAACAAAAAATACAAAAAAACACATAGTATTACCGCAAACCGAAGCGATAATGAAAAAAATCCTAATAATCCAAACAACATTTTGCTGAAATGGGGCCAGGAATCGCCTCAGATTGCACCACAGATCATCTTTAGAATCCAAAATTTCCCGGCGCCCTTCAGTGGGCCCCGAACCCCAAGCAGCCGAGTAAGACACTGCACCGCGTTCGCATTAGTCGATCCTTGGAGCAAATGCCCCAGCGCATCGCCCGTTGCAACAGTTTACAATTTAAGTCCATACAATTCCTTTTTTTTTTTAAAATACAATGCAAGAAATTATGAAGACGAAAATACATGGTTTGCAACTTTGAAGTACACTGTAGCTTAAAATTTGTAAAAACAAGAGTATATTTTTTAAAAAAATCCTTATAACAACTGTTGCTCAAATAATTCATGGGGAAAGGGGCCAGGAATCGCCTCAGATTGCACCACAGAGCATCTAGAATCCAAAATTTCCCGGGGCCCTTAAGCGGGCCCCGGACCCCACGCCGTAAGGGCTTCGCGCTCCGCGCTTGCATTAGTCCTCGGAGCAAATGCTCTAAAGGTGTGCCCCCCGTCTAAAGAAATCCTGGATCCGCGCCTGGTACGTGATGTGGTTACGCCCCAACTACGGTCGCGGTACCAAGGTCTATATAGTTGGGCCAGTACCGTATATAGTTGGCGCGGTATCAACTGGAACCGGGCAGTTGGGAAATACTCCGTCGCAATTGGAACCAGCCCCAACTACAGTTGGAGCCGGCCCAGGTATAATTGGCCAATGCCGTAGTTGGGGCGTAACAATGTTTCGCTGTTTTCTCGCAAACTACCGATCAAAAACTGTAACGGGTTGGGTTTTGAACATTCTTTTTTTAAATTTGCCTGGGTTTCATTATTGGAGACAAAAGCAAATCCTCTAACTTTTTCAAAACAAAGATCAAAGGTCACTGGGAGTTGTACAATTTATAGTTGTAAAGTCAAGTCTTCTTTCTTTTTAAATGTCACTCTTATGATTTGTTTCTTGGCTTACTCGGCAGTTCTATTTTCCTGAATCGTAGGTCGCAAATTCCTTTCACTTCAGACAATTAACCTTACGATAAAAAAAAGAATAAGAAAACTAAGTGCGACTGCACAATATAAACTGGCCGTCTAGCATGAAAGTCTTGCATGAAATTATACAATTACCCACTTTATCGTGATTATCAATTTATTGAAATAAGAATTTCCCATTTTGTTAAAAGTCACAATGCAAAATAATAGCAACCTTTATAAGGAAACTGTATCCTCACTCATATGCCCCCGGAGACTCGTACAAATGGCACAGGGCCAGAGGCAGGGGTGATGTATAGTAACATTGTGTATAGAAGCCCCCCCCAACTTCCTAAGTTCGTAGCGCATAAAAATACCACGTGAACATTACCACAATATCTTGCCTCTATTCAACAAAAATCATAAATAATATCACGAATTGTTTTTGGTCAATTTTTTTTTTGGGGGGGGGGGGACCGATAGGGGATAACAATAGCCTACGCGGCCTCAATAGTGGGGTTGTCAAGGTCAAATAGCTGATACAGTTGTGCACTTCGCGACTAAAGCCGTGACCTTCGAATGTTGGTTCTTCGTGCCAAGAAGAACATTTTCAGATCTGGAGGCATTTCATATTTGACCTCTGGTGACCTTTGAGAGGTCATTGACCATTACATATTCCATTTATAACAATTGCTCTTGAAAACACCACTTTTCTATGACCCAAGTCTCAGTATGTCATAGGTCTTCAGACCATGAAAATAATGATCGGATGTGAAAACAAGTGCGAGGGCGCAATCAGCTCTGGCCGTGTTGCAAGAAGTATTGCACGAAAGTCTTGCATGAAATCGACCAAAGTGATTCCTTTCAGAGCTGAAAATGAAACGCCGATGGCACATTATTGAACACGAATACCAATTAGTACCTGATTAGCCCGTTAAATTTACCTTATTTTACTTCACTAAATGCATTCTTTTTAACTGCGCATATCACTGCCTATTTAAAACAAAGTGTACCGCACATGTTGTCAAAAACCCACAATTTTATTTCATAATCTACGACATTATGTTGCTGGGCTCACTTAATTTTTGTATAGGCTTCAGCCCAACAATAATTAGTGCTTAATTAGCCCATTAAAGTGACCCATGTTCACTGTACTATTGTAATAATGTGTTCATTTCTGCTACCGTCACTGCCTCTAATTGGGTTACAATAGTGCAGTGAAAAATTGAGTGCCTTTAACGGGCTAATTAGGCACTATTTAGTGTTCGGCTGAAGCCCATACCAAAATTAATTGTTCCCAGTAACATTATCTCGTAGACTATGAAATGCAATTGTGAGTTTTTGACAACATGCAGTCATGAACGCAGTTTAACAAAGAATGCATTTTAATACTGCAGTAAAAATCGGTACCTTTGACGGGCTAACTAGGCACTAATTAGTATTCGGCTGCAGCCCATAGCAAAATTATTTGTGCCCAGTAACATTAGGTCGTAGATTATAGAATGAAATTGTGATTTTTTTTGACAACATGTGCGGTACACTTTGTTTCAAATGGTGCATTTACTGTAAAAGCTTTGAAAAATAACATTGATTCCCATTATGCAGCTAATTAAATAAATTATTGCATTGGCATTTCAAAAATGGTTGATGAAACGGTTGCTTATGTTGTGTATTTTGATATGGCGTGAAAACATATTGTAATGTGACATGTATTGTGGAAAATTATGAAGTTATCATTCTGGAAAATAGATCACCTTTTGCCGCATGATTTATTTTACTTTTTGGAATGCGCGGCTGAATCTGCAGCTAGGGGGAGGGGGAGGGGAGGGGAGGGGAGGGGAGGGGGGCCTGGTAACATATTTCAATAGGGGGCGCTGTTCAAATTCGATGATTATTAACACTAGATTACAGAATGGTGTACCGTATTTTGAACAGGCAATCATTATACCAGTATAACTTTTTTGGGGTGTCACAGCAGGGGGGGGGGTGGGGTTTCGACTTCTTTTTTGGAATTTGCATGGGAATTTTTTTTTTTTACAGAGCTTGGAGGGGTTGGACCCCCAATCCTGTCAGCTGTCAGCTCGTCATGTGACACACTGGGATTCCTAGCACCATTCATCCTTCCAGCCTAGATATTACTTCAGGATGTCGGCAGCAAGGGTCTGGGTTTGGACGAGAAGATTGAGGATCGAAAATTGTTTACTAGCACTTGTTGGATGACTTGCCAAGATTGGAGGCTCTCACTATCGCAAGGTGTATGAGGCCAAAGAAGCTAGACAATACGGCAGCGCAGTCGGCTGCATTTCTTTTCAAACGCCTCCAAGCGTGGATACGCAGCTGTGGCTTACCTACGGACAGCGGATGGATCAGGGAGGATTGACTGTTCCTTCATCATTGAAAAGGCAAGGCTGTGTCCTAAAAAGTCCATATCCATGCCGAGGTTGGAGCTTACAGCAGCTAGTCCAATCAGTTTAGCTCAGCAAAATGGTTTAAGAACAGCTGAGACTGCCCATCGCCGACATCGACGTGTTCTGGACCGATTCAACTTAGGCTCTGCAATACATACGAAATGAGAGTATAGGCGCTTCCGCACCTTCGTAGCAAATCGGGTCGCAAGGATCCAAGATGTCAATGGTGATTCACAGTGGCGATATGTTAACTCTAAATCCAACCCGGCAGATAGAGGGTCCAGGGGCTCAGTTCGGAAGGATGATCAAAGATGGCCGCTGGTTAAAGGGGCCGCAGTTCCTGATGATGAACGAGTATCATTGGCCAATACCTCCAGTTGTCCTGCAGAGTATACTGTACCGAACACTGACATCTTGCCGATCAGTGATGCTCTTGAGAGGGATCCCGACATCAAGAGAGTAGTGACGCAGACAGCCTAAGTGCGGGAGAAGCCAAAAGGTTGATGAATTCCTGACGGAGAAGGGTTGCTTAGCTCTTGCCGGAGTGCAGAAAGTGGAATAATCAGGTACGTGCAGCGTCAAACATTTCCCAAGGAGATACATGTAGATACACTTCGCTCACCTAAGCAGGAACCTGCCACCTGCGGAAAGGAGTCCAGGGCAACAGTTCACTCTTCAAAAGCTGAATCCTATCTTGATGGAGGGTACCTTGCGATTAGGCGGTCGCCCTAGAAATGCACCAATTGATCAGGAGATGAAACACCCAATTATTCTTCCCAGCAACCAAAAGGTGACAGTACAGTGCTATTATCGTTCACCATCCCTTGCTAGTTGGGCACTCAGGTGGTGGAATGAATTGGTTGTCGCTTAGGGAGACGTTCTAGGTCGTCAAAGGTGGCGCAGCTGTTTCATTAGCAACTGCTTCGAGTGCAAGAAGAGGAGTGCTCCATTGAGACAACAGTTCATGGCTGACCTACCTGCGGCTAGAGTTCACATTGGTCGGTGTTGACTACTTCGGTCCCATCTATGTGCAGCAAGGCCGGAGTCACTTTAAATGGAATGGATGCAATTATTACAAGTCATGTGTATCGATGCGGGCAGTCCACCTTGAAGTAACTCACTCTCTAGATACCGATGCTTTCATCAACGAGCTTCGACGATTTATCGCAAGAAGGGGCAAGCCACAGATAATCGTGAGTGATAATGGCACAAATTTCGTCTTGGGAGAGCTTGAGCTGCGGGGAAGTCTAGACAACCTGAATCAGTTGAGGGTTAGCGATTTTCTACTGCAGCTGTACGTAGAAAATCAGCGAGAGAGAATGATACGGTCTGTGCGCAAGATCTTGAGGTGTTTATTGAAGGAGCAGGTGATGTCTGATGAAGTTGTGCTTACCTTGATGGCAGAGGTTGAAGCAATTCCTAATGCCAGACCACTGACCCCACTGAGTTTTGATCCAGGTGACGACGAGCATCTAACACCAAACCATTTTGTTGCTGTTGAGGGCTAATCCAGCTTGCCCCAGATCTGTTTCAGAAGGTAGATGCATACAGCCGTCGGCGCTGGCGCAACGCCCAGTATCTTGCAGACCAATTTCAGAAGCGCTGGTTGTGAGAGTAGCTGCCCCTATTGCAACTTCGTCAGAAGTGGATGCAGCGGGTACAGAATCTTTAAGTTGGTGATCTGGTCCTGGTGGCGGATGACTAGGTGTCTCGCGGTCATTGGCCTTTGGGAGAGTCTCCCAAAGCTACCCAGACCATGAGGGTAACGTCCAACAGGTGGAGGTCAAGACCGGGTCCAATCACCAAGCTGTGTCTCGTGGAGAGTGCCAAGAACTAAGTCGTTATTTGACTTTGATGGGGCGTTACATATAAAAAACAAAAATGAAAATCGAATAAGCTAGTTCATTTGGGGCAGGGAATGTAACGTCAACTTGCAGTTACAGCAAAATTCATTCATTTATTTGTATTTATTTGTTGTAGATACGCTAAGGCCATCGAGCTGGCCATCTGAAGCCGGACGTGGACTTCTATCTTCTGCAAGAGACTGAAGACCGAATTGGGCTGCTAGGAGCTGTAAGTTAGTTGATGTTATGTGTCGATTCTTCCCGAGTCCACCCCCCCCCCCCTCCCAGTGTATTACTGTTCTACGCGTGCCGCCCATCTCTGTAGAGACGTATCTGTCTGCAAAAATTATGTCGGGACCTGGCGCTAGAATTGACTTCGGGAAAGCGGGAGTCTTGTCTCATAAGAGTTCTCTTACTGCAGGGCTGCGATCTTGTCCTGTAGTTGGCGGCAAAATAGGGGAGTTGGAAGGACAGTTCGTGGTGACCGACGTGTTGCCGATTAAACTGGCCATATCCCGTACTGTTACTGATGACTCTTGTAGTTTGGAGAGACATGGGTGCGTTATTTTGTCACCTCTTTTGAAACTTACACGTTTACAATACTGCAAGATGGAAGTGAGATTCCACTTTCCCAGTTTATGAAGAAACCCAAATCTTCAAGTTTTAAACTTGTTGACATGCTCCTGGCATTCCTCTGACGACCCTCCCATGATGAGAATTGAGAATGTCGTCGAGGAAGAACAGACATCGAACACCTTATTGTTAATGAGCAGCCATGCTTTAGAACCTTGGTAAATGTTCGGGAGCACTTAAAAGACCGAAGGGTATAGGTACACAAACTGGTAAAGTTGGTCCTGCCATTGAACGCACAGGTACAGTGTACATGTACATGTATTTGTGATGTTCGTTGTGTATGGGAATCGTGAAGTATGCATCCTTAAAGACGATGGAGCACAGATAATCGCCGGTTTGGATTAGATTATTTACTGAAGCAATCACTTCCATCTAGAAAGTGTTCATAAGCCACGTACTTGTTTAGTGGCTTCATGTTTATAATTGGGCGACGATCGCCGTTTTCTTCAGAGCTTGAAATAACCTTGAAATTAACTGGCCTTACTTTGGTTGAACTACACGCGAACTGCACCTTCGGAAATCAAATTATTTTACCTGTTGTGAAATGATGGCATCCTGGACGAGTGTATGTACACAATGTTACCGGAACATGAAACTGAACAGGTTTTTGTAAAAAAAAAAAAAAAAAAAAAAAAAATCGGTAACCTTCTACTTCTTGTAGATCCAACTGTCTTTTGTTCATGTTATTTAGCGGGGACGTAAAAACGTGAGATGTCCTGTTGATGCCAGCATCTGATCTACTCTTCTTTTTTTGGAGTATCTTTGGCTGGTTTGTCGCTTGCTTCATGGAAGCTTCCGGAAAGACCGTTGACTTTAGCCTCTGCGAGACATGGCTGCAACATAAGACCAGTAGTTACCCCTACAGGCGAATGATTGTCACCTTGGAGGCGAGTTTACTAGCTTTTTGACATCCTCGATATCTTTAAGGATGGATCCATCAAACAAGAAATCAGACGATATGAGGCGTTCTTCTTGATGGAGTCAGATCGTTTGTCTAGCAATTCACCAAACGCTCGTTGGCGGTTTAACTCTACAACCTCACTTGCTGAGCCAAGGAGGAGGAGTGCGGATGAAACATGATCCAAGACCAAAGACTTGTGTATCTCCTCATCAGGTGCAGACGGGTCAATCAAAGCGTTGAACAGCTGTACAAGAAGCATTGACGAGCGTAGTACAAATGTACATGATCGTGAGATTCCCGAAGTCGATCATGGACGCCAGCGACGAACAAAATGTCTTTAAAGGCGGATTTTACCTGGGGTGGGCACAAGGTAGCTGGGTTGCAATACTTCTTTTGCATCTTCGTGTGACAATTTGTTGGCGCGTAGCTCCTTCCATCAAGACATACTGCTGTGGACATGCGTGGCATAACTGGAGACACGCGTATCGGTAGTCATAGACTGCCGATGTGGAGAAGCTGGCGATACCGGCTCCGTTGCCAAAGAGTAAGGGACAGATCATGGCGACCCTAATTCCTGCTTGCTCTCTTTTCTATCTTGGGGGTCTAACCCATGCAGAAGTTATAGAACCTGCGAGCTCTCTGAATTGCCAATTTCTGTCTCTGCCTGTGGAGGGGCACCCTAAGCTGCTGAATGTTGCTTTTGGATCTCTTGGTAGCCATGTTCTAGGAAATATCTTCGGTACATGTAGTCAAATACTGAAGACGCTCAGGAACAAAAGTACATGTAGTCAAATCCATCGATTTGCCCATAAAGTTGCCAAAGCTACCCACGCATTAATAGGCTTATGCTTTAAACCCACCAACCTGTATCAAGAAAGCTACTTGGGGGCCCACAAAATGAAAAAAGATATATTACTCAAAAGTTGTTATACTTAAAATTGAATACTGTCGTTTGGAAATCGCCAAAATCTGGTGTTTTGTATTGTTTACTGCCATGGCGGTATTTCAAAGGCTTGATGATGGATCAAATAAATCCATGTCTTTTATTTACGGGGAAGTGTTGGCAACCCGTTTGTTCACATCGGACGCGCAGCGATTGTCTGCCTTGCCTATAATCCAGCGGTGAACAAAGCCATCATAACGAATATCACATTAGTGACAATTCATTGGGTATTAAAGGTCTACACTATAGTTTCAGACTTAAAAGACACATGCGTGTGAAGCAACTGCATATATTTAAAAATACACGTGAAACTGAGGTGACAGCTAGAACTCCAACAACTCTTCTTCATTTTTGATGGGGGGGGGGGGAACCAAAGTTATTCACCCTGAAATTTATTTGCATGACAATTCCACAAAATTGCAAGTTTTCCACTTATAGTTGTGTGAATGCTCATAGCTTACTTTTGCCAATCTTTCCAACTACAGGGTGTGTCAAAAAGAAAGTTACCGAGTTAGAAAAAAAAGGGGCTCCTCCATTCAATACAATAATATAGGAATAAAGTACATATTATTGAACGTAACTGTGAAAATGTCACGTAATTTGCATAGGCCTACTCTTTCCACCACTGATAATTTTACCTATATGAAAAGACGATTATCTTTTAAATAGAATGAACAATGGAGTTTTTGCTACCTCCATGAATGAACGAAATTTGTAAAAGGAAAACAGACCAAAAACACTATCACCATTTCAGTAAAAGGCTTATTTTTTTCCTTATACATGTATACACAACAAAAAAAATCTGTAAGTAAAACTTATAAATGTTTCAGTCTTGACTCAATTTTTTAAAATCTCATTTGTATTTGAATGACTGGGCAGTTTCACATGCACAGATGCATGTAACTTTGGCTTTGTGCATGTAAAATTTTGCCTACGGGTACGGTGCATGCAAAGTTTTCTGTTTTTCAGCCCATTTTCAAGGAAAAATCTCAGATGTGCATGTTACTTTTATTTTCTAAAACGACCCCTGTGTGTAAGGCCAAAAAAAAAAAAAAGTCGGTCTCTGGTCAGACCGAAGTTCCGGAATTGATGTGGCGACGCGTTTTTTCTTTTTTCAAGCTTGAATTGTACAGACAAGGTGGGTATTATTTTGCTTTTTTGTGTCATTATACATTGGTGTCCTCCATAATATGCCTTGGTGCCCTTTATCATTTGCCTTGGTGCAATTGCCAATTTCCCCATTCCTTGGTGCTCCTTGGTACAAAAATTTGAGGTGCGGCAATAGAGGGCGCTGTTGTAGCTTCCGTGTTAATAAAAAAAAGAAAAAAGGTTGACGCGAATGATTAAAATCGACGCGCGCACTGACCAGAGACCGAGTATTTTTTTTGTCTGGCCTAAGCTCTGGTTTTCACTCAGCTGTATAGCTTCAAAGCATTTAGCATTCCATGTTCAACTGCAATAATGTTTTTTTTAATAAATCATGCATAACTTCTGATAGCATCGATCAATTTTGGTAATCCTTTTTTCCCCAAATAAGTGGAAGAACATGGTGTATCTAAGTTGAAGAGCTCGGCATTGTGTATCCACAGTTTTTCATATCATCTTACCAACATAATGAATGATAAACTGTAGAATAATCATGGTATACTAACAATCAGTGTTTGTGAGTGCAATAGTAAGAATAATTTCATGATGTGACGGATGGAATGTTCCATTCCATGAGGTGAAGCAGAGTGGAATGGAACATTCCATCTGTCAACGATGGCAAATATTCTTTCCATGGCAAAAAGTGAAACATTCATCATAACATTCAACACGTGACTGAATCCTCATCACATTTGATTGGTCAGAGGTTGAAAGTGACTATGCAATCAAAAGTCATATTTACCGTTGAATGGAACTTTTGTTCTTTTTGCAGTGCGGCTGCGCTGTGCGTTGATACAAATAATTCAATTGCATGTGCATGTGATCAATGACCCACCAATCTGATGCACTAAAATCCAACAGAGTCATCTTCAGCTCATACGATATTTTCACACAAAATTTAAGTCAAAACGAATTGGTTAGGCCAAAAAAAAAAAGTCTCCGGTTTCTGGTATGGAGCTTGCCCAAAATGTGGTGCGGCGACGCGGCTTTTTTTTTTTTTTTTACCTGATTTTTTTGCTTCAAATGTCGGATGATGACTGCAAATGGTGCCCGACTAAACTTAGTGCAAATATATGGGAGTCCAGAGAGGCCACATAAAGCTTATTCTCGACCATAACCCAATCTAAAAACACGTTAAAATTGTGTAGCAGCAGGATTCCAGTCAAACCAGTGAGTTTGGCGGTTTTGAGACATCATCTTTCATTGAAAAAAACCTTTTTCATTTTGCCGACGCGCATGGCTACGGCGACGCGTGCGCATACCAGAAACCGGAGATTTTTTTTTTTTGGCCTTAGGGTATTAACAGTGAAAATCACAATGTAACCAGGGTTGTAGTCGAGTCTACCCACAAGTCAGTCACAAATCCAGTCACAAGTAGTTCACGGGTCCATTCACAAGTCCAGTCAGGCAGTCACAAGAAACAATGGATGAACAATAACAAACACGTGTTTTTGCCAAAGCTTATTTGAATAGCTTGTGGTTTGAATTGGGACTGCAGGAATTGTGGTGGACTTGAAAGGACTTGTGATGGACTTACATGTAACTACATCCCCCGATAAACTACAACAATGTGTTATGAATTTCCCGTAGCTTTCACTTCCATGTAACGTACAAATATAGGAACTGTTTTTTACAAGACCATACATCATGGAAGAGTACAGGATCATACATGAGGCAGCTTCATGTATGTAAAGTATGTGGCCAATGACCATCAACTGATCACATGGCTTGTAACTCCCACAGAGCATCAACCCACCATGACTCTCTTTCTACCTCGTTGTCTGATCTCGTCTAGTTTCTTCAGCACTTCTTCAGACCTTTTATAGGATTCCCTGTACGCCCTAAGCACCCGATCGAAGACTTCCTCAGTGTTTGGATGTGTGCTCAAGAAGGCCCTCTCTAAGACGTACAAGTCAACCCCCTTATCCTCTGCCAACCCTGATACCTGGCTGAGCCCAAAGTCGATCATGACGACGGAGGAGGGATGGACGTTTGACTCCGATGGCGGAGGCGGTTGCTGTAGTAACATATTGGATGTTGTCAGATCACCATGGATGACATCATTCCTGTGCATCCTGGCCAGTATTTGGCCGATTGTCTCAGCAAGCTGGAAAAGTTCTTCAAGCGAGCCTGTTGTGTGCTGGATGTTTTCTATGTGCTCTCTCACAGTGACTGAGTTGACAATGTCCTCCATGTAGATACAGAATTCAACATAGTTGACAAAGTAGACAGTTGGTGTTGAAATTCCTTTCCATGAAAACAAAATGATTGAAACATAATAGAGTTAGCAAAGGACTGAATGCAGAACTTTAATAATACATGTACATGTAGTTGAAGATCATAATCATGGTATTTTTGCAGCAGTACCCGGAAAGAAACAAATAAAGTTTTAAGGTGTAATTTCCTTCAATGTTTAGATTTCCAATTCAAAATTTGTAACAGGTACAAGAAGAGGAAATTAGACCTGTAGTTGCTCATAATAATGCATTTTGCCCTTCACGGACAAGTAAATCATGGTGACCGTTTTAGCCGATTTTTGGCTATATAAACTTTGAAAGATTTTTTGTTAAAAAACGAGTTTGACAGAAAATAAGTTTTTATGACAGAATCAATTTTTTGGGCAGATTTTTGGCAGAATTCTGCAAAAAAGGCATTGACAGAAAAACAGCAAATTGGAAGAAAAATTGTACATTTGTTTAAAAAAGCTTCAATCTTTCCTTGCATAAAGGGTCAGGCTGGATGGTCTATAAATGCCGAGGTTCACTGGGAACCGGGCTACTTGGCGCAACTAGCTCGTTTTGCCTGAAATTTACAAAATTTCACAACATCTTAATGTGGCTATCATGGCTATAGACTGTTTACAATGTAGTTTGAACCTTTAATAATTGTGGCAATACCGCAACGAAACATTCCATACTGGACCACCACTCAAACCTCCTGCACGAAGTCTATTGGCCATGACAGAAAAAGTCACAGCATTAATAAGAAATTTTGCACTCTTTTTTAGGGAATATGAGTGGTGGCCCAGTATGGAATTTTTTTCCGTATTTTGAGTAATTCTGGGGAATTTGGCAGATTTTTGATAAATCTGACAGATATTTGAAGTGCCTTCAACTTGGCAATGACTATTAAATACGGACACCCTGTGCGTAAATACTGACCAGCTTTCCTGCACCGAACAAGGGAGCGCACTTCCTGTGCTGTTCGCCTTTGTGTCAGTTTCGCATCCAAAACTGGGTGGCGATATTTTTTCTTGAAGCGCTGTTTCACCACGCAGGATCTCCCTAAGAATTTCCCACGATACACTTTGGCTTCGGCGCCCTGCTTGATGAGCCTGGCATCAGGGAGGACTGAGAAACGTGCGTCCAGCACAGCTGGCTGCTCTACTGGGGACGCCATTTTGTAACACAACCTCGGAATATGATATGGATGCACGTGGAGCGTTCAGAAAAGTTTGTTGACCTCAAGCGGCTCGGCAAAACCACTTGGTGGAAGGGGTAATACTTTCTCAGAATGAAATATGGGATATTATTTTTGAACAGCATTTAAGACAAAAACATACACTATGGTTTTGTTGTAATTCTTTATTAGTCAATATATCTTTAAAAAAATAAAGAATTCAATAATGTAGCGGAATAATTTATTAGATATTTCCAGGGTTCCCTTCATACGACATCGTACGGCTCGATGCAACAGCTGTAATTTGTACACAAGTACTCCAGGTTAGCGCGCGCCGGCCTAGTTTTCTTGTCATAAATTAATCTGAGCTGAGAAGTCCGAATATTTTGCCCGACTCCGGTGAGCACTGTACAAGTTGTACATGTACATGTGGAACTCTTGCTCTTTTAATAGTTTTGCATCTTAGTTCTTACTGTTCGACGGTCACAGTGGTCATTGCAAGTTTTTCTCTGAACTGTGGTTGAATATTCTTTGCGGAATTTAATTGTCTGTTCGGGTTGTCACTGTTTTGCTTGGGCAGCAAGTTTGGAAGTGTTGTGTTTTTCGTGCTACGCCTACATGTACGTACCCTCTAGGCTGCAGACCCACCAACTGGGGCGCTAGTAGTAGAACTCCTTTTCCATGTTGTCTGACCATGGAGGTATTTGGGATTTGGTGTAGCGCCCCAGTTAGTGGGTGTACCACTTCCCCTAGTCGTTCATAAAGGCCACACTAGTACATGTATGATGTAGTATTAGGAACATATACCGGTACCCAAAAATGTAGAACTTTGTCAAATGTCAAATTTTGATTTCACATTTTGATTGACAAATTTTTCTTTTCACTGTAGAAGCTAGCCCCATTAATGTGGCCTATTTACTGGACTGCCTCGTAAACATAGGCCACACATCCACATGTACAAAAACGTGTCGCACTTTGCCAAATTTTGATTTTCCCATTTAGGCTTAGTTTGTAGGTTTTTTGCTTTAGAAGCATACTCGCCCTCTTTATAGGCTAATCAGAAAGTGCTGCCTTTTTCAGATGTATATTTTTCGTGGAATTTCCAGATTCATTTTTACACATTTTCGAATCAAACTTTTAACATGAAATTTCACAAAAAATATACATCTGAAAAAGGCAGCACTTTCTGATTAGCCTATAAAGAGGGTGAGTATGCTTCTAAAGCAAAAAAACCCTTCAAACTAAGCCTAAATGTGAAAATCAAAATTTGGCAAAGTGCGACACGTTTTTGTACATGTGGATGTGTGGCCTATGTTTACGGAGGCAGTCCAGTAAATAGGCCACATTTATGGGGCTATGTAGAAGCACACTCACTCTCTTTTACTAGCGATAGAAAAGTAGTCCTGCAGTTTTCACTTTCAGATTTCTATTTTTCTTGTTGGAATTTAGATGCAAACGTGTGCAATGACGAACCTGGAAATTGCACAAAAAATTGACATTTGTTATGCAGGACTACTTTTCTATTGCTAAAAGAGGGTGAATGTGCTTCTAAAGCATATAAACTACGAAAGTACAAATATAGTCGAAATGTGAAAATCAAAATTTGACAAAGTTCTACAGTTTCAGGTTCATGTTCCAACTTCCAAGTTAGACTGGGACCTTGGAAAATGCTCAAAATGATGCAAAGGAAGATTAGTCCGACTTCATCACTCAATCTTGAGCCAGCAAAATTCGCCAAAATTTTCACAGGGCAAAGAAAAGTCCTCAGTATTTCACCAACCAAGTTTGAAGAATCAATTCAATTTTTTAATGGAAACTTTTCTTCAATATTTGGCAGTGGCTTGCCATGCTTGCACAAGAGAGAGAAGTCAAGTGATTTCAAAATGAGGCTAAAGACTAGACTTGTACATGTCCAACCATGGTCCAACTGTTTAGCAAGACTGACTTCTTCATTCTTTTTCATTAGTGTGGTGCCTGACTATGCAGAAATGTAAAAATAGTGACCTGGTACCCGGCATCCTAGATATTTCTTTCGGCACAGTCAGCTAGCTGACAGTCGATTGATACAGTGTAGGCCTACTGAAGAGTTGTTGGACTGGTTGTTTCAGGTGCCAGTCTATTTTCTTGTATCGCCTGTGTGCATGCATTCTCATAGTCATACACATTATTGAGAGTCCCAAATTTTTGGACTATCAGTACCACTACCCTAGACTCACTAACTGGGGCGCTAATAGAACTCCTTTTCTGACATTTGGGATTTGATGTAGCATCCCAGTTACATTGTGGTGGGTCTACCACTACCCCTGGAACTATGGGGCTCTATTCGTACATGTAGGCCTACCTCTGTAAATACATGTAATTCAAAGGCCACACTTGGAACATGTAAAAATGATATAGGCTTACCCGGAAATGTAGAACTCTGTTCTACATTTTCAGGTGCATGTTCCAAGTGTGGCCTTTATTTGCGGAGGTAGTCTAGTAAATTGGCCACATTTATGGGACTAGGGCATATAAAATATCAACACTTGGCTATACATGTAGTCTTTAGTGTATGTGCTCAGTTGAAGTACACAATATATTGGAATATATAAACCACAAGACAATAAACTTGTATCCTCATTTTCTTTTCACCTTAGACACACCGAGGACTTCCGAAATTGGTGTTCCAGTAAAGTTGTCATATAATTCTGAAAGGGCGAACAAGAATCAGTCATATCGGCGATGGCCCTAACCCTGTATCATGCTCCATCGTCCTTCTTTTCACAAAGGGTAAAGTATACAGGGAAATGATAATTCTGCATTAACCAGTTTTAAAAGAATTGCCTATTTTGATAGAATTCAGATACCAACACCTCTGGAGAGCTGTTGAACACCCCCCCCCCCCCAATTGCTCTGCAATTGCATAGTTTCCGTGTGGTAGGCCTACTAGCTTCTTAGGCCAAAAAAAAAAAGTCTCCGGTTTCTGGTATGCGTGCACGTCGCCGTAGCCATGCGCGTCGGCAAAATGAAAAAGGTTTTTTTTCAATGAAAGATGATGTCTCAAAACCGCCAAACTCACTGGTTTGACTGGAATCCTGCTGCTGCACAATTTTAACGTGTTTTTAGATTGGGTTATGGTCGAGAATAAGCTTTATGTGGCCTCTCTGGACTCCCATATATTTGTGCTAAGGGGACCATTTGCAGTCATCAGCCGACATTTGAAGCAAAAAAATCGGGTATAAAAAAAAAAAGCCGCGTCGCCGCACCACTTTTTGGGCCTTAGGCTGTTAGCTCACAATATGTTAATAGTAGTGTGTTTTGTTTTGGTTACATTTTAACCTTCTTAATGACATTGCAGGCGAGATTGGCATTTGCGGAGAAGAATGTCAAGTATAAGAGTGTGGAGGTGGTGATCCATGCGGAGGAACAATTGGAGCCCTGGTATGCGCGCATCCATCCCCTCATGACGGTGCCAGGGCTGGCAGTTGAGGGAGGAACCAAATTCATCGATTCCGAAGCCATCATTGGGTTTGTCGACAAGATCACTCCCAATCGTGAGTCGAATGTGCATAAAAACATGCAAAACAAATGCAGGCCCAAATTGCTGATGAGTTTTTCATCAGCCAAGTTTCCGGTGTCGTATTGGATCTTTTTAAACAAAGTGTTCTTGAATTATTTTTTATACAGAAAATCAAACAAAGTGATGTAAATTTGAAGGTAGCGAGAAGCACATGAATGTCCTTTTGTGAAAGGTATAGTCCATCATATCTAATTTGTGCATTATGTCCGTTCAAAAGTGCTGAAAATCTAAAAAAGGGTGCCTAACAACTAACCTGATGAAGGTTTAGCTCAGTGAATGCTGGATATTCTGAGAAAACCAGATTCTAGGATATTGATTTCAAATCAAAAGTTGCTGTGTCAAGTTGGAAGTTGAGGGAATTAGTTTGTCAACTTCCAAGACCTTGGGGAGCGAATATCGACTGTCCACCCTCAAACCATGTTATATTTGCTGATATCTATTTTGCAATAGATTCAA
Source organism: Patiria pectinifera (assembly GCA_029964075.1). NCBI lineage: Eukaryota > Metazoa > Echinodermata > Asteroidea > Valvatida > Asterinidae > Patiria > Patiria pectinifera. The sequence continues at coordinate 14,004,175 of CM057141.1, forward strand.
GACTGTGAGAGATTTTTACATACTGAACATGATTTACCGGTAACTTGAAAATTTTCTGTGAATATAATTCTTTTTATGATACTTCCAAAGGACAGACAATAAAGTGTAGGGTAGACAAAAGCAGTAATGTATTTTGGGATTTGGTTGTCTTCCAAGGGCAACTATTCTCCTATTTTTCCTTGACGTCTGTTTTGGTGGGTTTTTTTGCAGTTCCTCCGCTGTTCCCCGATGAAAAGTCAGCAGAAGGCCAGAAATGCAGTCAATTTCTGCTGCTCTTCAAGACATTTGAAATAGAGGTGATTTCCCTGGGGACCATTGCAAATCCACGGTATACCAAAGGATTCAAGAACTTTGCAAGTGCAGCCCAATTAGAAAGTATGTCGATTTTAGAAATTTGTCACATGTGAATATTTTATTGAAAATGGACAACAATTAACAACTAAAGAAACAATTCTTTGGTTTTCATTGTGTTAAAACAGGAATATAGGCCCTTTCACACAACCCAAAATCTCATTGTTGGACATGGGACAAACCCCTTTCACACTAGCAAGAATGTTTCACAGCGTTTTGTACAAAAATGTATATCCGGAAAAATATGCTAGGAATTTACATCCTTACTCGCAAAATATGCTAGGAATTTACGGTTTCCATGTTTTGTGACGGATACATGTTACATGTATTATCTCCAAGCAAACTTGAATCCTCCATCCTGATTGGTCGATCTATGGCAACACAGTGTGGTATTATCCCACATACCACGGTCCATATTGCACTCTGGGTATTATAATAATAATAATAATAATAATAATTTGGGAGGCTAATCATCCTTACTCGCAGCTGGTATGCTGAAATGCGAAGGACGCGGCTACAACGTGGTCGGGCAGCTGGCACGTAAAAGCGCCTATGGCTGCCGGCCGCATCGACCCATATATGACCACGGAGCACAGCCTGAGATCGAAGGTGTTTGATTTTTCCTGAGGGAGGAAAACCGGAGGGCCCGGAAAAAAAACCCTCGTGGCACAGGAGAGAACCAACGCACAACTCTACCCACATGTGATCCGCGGCCAGGATTCGAACCGTGGTCACCTTGGTGAGGCGTGAGCGCTTTACGCACAAGCCACCCATGCCACCCACATATTGCGCTATTCTAAGATGCACGCGCCATTCCTGCTGGACGTACGTGAAAAATAGGATAACCGATAAAGAGTTTGTGTACAGCCGCGTGCATGTTCAATCTTTTACTGTGTGTCAAGTCTGCTTGAGGATAAATTCGTTATCCCATTTCGCACTCGTCGCGCACAGAAAATGTAGTGCATGTGTGTTCCATATGCCACTTGGCTGACACTTACATTATTCTGTGTTCCACTCCCGCTCGTGGTATAACTAGTATTCATATATTGTGTGCTTGGATACTGTGATTTCGTTGGTCTAGGAGGGCCACATGTCTGAAAAATCAAAAAGCATGTCACATACCAAAGGTGATATTGCACTGCGTTCATTGTGCGCATTGTGCGCACGTGTTGAGCCTGCCGGGCTTCAACGTCAATCCCTCATAGTCCAGTTGGCGTTCCTATAGGCACAATGACCCAACCTAGAAATGTTCTTTCCTATGAACTTTTTTTGTTGATTTATACTCCCAAGGGGTCCTAGAACAAATTCAGCTTGGTTGCCCAAATGGCACGTTTGGGCAACTCTGGTAATTTGCATAAATCCAAAATGGCCGCCAGACGCCATCTTGAAAATTTAACTCTTGAACCACTTGTCCTAGAATGATGTATAATATCTCTTTTATGGGGTTTTGTGGTATGTAGAATCCATTTCTGGGGTTATTTTTTCTATTCAAGGTCAATTTCAGGTGAAAATGGGCAGGTCAAGGTCAAATTTGACCTCTTGGTGGACAATGAATGAAAACTTGAACTAACACGTACCTTTAAATCTCATTTATTGGTATCCATGCACAAAGTCTAGGATGTCACATTATTTGTCATTGTCAGGATCATGTTATAAGGATTGTTCTTAAACAATAAATAAAAAGGTAGTTATATACATGCTATGCTGCAACCGTATATAAAAAAACTATCTGGTATCGCCTATAATCTTTGTCCTTTACTCCCATTCATCATCTAAGTAATCAGGATCAACAAGACTGCCCTCAACATCCTCATGGTCTTCACTGTCCTGCTCCACACCATCCTCGGAATCCTCTCCCTCAACATCCTCTCCCTCAGCATCCTCGATTTCTCGAGTCTCCACACGTCCCTCGTCTCCAGCCTGAGCATCTCCTTTCCTACTATACGGATTGCAGCAGCCCTCTTTTCCAGAGCAGTTACAGTATGATGTGCACGAAAGATGCTCTCTTTGACAGCCACAAGCCTTGGTGCTGCACTTCTTGCCCTGTGCCTTGCATTGACACTGAATCACATCAATTAACTCTGGGGGAGCTGGATCACCCTGAGCAATGGCAGGAGCGGGTATGCCATTCCGCATTTCCCACCCAAAGTGAGTGATATCAGCTGACTCGTCTGGTGGGGCTTGGTGTCCTGCTGCTTTCCACAACATGACCTGCAGGTGAGCCCGCAGCACGTGCTGCAACAGGTTGGCAGATGTTGGAGGAAGGGCCATGACTTTGGGAGTTTTCTTCTTCTTGGTGAAAAGTGAGAAGCGAGCAGACTCCATAGGTGTCTCCGGCGGCTGACCATACAGAGCAATGAAGAAGGGTTCTGCTGCCTCAATCAAATCTGCCCGTTCGATTCCTTCCTCACCCAGTACATCAGCTAAACCTTGGAAGTCCCCAGCGAGCAAGGTCTTTAGTGCACCGATCTTGCCTTTGCCATAGGGATATGATGTTGTGTCACAACCGCTGAGGGCATGCATGCCTAGCAGCTGCAGACATTTTGGTCCTAGGTTGGCGCAGGTGGCATTGATATCCAGCACTGTCCCATCCCATCGCTCCATCTGCACCTTGCACTGCATTTTCGTCCGATAGACCCAATAGACCAGCAGGACAAATACGTCTGTGTCGTCACTAAGCACACGGATCACACCCTTGCCGCTGTTGGCAGCCTGAAGGACATATGATATCATGGTAACGTCCGCCTCATCATGACCAAACACACCATCGTCCTGGGTCTCCATTGTCGCCTTATCTCCTAGATTGAAGGTACACAAGATGCTCGCCAGCATTCGCTTGTTATTCTTGCTATGCAGGATTACATCTCTTTTGGGCAGAGGACTTGTAATGGATAGTTCATAGTCGATGATAACTTCACCAGCTCGCCGCATTCTCTCGTGGTCTTTGGCAGAGACATCTTGGTACTTATCAAAGACAACAATTTTCTCAGTACCATCTGGATAGCGATTTAAACGACCATGAATGGACGCAATCAGATCTGAGGCAGTGCCACCATGTGGCCACACAATGTGGTAGAACAGTTGTGAAACATCCACGATGACAATATCAGCAGGTGATGGCGAGACTTCAAGCACGCCGAGGCGTTTGACCAGACCAGACTTACTGGCTTTACGGAGACAACCATGCCCATCAATGAGCGATGACGGCACTGCACACAGTTCATAGGCAAACAGAGGCTCAAGCTCCACCTGCCGCCGCTGACCAATCAGCAATAGCCGAAGAAAAATGTTCTCAAGGTCTATTACTGGCTTGGCCTTGTTGCCCTTGCCCTGATTCTTGAGAATATGCATCGTCTTGATGGGGCTACTAATTGCACTGTAGAACCCGTTAGGGAGACTGGCAATGTATTTGCTTTCCATCTTTTCTCCAATCACAATTGAATCCGCCACATTCACATCAGCGGAGGCACGTTGGCCAGTGACGGGATTGTATAGATGAGGGCGGTGATCTTCCAGTGGGTGTGGGTACTTCTCCACCTCTGCATCAATGAGACCCCGATCATGTGCATCAATGATGCGCCGGTGCTTCAACTCCTCCTTGTGCTGCTTCTGCGCCGATTGGCCTGGAGTATAGTCATAGTAGATAAAGTCCACACGGTCTGCAACGTGAACAGTGATAGGGAAGGCGTCGATCCACTCACAAACTAGCTCAGCAGAAAGGGTCATGCCCTTGAGAGCTCCCTTACCGATCTTGATGGCAGTCTGCTCTCCAAACTGGTCAGCAGAGACAGCGTTCCAGTATCCATCATGGTGCCGACAGACAAGGTCCACTTTGCCTTCGACATGGAGTGCACGCATCTCCAGGAGGTACTGCGTGAGATAGCGGGCGTACTGCACATGACCAGCGAGGAAGAAGTACTTCATCATGCGCTTCATGGTCAAATGCTTCAAGTAGATGTCACCCTCTCTCTCTGCACGCTCAAACTGGTGAATTAGGAGCATTGGGAGAAGGAAGTTGTCCACCCAGTGTCTGCCAGTGGGATGGAGGCGGGCGGTCTCCAGATACGTCTCTATCTGCTCAAATGTCTTTTGTCCAGTTGACAGAAAGCGCTTCAAGAGTGCTGCTGATACACCACGGAATGACCGCATGGCTTTCACCCAAGATTTCCCATTGAAAATACCTGTCAGCCCCCCATATGCTGCGGCAACATACACTTCCAACGCAGAACCTTTCATCAGCTTCGCGATGCAGCTAATGAACGACTGTATAATATGCATCCCACCAGGATGGGTGATGACATTTTTGAACTGCATAGGCTGATACCAGCACACCTGTTTGGTTACTGCATACAACTGCATGTCCATGCAAACATGAACATATGCCATCCCCATATCAACCAGTGACCTCTGCATGTAAGTGAGCGTTGTGAGGATAGTGTCTGGGTGAGAGGGTGGTGCATCAATCAGAGGACCAAACATATAGGTGGTCCCAGGTTTGAGTACGCCCTGGCTCCTGGTTAGCTGATTGTTGAAACCATTCCACTCCATAGCATCTTGCCCCTGACTCAGGCTGTTGAGCCACTGCGTGTCCTTCTCTTGGGCGGCTGACAGACTGGCCTGCTGAGCGCACACGTCGGCGTAGCTGATCCCAGTCTTGCTAGTAGGTACTGCAGGGGGCTTCACTTTCTTAGGACCAGTATAGTGAATAAGTGGAATGGCCCTGTTATTGCCCACAGACTTAGACTGCATGGTAGTGAGGCGAGGAATGATGAGAGTACTGACACCAGGCTGAGTGCTGCCACTTTCGATAATCCCAGCTGGGTGCATCTGAAATTCTGTTGCCATGGCGTGTGTCTCACGTCGACCATTTGGAGTTGACACCAGCAAGTCGAAGTTGTCATACCAGCCAAATACGAGTCCGACTGTTCGACTAAGCCCCATCATTCCATGCAACGTTGCAGAATTGTCACTTACATACTTGGCCGCCGACTTGCGGAACCGCAGCACCTCATCATAAGACACAGTGCATCCATGTTCATTCAGGATGTCAATGAGATATCTGCTACCAAACTTGTGGTGCAGTTTGACACCCAACCCAAGTGTTGTTTGGTTACGTGTTTTGGTAATTTGATATTGTATGGATTGCGAAAGACTCAGTGATGTTTTTGTGACTTCACTGTTTGATATTAGCTTGGAGATAAACCTAAGCAGTGTAGTACTAGTTTGTTGTTTTGTCTTGGCATGAGTGAAATCACCAAGATCATAGTTTTTGTTGTTGACTGGAATACCACGTGCCTCCGTTGTGATCTTTCTTACCAAGGCATCCTCTTTCTCCTCATCCACAGTGTCAACTTTGGAAACCTTCAAAATTTTACCAACATACTCACGGAATCCAACAATGGATGCACAACCTTCAATGCAAAGTACTACAACATCATCACCTAAGTGCGTAACCAGCTTAGTAAACATTTGCTTTCGTGTCAACTGGCCACCATAACTCACATACTTATCGTGTAGTTCAATGGATGTCCAAGTATATATCTTTCGATTAATATACATCTCATCAACAAGCAATTGCAATGCTTTATCATCCAGTGTGGGGGTCTGTTCAGAATAAACGGGCATTTTCCTAAATTCGTCATAACAGCGTACATGATATTGTGCCTCAGCGGCAGATAAATCATGTACACCATGACAACGCAAAGCAACTTCCCTACGCCACACATCACTACGGTCATTACAATATTGCAATACAACAGCCTTGAAAGGTGGAGCATCTTTGACACCTTTTCTTTCGCACTGTACTACCCTTTGCCACCTTTCAGGATGTTTAGGGTTTACAGTTTCACAAACTTTACCACAAAACAAGCATTGTTTCTTGAAATCAAACTCTATTACTTGTGACCTTCTTATTCTGGCAACTGGTGGCTCATCAATATCAACTGAACCATCCTTCCTCTTCTTTGCCACAAGTTTTTTTATATGATCCTTTGAGGTGAATGAACAATAACAGTTTTTATGAAGTTCCACCGATGCTTGATCTCCTTGAGAGTCCAAAATAGTCTGCATTCTGTTAAGAGACTCGTGGTCATATCGCTCTATTGCGCACTCAATCACTTTCTTCACGGCTTGTAGCTTGAATGTTTTGAGGGGTCCAGACCTGCTGCAAGTTGAGAGGAGGCACTTCCCATCATCAAGTGCTGCATTAGCCATCTCAAATCCTAAAGAAAAAGAAAAGAATAGAAAAATAGGGTCAGGGGCGAAAATCCTGGGAGGGGGATGGGAGGTACATTGTATACATCCCCAACTTGTATACCAGAGGGGATGGGCTATTGAATCAACCCCCACCCCTCTTTTTCGTGATGAGCAAATACAATTCTTGAGGTATTTTTCGAACATCCCAACAACCCCAATGTGTTTAAATAAAAGAACAAAAGCTTTTAAAATGCGCAGTTTTGATGTACCGTAAGCGTGAGTATACATGTTAATATATTGTTACATCTATATCCTGAAGGGCGCCCCCTAGTGTAATGTGGTGTCCAGCCCCCCCCCCCCCCCTCCAGCCTGCCTGTCGAATTTCCACGGCCGGGCTTTGGATTTTGGTCATCCCCCATCATCCCCCACTTACCGGCAAAGATTTACTCCAATGTATAGGGTCCTTTAAGTGCCAAAACATCTAAAACAAATGTGACAGTTAGACTTGACCTTGACCTTGAATTGAAAAAAAATAACACAAATTTGAGTTCTCACTATTTTTTACGGGTAATTGTGGCTGATATTGTTTGATTATCTATTTTTGGCATAATTAACTATTAAAGTGTAATTTTTATTTGATTTTTATTTTCATTGTCCACCAAGAGGTCAAATTCGACCTTGAACTGGCCATTATCACCTGAAATTAACCTTGATTTAAAAAAATAACCCCAGAAATGGATTCTACACATCACAAAACCCCTTAATGGATATATCATACACCATTCTAGGACAAGTGGTTCAAAAGATAAATTTCCAAGATGGCGTCCGGCGGCCATTTTGAATTTATGCAAATTAGCAGAGTTGCCCAAACGTGCCATTTGGGCAACCAAGCTGAATTTGTTCTAGGACCCCATGGGAATGCAAATCAACAAAAAAAGTTCATAGGAAAGAACATTTCTAGGTTCAGAAAATTTCTACTGGATTATCAGTCTCACGTCCAGCAGCACATCAAAACCTTCAGTTATCAAAGGTTACATCACAGTTGCAACCATTTATCATCGGGGCACATAGCTCCCTCAGTTTCGCCTCGGGTGCTATGTTCCCCCTCGGGTGTTAAAAATGTCATATGCTACATTACAACATCAACAATTGTTCAATGTCACATATTTCATCCACAGAAGCTATCACTACCAACATCAACAAAGCAAGGCGGTACTCGGAGAAGTACAAGGACTTACGATACGAGTACCTGAACAAGGCCACCGCGCTGTCTCAAAGACTTGAGCAGCTGAAGGATGAGCAGACGCTCAGGGACCACCTGGATGCGATGGAGAGCGCCCTCACTGAGGTGGAGACTGAATTGGCCAAGGCCAGCAATGAGCATCGAGGTAAGGGACCGTGACCATTCAGCCCTGGTATGAAAAGGGCCCCCCGGTACCTCGTCCGGTCCAGTCCGGTCTTCAGCCCAGTCTTGTCCGGGACATGGTCCCGTCTGACCAGAAGTTTTGAAGTCAGTCAGGTGCATCAATTTATTGCCCTTCAGAGAACGTCCAGAGCAAAACAATAGCAGATTTACTGGATTAAAGATAAAATCCTTCCAAACGCCTTTTTAATTTACGGTCCCATTGTGCGCGAAACCACATGGCAGGGGTTTTGATCGGTGCCGACGAAAGTGTGCTATTGTTTCGCGCTGAGAGATGAAAACCACAAGCAGGTTTCTTCTGGAATATATTACTTGCAAACAATAGACCCCAGGATAGAGGAGTTCCTGATTAGCAACCGGACCAGCTCCTGGGCCGGTAGCTGGGACGGTACGAGAGGACTTCTTGGGAGGGTACGAGCTTTACTGGGGGGCCCTTTTCATACCGGGGCTGAATGGTCACGGTCCCTAATTAGCCTCATATTGAATCATTATTAGATTTGCTACATTCGCAAAGCAAAACTACTTGGCACTATTGAACTTGTATTCATTCATGTACATATGTGATAAAGTTTGTGTGCTTGTGCTAAACAATAACTCCGTTTGAAAATGAGACACAAGTTCAGTTCATTTCCTTGATACTCAACCCCACCCAACCCCATTAACAAAAAACTTCTCATGAAAATCACTTCACCTTAAGTTAATGAAAGATAACCAATGCTACATGAACTGATGAATTTTACAGGATCTTTTGTATATTGTTGTCCACTAGTTGAAAAGATAACTGAGGCATGTGCATGTTCAGTGTCTTGCATTACAGATATGCATCAATGTTTTGAACAATATGCACTATTCATCGTCAGGTTAAATCTAGTGGTGGGATTAAATCCAGATGTTTGAGGTCAAAGGTCATCTAGGGGTCAAATGAAGTCATTGTTGTTTTTGGTTAGGTTAAACTGAAAAGTGTTGTCATATATATAGCAAGTCAGACTTCATTCTCAACCAAGCTTGGTGACAATAATCTTTGGGTAGGGGGACTTAAGCAACCTCGTCCCCAGTGCTTACTTTATTTCCAACCTCGTTTCCAATAGTAAGCCGTGGATAGGAAACTTTCTTCCTGTATCCTGATTGGATACCGCAGTTGGCTAGTAATGGATTTATATCGTGTACTTGGTGTTGTTATTCCTACGTGCAGTACGTGTTTTCGCGATCATAACGTCCACACCTTCTCGAAAATACTCATTTTCTGTTCAATTTGTTCATACTAATGTGAAATGTGATACTGCATGTTGTCTCGATAAGATCGTAACAGTTTAATTGAAGAAAAAAAAATTGTGTTTTTGTAACTGAAGCCATGCTCGTGCTGCGACGAATTGATTCTGTTTTGACCCCAGACGCAGCATACAAAAACAGTCGCAAAACAAAAACATACAAAAACATGTAACGCACATGCACGCACCAGACTATTCCTCATTTGCATACATGTTCAAAAATCTTGCACATGCAAATGATCCAAAACCAGGGTGAGAGAGCGGGTAGAGATGGGCGCGTACTGCTCGACACCTTGAAGACGAGGTTGGGACTTAAGATGACTTGAGACATTTAAGATCAAATGTCATCTAGGGGTCAAATGAGGTCATTGTTGATTTCAGGTAAACTGAAAAGTGTGTTTACTAACTAACTGTATAAATTCTGCCCGCATGCCAGGGGGATCGCGCGAGTTTAACTTGAAATTTCTGCAATATTACAAAAGGCCCAGTGTGTCATTGAATCTCGCAAACTATTCCCAGTCATTGTGGAGTGCATTGCATAGGGCGCCTCACTCGTCACTTCTGAGCTTTTGGTGACATTGGATAATCATTCAGTTTAAAAAAAAAAAATGGATAACAGCATTTTGAAATCTCTTAGTCCCACCACTGCTCGAAACGTTGAGTTACCAAACTGTTTCTATTCAGAACCACACACAGTCACGAAGGAGATTTGAATTCATGGTGCAACTGCAAACCCCATGATTATCTAATTTTGTTTTCTATTTTTCTGGAACAGACATTCCGTTACATGAACAGCCGTGGCTCTGCGGTCCACACTTCACCGTGGCGGACATCTACCTCGCGACCCTTCTCCACCGACTGTTCTTTATCGGCTACTCCTATTTCTGGATAGACGGCAAGCGGCCCTACGTAGAGAAGTACTACCAACGCGTTTTGCAGCGAGAGAGTTTTCGTAAGACCTGCCTGCACGCGAACAGTGTATTTTGGGGAATGTTGGCACCCCTCATAAGGTACAAGGTCAGACGTGCCGCGCCTTGGGTGCTCGGAGTTTCAGCCGTTTTGGCAGCGGGTGTTGGCGTTTACATGTTTGTACGGAAAAAGTGATTCATTGGAAAGCAACTTTTTATTGCAATCTTCATATTGCCTTCTGGTATTTTCTATTTTCTATCTCTATAAACCTTTTTATAGGATGCTTTACTCAATGCAAAAAACCTGTCACTGCATCACTCACTACTGCTATCAATAAAATGGTCAGATATAATATAATGTAAAATGAGGCATTCACCAGCCTTGTGGTTGCGAACGCCAAAGCCTGCCGGTTGTCAAGCAAAGCTAATCTAATTACGTACGTAGATATCATCAAAGTATATTTGAAATTTCAGCTTAATCTGTTGTTGCAAACGCTAGTGTTACACCTCCAAGGAAAATTTCGAGGATTTTTTCTGACCAAACTCCACTTGCATGGTTTCAGCAAAGATTCTATAGCACCGTAGGCGCTATAGATGACTGATTTCGGCCCAGCAACACAATGACAAAGCGCATATTAGCATATTCATTAGCCTCACTTGGCGTGACTTGGCATGACTTGGCGTGGACCTCGGTATCGACCAATGGAAGCGGGCAAAAAGGGTGATGTTTATCAATTATTAATAACTCGTGAAGGAGGCTTTTATGCAAATTTTACTGCACACCATAATGGAGGGACCTTATGAATATTGGTGAGACTTGAAAAGATTGAAAGATATTGCAAACACCAGTGTTACAACTTCTAAAAATGCACATACCCAGGCCTATTTTTCCTATTTCAACGAAAATTATTAAATGAACAGAACACAATGAGTTTTAGGACATACTTTGATCATTATAAGAGAAATAAACCTGAAAGTTGCAAGAAGATGCGGTCCCCCAAACGGGAGAAATAACGTTCAAAGATTTCACCCGCCTGCGTGAACACGTCTATGTGCATCTAGTTTCATTCAAAACAAAGTGTAACGTAACCTTTAGAAATCTCCCTTTGCAACCACGCGCCTGTCACTGCATGCCATGAAAAGCTGCAGGATCAGTACTGCATTTATCGGTACGTTAAAAATCTGTTAGGCCAAATTAAAGTCTCTGGTTTCTGGTCTGTGTATGTTGCTCTAGCCGTGTGTGTCAGCAATATTAACCCTAAAAGGGCTGGGTTATTTTGACCATCTCTCATCACCCCCATCACCCCGTAAGATCTCAGCCATCGAGTGATGAAAAATTTTGAAACTCGGTACATGCATAGAATAACTCTTCATGAACATACCCAAGAAATTTAATGACTATAGGTCACAGGATTTGGAATTATTGCTAATTAATTATTCAGATATGTACAAATGGTAATTTTGGTCTGTGCACACGAGGTATATATATGGAAAATTCAAATAAAATTCGTATATGGGAAAAAATGTTACTGCGGGACAACCCCTGGTCCGATTTTTAAATTGTTGGTGTCAAAAGATGCGCAAGGCTCCATGCTAAAAAGTCATAACAGCTCGGGTCGCGAATTTTTTGTTTAAAGGCTATCGCGGAAAAAGTTGAGGGGGGCGGATTCCGTCCCCCCCCCCCCCGCCCCCCGGCCCTGTTAGGGTTAAAAAGGTTTTTTTTTTCAATATGAGATGATGTTTCAAAACCGCCAAACTCACTGGTTTGACTAGAAGCCTACTGCTGTACAATTGTAAAGTGTTTTTAGATGGGGTTGCGATCAAATATAAGCTTTATGTGGCCTCTCTGGGCTCCCATATATTTTGCACTAAATTCAGTCGGGCACCATTTGCATTTGCAGACAGTGTTGTAATTTTGTAATTGTGCATCTGGAAAGTAATATGTAAGGGAACACACCAGTGACTAGCATTGCACGGTGTGGATGTCACTGCATGGTCTAACGTTACTACCGTTTTCTCTGATTTTTGTCTTGGCTATCCAAATTGCCCAAAGAACGTTCGTGTCGGTCTACAGCGTGTCCCAAAAAAAATGTCCCTCTCATAGACCACAGAATAATTACTAAAATCAAGTTTTATACTCAATTAAGTTTACATATTTAGAAAGCCCACTTAATTTTGTAGTTCCTGTGAAAATTTCAAAGGTCTCGCTTCATTGGTTTTGAATACACAGGCTTTTATGTAACAGCAGTGCATTCTGGCCCATTCCAAGTTTGATAAAAAGAAATGCACACTACCTAGACATAACATACCTTATTCCATGCTTCACTTTTAATTCAACAACTGTGTTGTTGTTTTTGTTATTGAGTAACTAAAGTCAAGTTCATTTACTTTTTAAATGAAAACTAATCAAAGTTCAGTTCCACTGGTCATGTTTGCTTTCACAGGGTGTGTTCCACTTTTGGTTTGTCCTTCAATGTCCAGCTTGTAAACCTTTATTGTCCCCCTACACGTTCTTCCACCTGCAAACTTGGAATGGGCTGAAAAGCACTGCTGTTACACAATAGACTGTGTATTCAAAACCAATGAAGCGAGACCAATGAAATTTTCACAAAAGTTACAAAATTAAATGGGCTTTCTAAATCTGAACACTAAATTGAGAATAATACTTGAGTTTGGAATTAATTAAGCAGTCTATCAGAGGGACATTTTTTTTGGGACACGCTGTAGATCGTACGTGGGTGCAGAATTCTCAAGCCTAATGGCCTGATGAAGGTCACCTCAAGATCCACCTCAAGCCAACATTTGAAGATAAACAAAGTAGGCCTAAAGGGGGGGAAAAAACGCGTCGCTGCACCAATTTTGGGGCAAGCTCCATACCAGGAACCAAAGACTTTTGGGGGCTTATTCAATTGATGTAAAAAGGGTTGCGTATGTTCTTGTATATGATTGGTAAAGCGTACATGTCCTTCTTGCAAATTAATTTTATCTTCATGTATCATGATTGTATTTTTTTCCTTTTCCTAGCAATGAAAGCATGAGAAATATTATACAGGATTTAAATTAAGCTCTTAAGATTCCAAAGATTAATTTATTTGAAAGATTTTGATTTAAAATTAAATGTTTGAAATTGATCAGAGAAGCTGACCAACTGTGCTGTTTAAAGAGCCCATGCAATGTAATGTGTAGAATGTAATCCGTCAAAATGAACCTTTGTGTCCCTTTTAACCTAATATTCAATTTTCGTTTTTCCATTTCTAAGGGTATTTTGGTGCCTTTTCAGTTTTTATGCAAGTGCAAATTTCCATACTCATGAGCAAAAGTTTGATGTCATTTCAGGCAAAAACCGCATTGTTAAATCTATTTCATCACCAGAAGTTGCCAGAATTTGGGATATTTTGCTGTCGTAATTTTTCTTTTCTTTGGTGTTGTTGTCAGTACATGGCATTCAGCAAATGAGCAAACATTTCTCACAATTTGTTTTCAATCAGCACATTTTTGAGTTCACAATTTCAATAGAAAAAAACTTGACTGAACAGTGTCTTCCTGAAATGCCATCACAGCAACAGTGCCCTCATTTGTCCAGAAAAGCACGGGTATTTTATTTTAATGCTTGATGAAGTACATACTAATTTCAATAAAACTAATTTAAAAATAGATGACAACTAGTTTTCCTATATTTAAGAGGAGTAGAAAGTTGCACAAAATGTGCTTCTAAGAAAACTAATCCCATGGGCCCTTGAACACAAACATGAATCAGAATTCAAAAACTATAATATGGTCATACATGTATGGTACTTGCATCTCTTTCCTATGGGCTCCGTGCGCCAACAAAGAGGGCAAATTTTTAACACTTTTGAGAGCTCCTTGGACGGGATCAGTGGGGACACAGCGTGTGCATACGGGACTGGTTCGCACGCAAAGAATACACACGATTTCTTTACCCTCAATGTGCACAAAGCTAGGCATAGTGTCTTCGCGCGTGACCGTCAGGCATCGTCGTAGAGCGAATATGTTCAAATTTATCTTGCGATGGGCTCGCAGACTTAAATACCCACCCCCAATAACTTTGGATCATTCGAAATATGCAGTGAATGGACTGAGAACCAGTCTAGGTCTCCCCCAACTCTCCTTTTCTGGTCATTGAAGGGGTACTTGTTCACAGAGCTCATAATGTACACGAAATAAAGACAAGAATTCCATTATTTTCACAATAACCTGGTCAGAAGAACCCTAACGTACCCTTTATTAAAGCTACAATTTTCACTCAGGAACGCAATAAAATATGTATACATGAACATGTACTTTTGTTATTGTTAGAATCTTTGTACAATGTATATGTATTTTATTATAGTACACTTAATACATGTACATGTAGATTTTTCAAAAAAGAAAACTGCTGAATACTGCATTTTAACATTTGCACAACCATAATTTCATAATTTTTTAGAATGAAATTACAACTTACACAAGAATCATCTTAACCATGCAAATGGTTTCCATTATCTCATGAAAAAACCCTAATAAACCAACAAATTGCTAAATCTTGTAAACCCGCAAAAAATGTACGTACTACTTTATCCGTCCTAGTAGGAAGTTACTATTCAGAGGAATATGTAAAACCCTTTCAAATAATTCAGATGAGGGGATATGAAGCGTTAAAGTGTTGAACTTGAAGTGCTATCCATTCTCCAGTACCTTAAAGTGAGGGTGCTAACACTGGGCAAAAAGTTGTTTTGTAGAACTTGAAGGGATGTGAAGTGCAGAAGACTAGGATGGTTAATATGAAATATGACCCCACAAAAGAAATAATTAAATAAATTTTCTTGAATTACAAGTATTATCGGTTATATAAGAGTTTCATGACAGGGGTTTTCTACTTCCAACACAAAAGGGGCAGGGTAGGTCACTTTTTTGACACAACTATTATGTGTGAGTGTCCAGCAAGATCTTTGTCGTCTTTGCAATAATGTTATATGGGTCAGGTAGTTTACAGGAATGAAAAATAATGTAATTTTACACAAACTTTTTTGCTACAGATTTCCAAAGGTCACATTTTATTTATATAAAAAAAGGTATTTTACTTCAGCTATCTACTGCCAAGTCTTGGTTTCCTGTGCCTAGTACCTGCTGTTTTATAGTTTGTAAACACCTGTGTATTTTGTAAACAGCAATTGTCATTGTCAATCTCCTAGAAGTTATTTATAAAAAGCTCCTTTTTACTGAATACTCTTCAGTGTCTTTGCACCCATTAATTGTGTAACTTTGGGTAAATGTGCTTTATGTCTTGATCAAGTGTAGACTGGTAACGACTGACCAAGTTCACCATCACACTCACATTTTTGGTTGCTGAATGCTCATCTGAATGCTAATCTTAAGCCGTTTGCGAAGTTCTAGATGCACAAGTGAAGGGGAATGGATTGTGTGGTATACTACTAATGCATCATATGTGGGCATGGGAGTGTCCTTGTATAGACCCTTCCTTCTCAAATTACGTCACTGCCTACAGATTGTCACATGCATCGGCAGTTTGGGAGTCAAATTTTCATGACTCGCATCGGCTGTGCCATATTTTTAAGAAATTTCGTGCAACATGCACGTGGGCTTAGAATATTTTGCACACTGCGCACAAACATACTTGATAGCGTTGACCATGCAGTTGTAATTTACCTACCAAGATGGCCGTCTATGAGAGGGGTCTATTGGCAATAACAAAGTCATCACTGTCCTATTTGGAATAGTCTAGATGCTTCACTCGGACTTGTCACTTGTCCGCGCATAATGCTACATGTTTGCCTTATTTTGTGTACAAACTAAATGCAATCCTACAACTTTAGTACAAGTCCAATAAAAATGACCTAAGACCTTGATTAGTCTATTTGCTAATTAAGGGGAAGGGTTTTTCCTGTGTGAGAATTTTGAAAACAAAATCTGGAAAGAATGTAGCACGTCACTTCTTTTGCTGTGTACTAAGTCTGAGACGAGTGTATTTCGTGACAAAATTTGAAATGTTTCTCTGGCCCAGATTAATGTATTTTCAACAATTTTGCAATTATTATTAAGACAATTTATGATGAAAAAAGTGGCGTCAGGATGCAACATTCTTTCCCAAAACCTTTGTAGACTTCACCCCTTAAAAATACTACAATGTCCACATATTATTGGCACTTTTCAACAAGCACAAAGGATCCACCCCAAAGTTATTAAATGGCGCCTGATTACACATAAAATCAGTGATTATCAGTTTAAATAAAGAATCACATAAAATTATCTCAGTGTAACTTAAAATGGGAGTCCTTACAAGCATTAACCTGGGAATACCATTGCTTTATACCAAAGGTTGTAGGTGCAATGCCAGGACACAATTGCAATCAGTGTTCCGAGGAGTTTATGACTCCAAACATGGAAGTAAATGGACGTCATCAATACCATCAGTATCCATAACAACTCTAGCATAATCAGGAGAACCGTGAACAGCTTCTGAAGAAAACTCACGAGTGAATCGTAACTGACAGTGACATTAGCAATAGCAGCAGGAGTAGTGGCATTGTTTTGCGCTGGCTCATTAGATATACGACCTGGTTTGTTCATTGTTATGGCCCTTTTTCTAACAATTCGCAGCTCCTCATGGATTAACAGTGCACTGTATATTAACAGGAAGCAATGTCCGGAGATGTCGTATCCATCCCAGTGGTGTCCGGCCTTGATGCAGGCGCGCACTGCGGTCAAACTCTCGTTGCCAACACACGCCCCCGTCACTTGCATAACCCGGTGAAACACGATCTCCACCCACCAGTACCAAACGGCGGTGCCAACGGCTAGAACTCGCACCAACCCCCTGAATATTTGGCCGATCTTTGCAGGACTTTGAAGACCGCTGAGCACGATGAATGGTGTGTAGATGGCCATAGTCCAGCCCCATGCCAGCTTGACGAAATACTGGTTGAAGAAGTTGCGCTTGTCGGAGAAATACGAACCACCCTCTGCTGGTGGTGGAGGGCGAAATTCGTAAACGAGCGATCCGATGGTCACTGCAAAACTGAGGAACTGCACAAGATTGACGGTGTTAACCTTGCAAAATGTATCAAAGGCCTTGTCTAGAACTGACTCGCTGGGAACTGAAGTGTTCATTTCCGGGTTTTCTGGTGAATTCAAAGGCATTCTTCGACGAGTCTCGGTCACAGCAGAATCTTCTTTGAACATGGTGTGTCTTTCCATGATGAAGCTCAAAGAAAGTACATGTGTATGAAAGGGCGCCATCAATAGCCCAATAGCGTCCAGTCTATTCGCACTTCATTCACTCGTACCCGCCCGGCCCCCGCCTGTTTGCAGGGCTAGGGCGGGGAGGGGGAGGGGGGGGGTAGTACGAGCGAATATTTGCACGTGCGCGTGCCAGCAAACGATTACAAATACCGATGAGAATAACCCCAGGGGAATTAGTCAGCCGAAGTGAAAGTTTCCCTTCGCTCGTACCCCCGCCATGCAAACAGGGCGGGGGGGGGGTGGGGGGGGAATCGAATACAAAAAACGAATACAAAAAAGGCAACTCTAACTAAATGCTCAAATGTGAACATTTCTATTCTGTGCAAAATTCAATCATGGACAGCCATGAAGCATAAATAACTTGCAGTCGACTTCCTAAAAACACTACTTTTTATACACAAGAGTTTTTGACGTTTCATTTCCTCATCACTTTATTGAAATAGTCATTACATAATTATGTTGTTATACGGAGAGATAAACTATTGGGGAAAACTTTGAAACGGCTGAGTATATGAGAAGCAAGGGGTGAATGGTTTAAGTCAGGGTATACGGTTAATATTAAACCTGATCAGTTTAATAATCAAAACTCTATTCACTCAGTTACGAGGCAAAATAACCGACCTACATCTTAACAACCTGTACACTTTAATAGTTGATAATTGTCACATCTGAAACAATTTGTGAATTAGTCATTAATTGTTCGTTTTTCGGCTTATTTAAAACTGATACCATCATTCTAGTGTCTCTGTGACAATACTTGTATATAGATTCATATTCATATTTAATTGATCTAGAAACTAAATCACACATTCTGCAGCACACACATGCATTTAAATGTGTAAATTGAAATACAACACAACAGTAAACCTGACATAAATACAACATGAAATGCTGTTTTGAGTATTTAAAATAAAGAATTCAATATTTCAATCAAATGTATGCACACAACATAATGACACAAATAATAATACTTGTATTATACGTCTGAATAAATCCCCGTCATCTGATTGGTGGGTCATTGATCACTTGTCATTGCATTATTCGTCCCAAGTTCCAACCCACGGCCTGGCTGCAGCGCAAAAATAGAAGTTCTAGTCCATGGTAAATAGAAGTTCTATTGCACGATTGGTGGCTCTGACCAATCAGATGATGAGGATTGTATGTTTCACATCTGTGCTATGGCAAGGATAATTTCATTCGGTGATAGATAGAGGCAAACATCCATCTCTGTCACCGAATGAAATTATTCTTACCATTGCACTTATAAACATTCATTATTTGTATAATACTATGTTGCAGACCCATCATCAAGAAGGATATCCTTTTTGCTAAATGTGCACCCAGATCATCAAAGGGTTACTGTGGTTCACCATTACATTTTTGATATGTTTAATTATAATAGTATGAACTTTGAATTAGACAAATAATATATGAAAAATACTGTGAGAATTGTCTCACAATAGTACACAATGCGTTCAGTGGTATGTTGGTTTTGTATTTACACGTACATGGAATTGTAAGGTAAAGGTTTGGATGAAATGTCAATAATATTTTCTTGCCTTAATGCTATAAAGCTGCAATACATGAAAACAAAGCTATTATAATAGTCATGGGAACTAAAAGGGGGTGGGGGCAAAATGCTGAAAATGATCACTGGACGATAATCGGCTCCCTGTAAAATAAAAGCTGGAAATATCACATCACGATAAATCATGGTAAATGATGTATTCTGATATACTCCAGTCTGGATTTCCAAGCAAAATCTGCACTGCAATTCAATTTTTTTCTAAAAAAAACCCCACCAATATCAAGAAAAACATACCCATGCAAGGACATTTTGATTATGCTGACAATGAAAGTGAAAACATAAAGAGTCGAAATATAATTTAGACATCTTTACTTTGAGACAGTATAAGCATTAGATTTCAGAACAATATACACACAATTTCTGTAAATAATAAAATATAACTCCCTTTTCATCTAGGACAAGAAGCATAGCGAAAATATTAAACATGTAATAATTTCTTTTGCACACACA
This sequence comes from Patiria pectinifera, assembly GCA_029964075.1. Taxonomy (NCBI): domain Eukaryota; kingdom Metazoa; phylum Echinodermata; class Asteroidea; order Valvatida; family Asterinidae; genus Patiria; species Patiria pectinifera. The sequence continues at coordinate 14,023,618 of CM057141.1, forward strand.
AAAATATGCACGCTCTGAGTATTCCTTCTGAAGCACACCAGTTTTCAGTGAGTAAGTTTTCAGTAAAATGATCCACAAAATAACACATATTTCACGGCAAAGTCTCAAGACTTTTAATAAGTTAAAAACTATCGTAAACTTATTGTAAACAAACAAAATCCACTTAAAATTTGCACTGCAAGTTCCCAGATTACAGGAAATTTAACAATAACTTAAAATGCTGTAAAATGATGATAAACCAAAAAACTCAAAAGCTACACGTTGAAACACTTCAATGAAAACTTGAACCTTTCCCTCGGTTAAATAAAAAGATAGGCCAAAAAAATGTTTCCCCAACTTAAAGAAAAACACATGCTGCTTTGATCCATTCAAAATGTTGTCTGATTAAATATAATGTGGTAACGTAGTTATATTGGTACAAGCTCCCTTAAGAGAATGGTAAAGATCTTATTAAAACTTCAATATTTTGGCTTTGTTGTTCACAACAAAAATTACACGACCCTGATGCACAAAATATAATGAACTCATCAACTGCAGTACTCTTCATTACTCTACCTGACAATAGTTGAATGGTTACAATGTCTGCACTAGCATGCAGGAGGGTTCACATCCCACCCGAGCAGCTTGTGAAGGGTTTTCTCATAAACTCTTGGTAAGCAACGCCCATGCACTGCTTGTAACATTATGCTGATGATGGGTATTTCCAGTAGCAAAATTTTCTCAATCCACGTGCCAAAAAAACCCAACTCTCTCAAGTTAAGGCAAAAAAAACCCAAGTCTCCGGTTTCTGGTATGCGCGCGCGTCGCTGTAGCCATGCGCGTCGGCAAAATGAAAAAGTTTTTTTTTCAATGAAAGATGATGTCTCAAAACCGCCAAACTCACTGGTTTGACTGGAATCCTGCTGCTGCACAATTTTAACGTGTTTTTAGATGGGGTTATGATCGAGAATAACTTTATGTGGCCTCTCTCAGTGGACTCCCATATATTTGCACTAAGTCTAGTCGGGCACCATTTGCAGTCATCAGCCCACATTTTGAGGCAAAAAAATCAGGTAAAAAAACACAAAAAGCCGCGTCGCCGCACCACTTTTTGGGCAAGCTCCATACCAGAAACCAGAGACTTATTTTTTTTGGCCTAAGATGTACTTTTTTCCTCTCCTAACAAACTTTTACTTGTACATTTTATTTTAACAATTGTTTTGCTAGTTTGGGTGCTCTAAACGTCTGAAAAGGTGGTGGTTTTTTTTGGTTTGTTTGTTTGGCGGGAGTGATTTTGCACACAGGTCCGCTCTGCAAGTAGACTGGTTCCCAGTCCCTACATTATCAACTGTGATGGGGATGGGAACCAGTCTACCCTTCAAGAACTTAATTATTGAAAAGTTGTACTTTCAACTTCCAAAACCAAATATGTCTTTGTTTGATGTCTCATTTGAAAGTAAGTAACTTTTTTATTGCTAAAAAAACCAGTGAATTTAAACACGGAACCCATTTTCCGGGTGACACTGCATCTCAAACATTACATATGTCAGTTTTGACAACGGCCCACGTACATTTCGCAAAATCATGAATCCTGCATGTATATGTTTTGTACGGAAACCGGGAAAGATGGTGTATATATAGACATGTATGTACATGCATTGCATTGCATTGCAAATCTTTGTCAAACACAGCAACACAGGGAAATTACACTATAATATATTTCACCGTTCATGTACATTTTGTTCCGTCGGCCTACTTTATTCCATTTCCTTCAGCGCTGCCACAATAGTGTCTTGCGCAAAACTCTTTGATCCGTTCAACGGCAGCCTCGGTCTTTTCCTTGGGCAGAGATGTGACAATCCGCACAAAGTTGGGGTACTCAAAACACTGGAAAACAGAAATTAAAATCTCGGAAGTTAGCAACAGTCAGAGATACTATGAAATGGAACCGTGGAGTGGGCTACATTTTGGTAATTCTAACCATACATAGTTTAAAGGGAAAATACAACATTTGCAAACATCAAAAAATAAAACTACCAAATCATTTTGAAATACCTTGCTGGACTGTTAGTGAATGACAGTGTAAAGCATCCTGTAAAATCATGGCACCTGGTATACTGTCATTTTCAAGAAAAGTGGTATTTTTGTATCAATTTCCAACGCTGATCGGCCGATCAGCGTTGGAAACAACTGGCTTTTTATAAAAAATACTGGCCCCAATTGACTATCGCACTTGTTTGCAATGGATTACAAACCTATGAACGGGTACGAGCCAGCTAGAATGGTTCCCTTACCTTACAATTCCCCAATGCATGTAAACTGCTCTGTTTCTTCTTATATGGAGTCAGGGAACCAGACTACAGGAAAATGATCGTTTTTCTTGGTTTTTATAGCATTTTCGAACCCAAAACCTCAAAAAAGTCAGTGTAACTATATTTGCTATATATTTCCAACCCCCAATTCCATCCATTTCTGAAAATTACAGCAAAAGCAAATGATGTATATTCCCTTTAAATGCATCTATCAATTGTTCCCCATGAGAACGTATGCAAGTATGGCCAGACTGAGGGATAGGTTCCCAATGTAGTTGAGGTATCCTGAACATTTCCCCGTGAGAAGGGCAAAAAAACCATGTCAAGTACCGGTAGCACTCCCAAACTATTCTACATTGCGGTAACTGCATGCGTCGATAGCCTTGACTCAAGAGTGACACAGGACAAAGCTATATTTTGGTCAGCTGTATCAGTTTTCCTTGGTGGATGTGATTTTGTATGGACTCAGAACACAAGTACCCCTCAATGACTACAAAGTGGGAGGCCACTGGCAGGAACTTTTGGATGCGTTCGATTATCTTACCCAGACTGACTCGGGTAAAAAAAGGCAGACAGGTCAGCAACGACAGCCGGACTAATCGAATGCTAAACCGCAGGCCATCACGATGTTCACGAGATGTCCATAGCCGTGGCTACTGACAAAGCGCCCGTTTCGGAATGGGACTTAGATTGAGATTTAATGCTTTTCAGTCGATTCCAAAACTTAAAAATGTCGCGCTGGAAATTATGGCTTCAAAAGTTGCAATGAACTCAATAAATTACTACCTATAGACTTCAAATAAAGTTAACTTTTAATTCCACTTGAGATTTCCGCTGTCCGGCCGCCATATTTGTCCGTTTATAGGGAATGGACAACGCATGCGTGTGGCGTATTTCCACCACTGACTCTGCTCCATGAGCAGGGTCTGTGATGGCTGACCCGGGTGAGCCCCGAGAATGACGCCAGAGCTAATTGAACGGCACAGGGCTATGACCCGTGTCGACCCGGGTGAGCTAAACGAACGCACCCACTGATTCTTTGCCGAAGTACCTGACACTTGCGCACTGACGCCATGGGTTTGTGCACATTCATAATAAACATAAGTCTTGCATACATAAATAATGAAAGGTTTGCGGAAACACCATGTGCGAATAATTTCTCAACTAAGAGAATGGTTCTGAAAAGAACCAGAGGTAGTCAGAGCATACTGACCGGAACGGTGTTTCCGCAAACCTTATTTATTATTTAGTATCTCCACCATGCAAAGCCTCAAATCTTACTTATCTTGCATTCATGGCACACATGCGTGCAAACCAGTACATGCGCACAGTGTACGTGTCCCTCCCACTGCGACTCTCAAAGTAGTCACAAAGTGCCATCCACTTTTCATAAACCGAGTCCACACATTTCGTCACCGACACCACAAACTGACACTCAGTTGTGCGTGAGTGCGCAGCACGCGCGTGTATTTTACAGAACTGGATTATTTTTCGTTTTCACAAACTGATACCTGGCACAGTGCGGCACTTCTAGCGCGCACTCAATACATTTTTGTTTGCATGAACTGACTGACACAAAGCGTTTTTCTGCGTACTGTATTGGCGCAACAGGCTTGGGTGTCAGTTCGTGAAAACAAAAATCATTCTATTTCACGTCAGTGTCCGATGTGCGCGAGCACTACCAGGTGTCAGTTCGTGAAACCAAAATTGTTGATCACGCAGTTTTCACGAACTGACACCCACTTGCGCGTGAGTGTCAGTTTGTGGTGTCGTTTACGATTAAGTAATCACATCTCCTCTCTCCAAATCACATTCTTAAAAATGCATACAAACAAATGAAACAGAAAAGAACAGAATCGTCTCAATCTGTAAAAGAGACTCGAGTGGTAATTAAGCTGTGAGACAAACCTTTCCAGGGAGACAGAATACTGACTCTTCTTCTACCAGCCTGGTCACAAACTCCATGTCATCATTGAAGCCGACGAACTTGTCCATGTCTATGCCAAACTACACCAATAAAATAAATGCAAAAATAGACTGTCAATGTCATATTGAGTTCCTGAAAACTGCTCGATCTTACATGGACAGATAGAGCAGTTCCAATTATTTTTTTTCTGCTACCCGTGTGACTTCAGGACCTGAGAAATTCATGATCTAAGCTGTTGATAAAAATGGACCAAACGTGAGGCAACACTAGTCCAGAACTACGGTTAATCATTGTTTGACTGTTTTTCTTTGAATGCATGCTGGTCGACAATGGCTTAATTAGGGACCAGTCACTATAAATCACTCTGTCAAATAACTCCCCCAAATATGTTACTTATTTTGGGTTAAATCAGGACTTCCAAAACAAAGGGAGGGTGTACAAAATTCATCCTATTACATTCAATTTTACAACATGGAGTCAAAACCTTGGGAGGTCATTAGCTGTAGTTAAAGAACAACTCAACTTTGATATCCAAATGAATTAACACAGAAGGTACATTATACAAATAATGAATGTTTGTGAGTGCAATGGTAAGAATAATTTCATGAGGTGACAGATGAATGTTCCATTCCACAAGGCGAAGCCAAGTAGAATGGAACATTCATCTGTCACCGAATGAAATTTTATCTTATTTGCTTCTTTGTGTTGGCAGTGTCAGCATTACTTAGAGTTCCGATATATTTCTGTTGGAACAAACAGGATTCTCGCATACCGTCTGCCAATTTGCCATTCTGTGCATCAGATTCATGTTACAGCGCCACCACCGGTAGTAATATAACCGTGCAATGGAAGTTCTATTCACCGTGCAATGGAATTTCTATTTTTGTGGTGTGGCCGCGCTGTGCGTTGGGACGTATAATTCAATGACATGTGATCAACAATCCATCAATCAGATGGCGGGGATTTATTCAGGTGTTGTATAATGTGCGAGCAAATGGTGCTTCGTAAAATTTGCACCAGATTTCCTGAATCAGGTCGTGCCTGCCAGGTTTCTTAACAAACGTGCATTAATTTAGGCTATCGATGCAAGCCAGACCAACTATTTAAAAATAAAGATCACTATTACGCTTACCATAAAATACATGGCTCCGCATGGCATGACCGGAAACAAACCGGGGATGTGTGACAGAGCATCATAAATCAACTCTGCGTTGGCCTATTCGGGGAGAAAAGTGTGCTGAGAGTTAAAAACATATCGACAAATGAATTAATATCACTGACTACATTGACTTCAAAGTCTAAGTTTTTCATTCAAAAAGTACAATTTTTCAAAACACCAGCTGAAACAGCTATCATAGATACGATAAAATTGCATACAAATTGAACATGTTCATGTATCTACGATTATAAACTAGTTAAAACAAAAGTTTGGCAGTAAGCTAAGTTACACTAAAGAAAATTCAATTTCTGATGTTTTGTTGGTCCCAGAGGGCCAGTGAAGTGTCATCTTTGAACATTTTTGACTGACTGACTGAATAAATGTCAGTGGAGAAAGCCGGGCAGTGCCATCCTATAGGATTACGAAGTAACGCCAATAATTGGGTTAAACTCCATTGTGTAGACCAGATGAGATGCATGACAAGACTTCCATTGAATAGCCGTTCTGAATCAAAAGAATAGGATTTTGTGTGCTCTGGGAACAGTTTTTCTAGGCTTTCCAAGTGTTTTTTTTATATTATTTTGAATACAACAAACACTTCCAAAATCAATTTCATTAAAAAAAACCCATATATATTCTATATCCCCCTTTCCTAGATCCCTCCAAAAAAAACACCCTTGAAGGCTTCACACATAGTCTCAAAAATTGAAACAGAAAATATGATTAAAATGGGGCTACAGGTTGCTACCTTGCGTCTTCCATTGGATCATACATGTTATATCGTGATCTATATATCGTTCTTCTTTTTTGGCAACTTGTAAGTGCTCGGGTCTAGGTTGCATGTTAATGAGCCTGTTATAGCTCATGAAAAACAACCAATGCAATATGTTTCAGAAGAGGATAAAAATAGAACTCTGATGAAGACGATTGACATGATTGACAACCTCGACAGACTGCGGGTACTTTGAGCATTTTCTGCAGGTATCGAGTACCAAGCAAATTTTCTGATGGTACCAGGAACTATGTACCTGAGATTCAAGTTACATTTCCTGCTTTGAATGAGCTAATAAATACCATTTATCTGACAGACAGGGTTTATTGAATTCTGTAGTTTTAAGAAATTCTTTTTATATCTACTATGAATATATTTTATCACAAAGTAAAGGGCAATTGGCCAAATAAAATGGGTAAAACACTCATTTATGACCTTACTCAAAATGACCTTTCATTTTTTTTTCATTTTTTATGTAACCCCCATGTCAATTTGTTGAAAGAAAGGTGTAACTATTTTGATTTCATTCCGAAAAGAAGGAGAAGAAAAAAAGGAATTTTACATTGGCATGTTGTCTCAAATGTAGTACATTGTATGTGGCTCTTAGAACCTGTTAACTCAATGCTTCAAACAGTGGGTTCTTTCTTCAGCTGGAGAAGCAACTTTTCATCTTAAATGTTCCTTCTGATTATGGACGAAATAATTTGTGGAGGAAGAGGAACTGAAAAGTGACAAATAAAGTGTGGTGCCCAAAATTTGAAAGTATTTCATATGATGAGAACTGATACTCAAAAACTTGTACATACATGCACCAGAAAAGCTGCATCAATGGGGACTATCATCTCAACACATTATGGAGTAATTTAACCTTACCTGAAACACGTCCATGCTTTTGGTGTAGAACTCACTGGGAGTGTCGGTGAAGATCTTGGGTATTGCTGCCTGGACGAGTGTGCAGGGACCGAGGATACGGGTTGCCAGGTTCATCAGGCCCTGTCGAACCTAGTGGACAAACAACATCCGTTCATGAAATGTCTTTAACCCATTGGTCCCTAGCTGTACCAACTGAAACCACCCTGCCTGTTACTCCCTGTACCACCTCAAAACGCCCCAGCACTGTATGGTTTGATGGATTCTTCAGGGTATAAATACAATGTAATAAAATGTGGTACAGGTGTAAATAGGCTTAAATGATCCCATCTGTCATTTACGGATGTCCTACATGTACATTTACTTGTTTCAAATATCTGCCACGTGATGCCATGCATGTCAGTTGCTGACTGACAATGCAACCACCCAAGAATATGTGACGTTGTTTGTCAAAATCAGGCACTTTTTGGCAAGCAGTCAGGCGGCGAAGCTGGCGACAGGCAGGGCCGCCTCCCCCCTGGGTAGCAGGCGAGGCGAAGCCTCGTATACATGTACATGATAAATCCTCAAACTTCATTTGAAAAATCTATTTTCCAAGTAATAATCTAACCTCTTCCTTGAATGCATCCATGGGATCGTGGATCAGAATCCAGCCTAGCCGCCAGCCTGGGACGAGGTACCTGCAATCACGACAAGAATTCTAAGGTTATTTATTGATAATTGTTTTATTTAATTATTTGGCATTGGGCCGGACTATTTTCAGTGGGCTTTCTGGGTACAAAATGAGGATGGAATGAAATTTTTAGTGGCGGGAGGAAAAAGCTGGAATGACACTTTTAAGTCGTGTACTTACATGTACACAGGCTGTAGTCAACAGTGTGGACATCGACTAAAATTTCCCAAAATTTTCCAGTCATCAATTTTAAAGTTTATGCTCCGCAGCAGTATGTTTGAAAGGGCCAACTGGTGTCGCGGAAGAATTAAATTGTTAGTTTATTTTACAAAATGTGAATTTGTGCCATGTGAATTTACCACAAACAGGCAAATACATGTACATGTATCATGATTTAAAAATAAACTCCCTACTGTCATATAGGCCTAAATTATTCTTTCTGGCATGCTGTCATTTTGAAGAAAACAATAAAAGAAGGCCATTTCCAAAGATGCGCCAAGTGACGCATTTTTTGGAAATTTCGGTTAGTAATTTTATTTGGTGAATCCGTGAATGGGTGCGCGCAAGCGTCGATAGGACATCGTGCATGTCATCGCGTGGTTGCAATTGGCTGAATGAGAATGTGTCCTGGATGCTGATTTCGGGCGTGCTTCAAAAAATGACTCGGCAAATTTAAATTGATATCGAGGTCCTACAATATTGTTTTCTTGGAATATACAGCATTCACAAAGCTAAAACTCCATCCAGTTAGTTTTTAAGTACCCGTCGTTAGTTGCTTCAAACGAAAAAAATAAAAGCACAATTAAATGACAAATGATCTGTCCTACCAAGGTTAAGGTATAAAAGGATTGCAAAATTGGCATTGCAAAAACTTTTTGAGTACTGTTTGTGCAAGTTTGTTTGTTTGAAAAGTCTCACCTTTTGGCGAGCCCGCCACATGTCAGTACTGGAACATTCTTGGCTATGGACGCGACTGAATGGAAAGTGTGGCCGGGGAAAACCATACCAGCATAGACCTCATCAGAAAGGATGGGCAAATGATATCTCTCCGCAACTGAAAAACAAGAGATAATACTTGTAATGGGGAGTCAATTTTCACTCTCCCACAGAGGTTGACTTTCTGTTTGTGGGTAATAAAAATAATAATAATCATCACATATAGCGCCAAGTCGTTCAAAATGACATTTGAGTCGCTTACCAATCATTAAAAAAAAGAAAAGTTTATTAAAAACATAAAAAACCTTTTAAAATCTACATATTGTTACAATGATAACAATGATAACTGGGGTAGGCCCCAGTTAATGGGCCAAAAATCCATCCGCCAAGCTCATGAATAAAAGTTATACATCAAACCTATGATTAGAGAGTCCTGAGAGCCATGGAACTGGGAATTGAAGACATGTGGCACTAGACCTCTGTCCTGGACTGGGGCTTCCACTTCTGAGCATTTTGGATTCAATCGGGCCCAAAGTGACGCTATTTAGCCATGTTGAGGAGGGATCTTTTTCAAAATGGCTACTTTTTATAGTTTGGGAATCATCATTCGTTTTAGGGGTGGTCTTAATTGGATGAGAATTTCTCAAAAAGTCAATGGTCAACCCACCAAAAATTGAAAAGAAAATGAAAGATGACATGTTGATCATGTCATCTGAACACCTTTTATAAAAAGAATTTTGAAGAATGGGGATTTATTACCGGTGCCTATGGGAATGTTCATATGTCATGTGTCTATAGGGTGCACCCTTGTGCAGGTACATTGTACAATGTACATGAAGTGCTGGTCCAAGAGAGCAAGATTATTGTCATCTTAGGTACATGCACGTATCTCACTGACTGACTGATTGACTGAGAGCACTCACTCAATGACTCACACACTCACTGACTTTCATGGGTGTGCAGTGCAGTGCTATCGATACTTAAAACATTGCTATGACGTCACACTATTGTTAAAAGTGTGGATTCGGATCTACGAATCTCTTACACTGGTCACAAAGTGTGGATTCGGAACTACGAATCTTTAGTAAAGTGTGGATTCGGAATTACAAATCCACGGCACTTTGAACACGTCGGACAATTGCTCTCCATAATGAGCATGAATAGGACCGTCTGCGTGAAAATTTGCTTTCCGAAAATTACCAATGCATCTTCACTGTCAGATTCTCCGCCGTCACTGCAAAATCTACTTTTAGTCAGAAAGAAATCGTCGTCTGAACTATCCATTTTTCACGTAAGGAGCCTATACACACTAAAGGCGTTTTCGAATCCCTGTTCTTGACAACACGCGTGTAACACGAGAATGTGTTTTCGAGCTGGTTGTTACGAACGCGCGGGTGCGTGTCGCATCGATATAAAGCAATGCAAAATGGCCGACAATCGTCTGAATTTGTACTTAGGCCTATTCCAAAGGAACGAGGACGACTGTTGCAAAACCGGACATGCGGGGATGAAATTGCAGACCTGCACTATAATGGTATTCTTATTCCAATCATTAGGGTATTAGCACACACAAAAAAATCACAAAACAAATTACGAATCTGCACAGTCCGCCATTTTGTTCAAGCTGCACCTCGCCGAACCCTCCATCAACCGGGGAGTGAAAAAATCGATCCACGAACGCCCTCTCGGGTCTGTTCGTCACGTTCGAGACCGCTGTTCTCGTGTCGGGTTAACCCGAGTGTTGTCAAGAACAGGGATTCGAAAACGCCCTAAATGTCTTGGTTGTATGGGTGTGGCGATACACATGCTAAACACGCCAGGAAAAAAATGTTGTAACCTGCCGCCACTTTTGCGCTTGTGCACAACGTCTATGGAGAGTCATTTCAAGTATTTCCTAACAAAATTGCAAACATTTTGCAGTCCAAGATTCATGTACTATCATCATTTTTGCAACGAATGACCTTCATTGAGATGATATATGAAGAAAAAAGTGGCGTCAGGTTGCAACATTCTTTCCAACACTTCTGTTGACGCAATGGTTGAAGTCGAAGAATACACTCGCAAGTGTGGATTCTTAATTTACGAATTCACTCGGCGCTTCGCGCCTCGTGAATTCTTAAATTAGGAATCCACACTTTCTCGTGTATTCTCCTTAACAGATTTATGCTATAATGCCAATGAATGGGCTAAATCCAGCCCAATGAGTATAACCAGAAACATGAAAAGAAATTACAGTGAATAGTCATTCTGAATTGATTGAATACAATTTTGTGCACCTGTGACCAGCTTTACATGGCATGTTTTGTCTTGCTGCAGCATTTTTATTTACTGAAAGAATCATGCAAATGAAACTGGATCTAGAGGGATAGTGTTAAACTCTAGGCATACATATATTTTATTATAATTACACTGCGTTAAAAAGTGTATTGTGTTAAAAATTACATTGTGTTAAAAATCTAGGGTGATATGGTTTGAAAAAGTGACAAATTAGTTTATAATATGGCTTGTATGCAAATTTAGGGTAACCAACCATATGCTATTTAATTGTTTGCATACAGATGGTTGAAATACAACACAGTACATGTAGTTATTGTCCATTTGTGGATTAATACATGGAATCATATTCAAGGTGAGCGGGCAATGAAAAAACAGATGGCTTGATGTTCACCTGAAAAAAAAAATCCAAACCATCCCTTCAAATTTTGGCTTTTCCCCACTGCACTGCAAAATGGCACTTTCCAACTTTAAGCTCATTTGGTGGTGACACGTCACATTTAAAGGCCATGCTTACTTGCACAGATGTCTTGGAGATGTTCTTTGGTGAAGACGCCTCCGCACGGGTTGGAGGGACTGTTGACGACGATGCAAGCTGTCTTCTCATCAATCAGGGATTCCATGTGTTCAAGATCTGCCTCCCACGACTTCTCTGGCTAAAGTGAGAAGAATGGATCCACAATACATGTATTAATCTCAGGCTGGATATAATGTCAGCAATTTTAAAGAGTATAGTCGTGTTCCCTAACATGGCGCACTTCGAAGCTTACCCAACTTTTCTTGTGTAGTGTTGCCAAACCTCTTTGTTGATAAAACTCAAATTTATGCAGTGAAATACTGGTACTTTTACCTTTTTAATGCTTGCTGTTTAACCTCTGTGAACAATTTCGGTTTCACAAAATTTCATACGAAATGCAAAAACGGTCGCGTCCGGAAATTGGGCACAAATTGGCGGAGTGTTCCCTAACGTGGCGCACTTGAATAAATCTCGGAAAATTCTAAATTAACACTTAGGAATTTCTGTAAACTTGATAAATTCTGATAAATCATTATTATCTTAACTTACAAACCCAGCCAAATGTTTGTCAGAAAATTATTTTTTTATTTTTCGGGGCATTTTCAAAGGGTTCACTTTGCACTTGAAAATAAAATTGGAAAAACACGCCAAAATTATTTTTTCTTTTAACTTTGTAAAGGGTAAATAAACTCGCGATTTATAAACGGGAGTGTTTAGAACTTGATGAAATTTCACTTTCTGTGAAATTTCAGTTAAAACTTTTGCTCTAGCTAGGCGATACAGGCGAAAAATCAAAGTGCGCCACGTTAGGGGCCGCGCCACGTTAGGGTACATCAACAATACAAGCTTGAACAAGCCCCCAAGTGTCCATCAATATCAAGAGCATTTCACTTTTTTCACCACTGAGGGCATTGTTATGAATGGATTTCATACTCTCTTCCACCGTCCATTGATGAGTAAACAATCCAAAGCAACCCTCTGCAAAATGGCTTTTGATTTGTGTTCCTTTTGAACACAAACAGATTCGTCCTGCAAGTAGACTGGTTCCCCTTCCCTTCATTATTGAATATGATAGGGGCCGGAACCAGTTTACCCCTCGACAACTAAACTAATAAGTAATTTGAAATACATGTATAATAATTACTCCATTTATAACTTAATGTCCAATTTTTGGTTCAATGTCATATTCGAAAGAGTATAACTTTTATACTGTTAGAAAACTAGCATTTAAAAAACAAACCTGCATCATTGTCCAGCTGCAAATAGTTCCAATTTTTTTAAGAAATTGTTAAAGGGCCCATGCAATGCCATTTTTTTTAAAATGCAATCCTCGAAAATGCATCTTTGTGTTGCATTTAACCTTATTTTCAATTTTCATTTCAAATGCCATTTTCAAGGGTATTTTTGTGCCTTTTTGGTTTTTATGCTAAGGCGAATTTCCATGTCCATGAGCATACGTTTGTAAATGTGATGTCATTCCGGGCAGAACCTCAATTTTACAGCTATTTATCAGCACAAAAAGTTGCTGGAATTCTGGAAAATTTCAAGATCATGGTGATCATGTTAATGTGTCAGTACATGTCAGTAAGCCAATGAGCAAACCTTTCTCATTTTTAAGGAGCACATTTTGAATCACAATTTGAACAGAAAACCCCTTAACTGAACAGTGTCCTCCTGAAAAGACATCACAGCAACATCAGTTCTCCGTAAAAGCATGGAAAATTTGAAACGTTTAAAGTGCACTTTTCAATAAAAAGTAACCAAAAAAAAGATGTCAAAAAGTGTTCACACGTTGAAGAGGATTAGAAAGTTGCACAAAAATCTATTTTTCACGACAAAACAAGGGACAGCAACTTAAAATACATGCAGTAAGACCCGCACAGGGCTGCAACCTTTAGGCCTCCCTTGTGTGACTATAAAACTGGCCAGGTCGCACAATGATCGCCACGTAATAGATCTGTTCTGTTGGAAATTCAATCCTCCTTTGGCCGACCAACAGCATGCACTGAACGATGACTGTAGCGACCACTGTGCCTCCATTCGGCGTTGGTTGCCATAGGTTGCACAGGGGAAGCACAGGGGAGGCAGGCAAGTGGCTCAGAGGATGCACATGTATGTCGCTTGTACCTCGACAAGAAAATGCCCGAAAATTGCAGTTTTGGTGGTTCAAGGGAGGCACAAGGATAGCTGGAGCAGTTACATAGAAACAGGATTTTCTGGGTTTAGGCATTACATTGAGCGTCCTGGTCATTTTTTGGTCGCTCATAGGTGGTACAAAGGTCGCAGCCCTGTGTAAAAGGGGGTCTTAGACTCCAGATTCCCCACAGCAACAAACATATAAACTGTGACCCTCACATACCAGCAGCTTATAACCTCTGGCTTCAAACTGGTAGGATCCAGCCAGAGTACGATAGATTGAGAATCCAGGCCATGGGACCAGGACATTATCTCCAGGGTTGGCAAGCACCAATAACGCCATCTCGATTGCACCTGAACATCCACAGGCCAGAACAACGTCCTGGGAGAAAAAAAACCAGAAAAACAATATAAGTCCATGACAATGCAATTCACAAAGAAAATGTAAAATGAAAATATTAACGAGCAGCCTGGTTTGAAGTCAGAATTTCAGAGAGATCTCAAAAGTGTAAAAGTACATGTTTTTGTTTTACTAATTCATGGTTTTATCAGAGGCCATCTTGCATAAGAACCTGCTTCCAAATGGACTACTTATACCGGTAGAGAGGAAAAAGTGCCCATTTTGAAACGTGTTTACCACAAAATGATAATGGTTGAAAAAACATTAAAAAGTTGAATGTGAATGTTCGCATTGTACTGACCTATGTACATGTACCGGTGTAGCATGAACGTCTGACTCCATAAAATATGGACTCATTGGTAGTATTGGGCATGCGTAGATACGATAATGTGCCATTTTTAGGATCATGAGAGAGTGATGTGCATTAACCAATAATAGGAGTCCGATTTTCAAAGGAGTCAGATTTTCATATGAAACCGGTACCTTGGAAATTTGCTGTTTTTGTGTAATAACCATGCAAAAGAATTTCAGACACAAAAATGTGGTCCCAAATGCCGAGCCGATTCCAGTCACACATCTTAATTTCTTTTCAAGATGTTCTTCATGGGATCGCAATGTGTTTAAATCTGAAGCTAGTGTGGGAGCTGGGTCAAATTTCATGGCTCTGCTAAGGACAAAATTCCATGCTTATGATCACCATTTTTGTGCTAACCGCGTAGAAGCCAAAATTCCCTGTTAACAGGCATGCAACTAGGAAATCACACGAAAAGAGGAAAATCAAATCTTTCCAAGACTTTGTACAATGTTTTTCCATTTTCAATGGCACACATGGGAAGTAAAAAAAGAGGAAATCAGCTGATCCGAGGAAAAGTTGCATGCCTGTGTTAACCTGTGAAATACGCTTACCATAAGCGTGGACGTTTCTGCTACATGTACAGTAAGCAGGGATTTTTCGCTAACGGTAAGCAGAGCCATAAAATTGGGCCTTGATATTCACAGTGTATCTCACAGTGAATTGAGTACATTGTATTCAGCTCCAGTCTTTTGGTGACAGTCTGGATCAAAATTCTACGCTTGAAATACCTGTACGTTAAGACAAGGCCAAAAACTACTGCCACTTCACATGTAAACAAACAGGGTTTTCCAATGTTTTCTCTATATTGTAAGACATTATATGATCCATACCTTTGAAATAAGTTAGGTAAACAATTCATGAACATATTGCAAGATCTGGCCAAATAAGTACCTTTAAATCTTAATTCAACCTGCCATCTAATAAATCTATCAGATATACCACCAGGATTTGAACTCAGTCGCCCCTGCTTCCCTGCAGGGATATGACACTGATTTGACCTGCAAGAACAGCAGGGTTGCACAACCAGACAGACAAAGTGAAATCTGATGTGTAGACAGGTTTGGGCATGACATTGCTGAAAATCTTTTGAGAAATCATGACAAAGAATTTGAAGAAGTACCGATCGTGACCAAGGCGTTTGCTAATAGTCAATGCATGTACATGTAAGTTCCATTTCCCTAACGCAACAGTTAGTACAGAAAAAGCTGGTAGGCTACAGAAAAAAAGGTTGACAACTACATGTAGCTTCATGAGGAACAGCTTGCTTAGAAAAAAAAATTCAACACTGTGGACAGGTTTTGTTATCTAAATCAAGTGACAATGGAAGTACAAAGTGTCTACTCGTGGATATCAACTATCAAAGATCAACAGCAACCTTCCCTCAGTGAGGGCGCTTTATAAAAAGGGTCTATCTTTGCATGCACAGTTTTAGCAGGCGTTCACGAACATACTCTGTACAAATATATGTTTACAGTACAAGTTGTGTCCTGCTATTGACAGCACAACTTTTCTTGGTTTGAATGCCATGAAATTCGGTGCAACTGTGCCGCACGTTAGCTGACAAAAAAACATGCAGGCTAAGGCTTAGGCCTACATAAACTTTTCACGTATTTCTCATTTTTCTCCAAGCACTGAAACTATTTATTCCATTTAGGATTGCGATTGGAACTGGGTACCCAAGTACCCGGCCACTGATATCAGGAACCGGTTCCAGATTATGGGATCGGTATCCGTCACCCACTTTGCAAATTACTTAGTAACTTATCAGACAATGAACAAAAAATATTTGAATGCCATTTGTGGGGAATTTTTAAATTGAAAACCAGGCTACATGGAAAACCGTACAGATTTTATGTTTATGTGCATTTTAACGCGCGACAGATGACACTCGCCAATGTTGCAATTTACATCATAAAGCTTTTCATTTAATGGTACCCGTGTTTTACATCGACAGGGTACCTGGTTCCGTACTACCCGAAAATGCACAACACTAGTTCCATTACAGCTACAGAATATGTTCCTTGGTCAATTGGTACTGTTCAGCATAATGTTCAGTGGTTAGCCTTGGTCAATGCTCTCGTCGTTATTCGTCCCGTACGCGGTCAATCGTCGGCATATATCCTCACGCGTTATGCACATGCATGTAAAATTACAGCGCGAACAGCGACCTCACGCGGCCACTATTTTTATATGCAAATCAGTTGGGGACGATCGAGAGCCTTGGTTCAATCGTCCATGTGAGGTTTTGGGGGTGGTGCTCATTATGTTAATAGCCTTAGCTGACCTTAAATGTCGTTTTCTTATTGGTCGATCGTTGCGTGGAAACTTGCATAGTGAAACGTGGCACCGTACATAATCCATACATGTACACGTTGTGTGTCTCTGCACACGGCACAAAAACTGTGGTTCCTGTCACGTCCGCAAAAGGCGAATAGCTGCAAATAATTTGATGACGTCCGGATTTACCAAGGTGTGATTGGACACTCCACATATTAGCCCCGCCTACACTTATCTGTATTCGCATACAAGGTCGTGCGCTAGAAATCCAGCGCAAAATAAAGAAAAACATAAGCTTTTGCCGATGATTGAACCAAGGCTCGAGATCGTCCTCAACTGATTTGCATAAAAAATAGTGGCCGCATGAGGTCGCTGTTCGCGCTGTATTTTTACATTCATGTGCATAGCGCGTGAGGATATATGCCGACGATTGACCGCGTACGGGACGAATAACGACGAGAGCATTGACCAAGGCTAAACAGTGGTGGGGATATGTACCTTTGACGTGAGTGACGATTCCGGGATGGAAAACTGTTTGGCCACAGCTGCTCTTGCAAATTCCAGCCCTGGAAGACAACAAAAGAACATTTTAGATCAATTTATGATTGCCACGGTCTTCATTGACATACAGCTTGTAATTTTTCATTGTCTGAATGCAAATTCCACTTGGAAAAATCACGTAACATTTTCATAGCATCTTTGAAATTGTATCCCATTACGGTGTGCAAAATGTATCAAGACCATTTGTTGTTCTAAATGCAAATTTCATGGGCATTTGGACCAGATCTTAAGGATTTTGATAGGGATCTTTTACGATTCTTACAACTGTACAAGTGAGTAAGAATTGTATATTCTTTATAAGAAAACTGTTCAAGTAAGATTTTGGACCGAGAAATTCTTATCCGCTTGTCTGATTCTTATGAAATTCTGATCAAGAAACCCTTTGAAAAAGCATTGAGCATATTGGAGATATGAACATTTTCCAGTTGACTCAAAATCATAAAAGAAAATATTCAAAGTTAGTCAGAATGCACGCTGTTAGTGATAAAAAAAGGACATGTTTTTGCTAGATCATTTATATACTGTTGTGAATATTTATAGCTTCTAGCAAAGCACAAAACACGAAGAAGATGAAACAGTGGTCATTTTACATTTCTCCATTTTCAGTTGTTTATATCATTTTTAAGGCCTACAATACACCGGTTGAAAACCACCAATTTTGGAAACCTGTCGCTGTTATGTTGACATGGCAAATATTGAAATGCATTTTGGTATTTTCCTTAATAATATTAACCTTTAATCATGATGATTATTTGGGTTAAATATGTTATCTCAATCACTCCCGTTTAAGGTTATGACGGCCATATGTTCATGCAGTTATAAATTAACTTCTTATTCTAGACAAATTTGTTGATTTTATGATAACTACCGGAAGCAAAACATCCTGTTCTGATAAAAATTATGAACATGTTTCTCTAAACACAATGATGACTTGAGTAGTAAAGCATACATGTTCAAATGTACACGTATGTAACACACTCAATTGTGTAAAGTGCCCATTGACCCCTTGGGAGTGGTGTGTTGTCCAATGGATCATCCTTTTTTGGAATCTACATGTATCTGAAGCACCAAATGTAGTTTGAAGCTATTGAACCACAAAAAAATCTTTAAAATTTATTGACATTTAAATGTACACATATACTGATTTGCTGTCATGCTTTCAGGTAAATTACTCAAATTACAATTATGTACAAGAGGTACATCATTGTTGTTGAAATTATCAGGCTAAGAAAATTGCTGAATTTGCAATTTTATGGTACATCCAGGCAACTTGGTGTGCAACAAAAATCAGTGTAATGTAATTAAAACCCTCCTATGGAAACATGCATTGTCAGCCTGGTTATTTCTTGGGTCAATATTGGTCAAGACCCCCATTGGTTTGTACACAGTACAATGTAGGCCAGGAGGTGAGGAAGAAAATTTTGACCTTCGGTGACCTCTTTGAGTCTTAAGCAAGAGGAGGGTTAAAGACAAAGGTAATCAGCAACCAGTACAAATCTACATTTCCGGAAAGGATTAAGTATGGTACAAACATTACACAGAGGCATTTATTGATCTGAATTTCCAATAAAATTCACACCTGATTTTATGCAGGTACAGTGTATGTGAATTTTTATTGTGTACTCAAGTTTTACAGTTTAAAACATCTGTTAACTGATCAGGGCAGAAATAAAAAAAATAAAAAATTCTACAGAAGACCACTGCATGAACAATTTTGTCCGGGGCCCAAGTTGACCAAAACATTTCAGGGGGAACTTAAAGGACTATCTTCAGGACTTTTATGTGGATGTTGTATACATGTACTATGTGTAAAAAGTCCTAATTTTGATCCTAAATAACTCTGTTGTTTACCAATGAAATTAAACCAAAATTTAAGATCATGTAAACAAGGCATGACAAATTTTATGGGGCGAGTTTCATCAGTTTAGCGCAAGAGGATGAGATTTAATCACCCTTGGAAAAATACTAACTTTCAGAATCTGTCACTTTTGACTTGCCATCCTCCAATGTTGATGATTCAGCAACTTTTGATTGATTACGGTACATGATTCAGCAACTTTTGATTTGAAATCAAGATCCTAGAATGTTGTTTTTCTCGAAATATACAGCTAAAGCTGAGCTGAAACTTCATCATGAATGTTAGTTGTTCAGCACCCTTCGATAGATTTTGAGAACTTTTGTTGCTTCAAATGAACAAAATGCACAAATTACAAATGATGGACTGCACCTTCAGGGCCCCTAACAAAAATTTGTTGGCCCGCAGCTTCCGAGATATTTTCAGTCCAGCTTGTTTGACATTTGTATGACCAATGATCATGATGCAGGTTTGCCAAAGTCAAGTATTGGTACATGTACCAAAATTGAAGATCCTAAGCACATCTTCTGGCTCAAATGTCCAAAGTTGCTCCACCCATGCCGTACAAAATATTCAATATTATTTTATCTATAGTTTTTACTGAAACTGAAAATGAAAGAAAACTACTTTTTCTGTTTTGGACATTTTCAACCTTCTGAAAATGTGCTTTTATTTTGGGTTGCTCTTGTACCCATAATGTACAAAAAAAAATACACCTGAATATTGCCAGGCAGCAACTAATTCATAATTTGTGAAGTAATTATTCCTAAAACATGGGTACATGTATATTTATTTTCCTCGATGTCTCATTCTAAAGTGAAAAAAATAGCTTTATTGCTAAAACAAACAGCAATAACCTATTAGGTGAAACTCTAAAATAGAGGCGAGGGCAACTTTGAAGAACAGCAATGCATACATTTATGCGACTCGTCAACAGCAGTTCATAAGCAAGGCGTAAAAAGCCCTTGAAGCAACTCTCAAGAACCTAAACTGTCTTCGACATCATAGCAGTCTGTCCCTTATCACATTAAATTTCATGAAGCACTTATGGCTATGACATCACCGTGTTGCCATGACGACAGTGGATAGAGAGCACTCTCGGATGTCCAGAGACAGTGCATATTAATTGTCCTATTAATGTGTGATGAAAAGCAAACCAGGAAATGTGAACCCAGAAAGTCCACATATTGATCATGCTTAAATGCTTCCTAGATTAATTAGATGAGTTCTATTTTTAGTGTGTAGCCGTGATTTTTTTTTTCACCAAGTTCTGACATCAAAGGGGAAGCAGTATTCAACTTGTAATTGGGTACTTTTTTTCCCATTTGATAACAGCCTACATGTTCTTCTTTCTTATTCGGTGCTAGTGGTGTGCGTGGGAACCAGGTACCCGAGTAGCCTACCCGACCGCTGATGTCAGGAACTGGTTCCAGATTATGGGATCGGGTACCCGTAACCGACTTTACGAATTGATAACGTACTTACTTTTCAGACAATGAAAAAGAAAGATTTTGAGGCCATTTGTAGAGCATTTTCAAAATGAAAACCTGGCTACATGGAAAACCAAAACAGATTTTCATGTACATGTAATATGTGCATTTTAATGCCCGACAGATGACGCTTGTAAAAGTTGCAGTTTACACCGTAAAGCTATAAAGCCCTTCTGACAACTTCATGGATTTGAATTTTGTGGTTAGGTTTCTTTTACAGGTACCCGTGTTGTACTACCCGTAAATGCACACCACTAGATGTACATATACTCGGTACGTTAAATTTCTTTTTCTTCTTTGTCATTTGGTGTACATGTAGTTTTGCCATCCTGGAGGGAGAGCATATATATTGAAGGTACATTTTGTAAATTTGGAATTTATGGGGCACTTCGTACATCTGTTGAAACATGAACACTGCTTAAACTTCCCTTAGAAGTGAGAAAAAAAATTTCCTTTAAGGCCAAAAAAAAAAATACTCGGTCTCTGGTCAGACCAAAGTTCCGGAATTGATGCGGCGACGCGGCTTTTTTTTTTAGGGGGGGGGGGGGTTTCAAGCTTGGATTGTACAGACAAGGTGGGGTACTATTTTGCTTTTTTTGGTGTCCTCATGTACATTGGTGTCCTCCATAATTTGCCTTGGTGCCCTCGATCATTTGCCTTGGTGCAATTTCCCATTCCTTGGTGCTCTTTGGTAAAAAAAAATTAGGAGGTGCGGCAATAGAGGGCGCTGTTGGAGCTACCACGGCACATTTTGGAATAAAAAAAGATTGATGCGCATGATTAAAATCAACGCATGCGCTGACCAGAGACCGACTATTTATTTTTGGGGGGGCCTTATTTAACACATTTATTGATTACATTTTGTTAAAAATGAAGTAAACAATAAAGTAACATTTAGTTATTTTTTTTTTAATTTTTATTTGAGTGAGATGGATGTCAGTGATTCCTGACAAAAACTTCAGCCTTGAAGACAGATACCAAACTTGTGAAATATCTCAATTGCAAAAATGTCTAACCAGTTGACATTTTTAAACTTTATACAAAAATGTACATTTACCAGACATGCCAATGTACATTTACCAGACATGCCAGAATACAACTTACCTAAGGCGGGCCCATATCCATTGCTCTTCATACCATTGACGACATCACATACAGTTTCACGCATTTCCTCACAAATGGATAAGTTACCAAATAGGGTGGGATCCCCTGTAGCAAACCAAAACAAAGGCAAGTTATGAACTGACTACCCTATCATTTAAAAAAAAAAAAAAGTTGAAGGATACTTGACTGCCATTGCTGCTACATGCACCAATTCAAAGACAATGCTGGGGCCAATTTCACAAAACCCATCTCATCTTAGGACTTAAGACGAGTCCCCGCTCTAAGATCTATCTTAGCTAAGACGCATCCTAAGACCAATTTCACTAAACCCATCTTAAGCAAGACGCATAAAAACTACCAATTTGATGGCTGTTTCACGTTTGTTTTTTCCGCTTAACGAAATAGTCGTTGAAAAGAAACGCCCAAAACCAACTTCTCGCGCGCATGCATGTGCACAGAATTAACAATAACATGAACTTCTGTCAGAAAAATTTCTCTACTCGATCAATTTCGCGAGTTGAGACAAATTACCCTTCCTGAGACGTGTCTCAGCATTTTGTGAAATCGGCCCTAGGTTTGTGTACAATGCACCTTCAGGTAAAAAATGTTGTTCACACTCCATGCTAGCCCTAACAAATGTGTCTCAAATACAGGAATTCTTCCGTATCAAGAGCTGTTCCATATTAATAAAAGTAATGTTTTCTGAATGTGAAATAATTTGGACCATTTTTTCACTTGGTGTTCGCCATGGAAACTACTTATCTTGTCAGAAACGAATTTCCAACCTAGTTATCCTGTCGTTTTTAAGGAAAATTTGGTGAGACTTTGTCCTACATGTACGTAAATGACTGCATTAAGGTCCAAGACTGGAGAAGTTCTAATGTACATAGCTCCATGGATGTTATGTATCATGTACAATGTACATGTAACATGTTAAGTTCATTGTAGATGTCTAAGCATTGCACATTAGTTTTTCCATGTCAGTGACCAGGTACATACGTGTACATGTAATTGTGCTTCCCTTTGCACAACATTGTACCGGTATTAGTATGTTTTCTATGCATTTTTTCAAAAGGCAGTTTGCAATGGCTGCAGAATGTGTCAAAAAGTGTCAGATAGTGCTTATAAATCTCTGAAGCGGATATCGAAACTGCCCCCCTTCCTTTTTCACTTCCTGCAGGCAGCAGAAGTGGGGCCCAAGATATGTTTGCATTTTTAAAGGGCTTACGCACACCTACCCAGTGACAGGGCAATGAAGTCTTTATCTGGGTTGGGTTCCAGCTTCAAGCCATCTACAATGGCTCGGATTGGGTTGTGTGTCCTGTTGGCCATGTCTGAAGCACGCACAGTCCATTTCGACCTCTTCCCATTTGGTAACTCTGCCATCTAACAATTAATTTAATTTACACAAAAATGTAGTTATTATTGACCGACTTAATTTGAATTTTTACAAAATGGATGAGCACTTCCTTTATAGGTGATTGTGTAGTTGCGGGCCCCTCTTCCGTTTCAATCAAATGGGAGACTTTTGAGACGTTGGTGGCAGCAAACGAACCGTGCCTTGTGCGTTAACGACACTGCGGCGGTTTTATCTTTATCTTACTGTACATTGAAAAAAAAAACTGTTTAATTTTGCCGACGCAGATGGCTACGGCAATGCGCGCATTCCAGAAACCAGAGTCTTTTTGGCCTAACATAGATTACCATTTTGGAGGGGAATAAAGGCCTCTCGCTTCCTTTTTTTTTCAAAAAGGCAGGACGCTAAACATGTTTTTTTTTTTTATTTGGCCGAAGGTACCACCAACACAAAACTTGTAACACAATCTATCTATTTTTTATTCCCCATTTTGGAACATTTGACTTGTGAAAACTGGTCCACTAAATGCGACATTTGAAGTTCAGAACACTAAACCGGGGGAAGGGGCTGAAACTATCATTGATTTTATTAAGATAAAAACTGGCGTCGTGATGAACTGCGAAATTTTCACATACGCGGATACGATGCACGACGTCATGTAGCGTGGTCATGCGATGCATCCCAACCGTATAGCGGTAAATTGCCGGTCGCGGGCATGCCTGTTTCGCATATTCCAACATTCCTGTCCACCCATGGAGGAAGGAATATTCCTTCCTCCATGGTCCACCAAAGATTAGGTACATTTGTTATCCAGGTTTCTCATTGTGTTCTCGCATATATGAAATAAATCTTACCTTAAATCCAGCAATAACTATTCAAATTCCAAAGGAAGAAATCGCAGCTTGTCTGCTAGTGGAGCGATCAACGTTTACAAAATTAGCAAGTGCGTAATAAATGCCGGCCTGCCACATGCGTCACGTAGTACATAGTAGTGCCAACATGGTGACGTCACGTATATCCGGAGGTGTGTCCAAACGTGAAGAGATGATTGGTTGAATTGAAGGCGTGATCATTAGTCAATCAATTTTTAGCGTTCGCTCGTACTGTACGAGCGAATTTCTAGCGCTATGCTTGGACGATGAGGCGTTTGAGGGCGGTATACTCTAATTTCATGGTCACTTCGATCGCTCCGAGTCCAAAGTGGGACTCCAAAATACATCTTTAGATCTCCAAATTGTACTGCCAACGTTACTACCAAAACTTTGTCCCCTCCTTTTGATTGAAAAACATTTGATGACTGATGAAATTCAGTAACGGTATCATATCAAGAAATGCTTTGTTAGTGCACATCACCCACAGTATGCCCACAGTATAGGAAAAGACCACTCTGCAGGGTGATTCACTGATTCTCAACTTCAACCAGTGGACAATCATACATCATGGGGTCACTAATTAGGCTTAACTGGAACAACCATAATTGTCAAAGCTGTCTGCAAAGCCAACATAGTAGGTCTTCTTCGACGTATTTTGTTTTAATCATTGTAATTAATAAAACTCTGGTGTGTTAGGCCACAGTTGGAGATGGTCAACCATCTGGGTCCTCATCATATCACCAAATTTAGACGGATGCTTTGGAAGCTTTTCCAGGCGCGGATCCAGAGGTGGGGGTTGACCCCAGCTCTGTCCAAAAAAAAAATCTCATATAAATTCGTAAAAAATAAGTCGACCCCCCCCCCCCCCCTGCCGTGATACCCCCCCCAAAAAAAAAATTAGACTGGTTTAATGTCTGTCGAATTTGAAAAGCGCCTCCATTGGAAGATATGGTACCCACCCCCCACCCCCAATTTGATGTTACGGGGGCCAAGGGTCCGGATACAAAAATAAACCTGTCTACAATATTCAGCACGGATATATGCGACTGCCATTTTCAATAACTCCCCACCCCACTTCCATATATTCCATAAACGCCTCTCTGCAGAAGTTCTATTGTACAAAGCACAATATCAGTTCCTCGAACCCGCAAAGAAGATCCACTAGACAAAATTCAGGTCTGTCATTCTCTCTTCGTCAAACAAAATAATGGGGATTGCTATAAGTTTTTGCGAAGAACTATAGCCCAATGGAACGCACTATCGGTAGATATTAGAGACTCACCAAGTCTATAACTGTCTTCAAAATTCAAATCTAAGATCAACAACAGAAATTTTCTCGCACTCTCAATCGGGGACTTAATTAATATGCTGCTATGTACCTCGTCTGAGCCCTGTGCTGGATATCTTATCAAGGAGTTTGAACCGTATTCTACAGATGCAGATGACACACATTTTAAAAACACACACACACATGAAGAATACTTAAAACAAATGTTTCTAATCATCGATAATTTAAAAAGTTTCAACGATGCGTTCCCCTTGCTAGTTTCGAGTTTCACCATGAATATTTGTTTAATCGCTTTTACCTAGCATTGTAAAATGTTATTCGTTTTTGAGTGAGGCATCGAACAAAAAAGCAACTAAATTATTGGCTACCAAAAGATAATACGGCTCTCTTAGGGCGGGTTCATTTTTGTGCACAAAATGAAAGCTCTTTTTCCAGAGGGTTGCAGACGCTCAAAATCATAAAAAGTAGGGTTTTTCCGCTAGAGTAAAACACTACAAGTTAAAAAAATCTTTAGGAAAAATTAGAGCACGGGGTATGGACTTTAAACTGCAATGCTTCCCCAAAAACTCAACCAATACAAACCCATCTTCCAATTATGTTCCTAAAGATTAAGGTAACAGAACCAAAACAAAAGCAATACAAAGAGAAAGAAGCAATTATAATTATTCAATTAATTTGCAACATTCAGTTGGACATATTTGCAATTAAGATGACATTGAGTTAGTTGCTTCAGCTGAACTCAACATGGACTCTCGTTATTCTTTGTTGGTTATTAACTTCAGTTGCTCTTCCACGGACTTTTGATTCGTATGTTTTACCCCCCCCCCCCACCCCAATGCATTTGGACGTCCGAAAACCGGGAAAAAAATTGTAATTTGGTATTTGTGGAAGATCCGGGGCGGTAGTTGGGGTTGCTCACAAAGCCTCCCCCCCCCCCCCGGTCCCTCACTCTCACTCAACACCCCAACTGACCAAAATGTACAAATCACTCAATAAGATGGAATTAACGCCGTATTATCGGGGTACTTCATCAGTTAATCCCCCGAAAATTGAAAAGAAAATGGAAGATGATGCGATAAGCTTGAATTTGATGTGTGTCTCCAACACCTTGGAGAGTTGTGAGTATTTTTCCCGAACTTTTGAAGTGGGAGCATTTACTATTGGGGTCTATGGAAGTTTATTTACTGTCTGGGCTCGGAACCATCGAAGTTTCCCAGCGTCCTGTTTGCAGGGCGGGGGGTACGAGCGAATTTTTTTAGACCGTTACATTTTCACAGCGCCCTCAATTTTTAATTGGCCACCATATATGGCGTGTCAAACGTTGCAATATTCAATATTTTGCAATATATATGTTGGATGTTCAATATGTGTTTGTTATCTTTTACATTTATGTGCGATGTTCAATATAAGTGTGCGATGTTTTTCATTATTTGCGCGATGTTTAATATATTTGTGCGATGTTTTACAATATATGTGCGATGTTCAATATATGTGTGCGATGTTTTACATTTATATGCGATTTTCAATTTTTATGTGCGATGTTTTTGACGATATAATATGTGCGATGTTTTCAATATTATGTTCGATTTTTTGCATTAAATGTGCGATGTTTTTCGATACAATTGTGTGTGTTGTTCTACAATATATTTGCGATATTCTCAAATATGTGAGCAATGTTAAGGAAAGGTTATATTTCACACTTGTCCGGCCACTCTTAGAATATGGTGTAGCAGCATGGAACCCTTATAAAATCAGTCATCAGTCTGCGATTGAGAAAATTCAGCGCAGAGCTGCACGCTTCGTTCATGGAGATTACACCAGACAGAGTAGCGTCTCCCACATGTTATCGAATCTTGGATGGGAGAAGTTAACTGGTAGGAGGGAAACCCACCAGATGACTCAACTCTACAAGATCATCAGTCACACCATTGACATTGATGCTTCAGACTATCTTCAACCAAAAACACAGAGATCCAGGAGGGGGAACAACAACCAATTTAACATAGTGCAAACATCCTCAACTGTATGCAAGAACTCATTTTTCCAAGGACAATTAAATTATGGAATGACCTGCCCCAACACATCACCGACTCTTTGACGCCCAAGACCTTTAGGGACAACTACTACAACCACATCATGACCGAGACCTAGGTGCCGACACCTCCCCGTGACCTCCTAGTCAAGATCCCTGGAGGATGTTTCAGGAGGAAACTAACCAAGTACCAAGTACCAAGTAAGTAATGTTTCACACATAATGTTTGACATTTCGAGCTATTTGTATTCGATGTTTCATCGTTATGTTTGCATTCGATCTTTTGCAATATGCATTTGATATTTCCCTTTTCATTCGATGTTTCTTTAAGAGTCAAAGTCTGGTTACTAGACCGCGAAAGTCTGACTATTTTGCCTAAAGTCAGTGTATGAGACGTCAGGGGATCGCGTAAAGTGATTAGAGCCAGACCTAAACGGTAAAAACCGGAATTGTGGGTAATTCTTTAAGCATACGCAATACCTTGTATTTCTAGCAAAATTGGGCAAAAAGAAATGTTTATGAAAAATTTTGAATTGTATACCTTGTATATTTAGTAAAATTTGGCAAAATCAGATTTGTATGAAAAATCTAAGATGGTAAGGGGTTAATCTTGCTTTTTTAGCAAAATTTGGAGCATATTTTACTAAAATTTGGCAAAATCAGATGCTTCTAAAAAATCCAGATGTAAAGTTTCCGCATAAACAGCTGTTGAAAAAGAGCCAAATGTTGAACTTTACTGAGTCTGAGGTCTATCGAGGGGACGATCCTTATTTCAACTCCCGGAGATTCGCTGACAGTCTCTATTTTTCTTCTTAACAAAGTCGAAATAGCTGAAGAGGGAGGTGAGAATCTATATGTGCCCAGATACAAAGAGTAGAAATCTACGCGTCTGCCTTTTGAAAATACACAATTGCGGTGTTCATTGTTGCGTAATGATCCGCCTAGCACACGACTGTTTTGCACATTAGGCTGTGTTATGCAGCTTCCTAAGAAACCAAACACACTGGGCTCATTATGTCGACTTGTTTTTACCCATTAAGGTAAAGCAAATGGACCCAGTAATCTTCCTGGCGCGTTTGCTCACCTATAAAGACAACTTTTCTCAGTTTATGGAACATTCTAAGGTAACGAAATGGCCGAGTGGTTACGATTCGTCGTCCACGGTCAGCGGGGTCCCGGGTTCGAATCCCGCTGGTGTCTTTTTGGTTTTTAACGTATAAGTTTAATTATTCACTATAAGAGATTTAATTTCCCGTCGTAAACTACCAACAGTACCTTAGCTTAATCGGTAAGCACTGCTGCTGGTACTGTCCGCAAGTTCCAGGTTGGCGCCTTCGTACAGGTTCAGGGCATGTGGTCCACTCGGAGGATCAGGGCTTAGGGGCCGCCCTGTTCCTCCCTTAGCTCTTTGCTTTTACATGGTGCCTGGCCCTCCGGGGTTATATGGATGGATAGGGAAGGAAGTGTGTATTGGTCGGGGACGCCGAGACCCCGGAAGAGAACTAAGGGATCGGCTGGGGCATTGTTATGGCTCAGACCGATCCCTGAAAGCTTGACTAGCACATAACTTTTTGATTTTTTTTACCCTCTATCTTTTATACTTTGGTTTAGTTTGATATCTACAGCTGCTCGGCAGGTCTACGGGTACTATCAAAATTGAAACAAAGATGTATGTCATAAATCAATGAATATTTCATAATTGACTATAATCAAAACGGAGTTTCGTTCGATCAATTTGACTATCATTATATAATGACGCGATTGCCAATTGTCAAATTGACGTAAGAAACGCCATAAATTATACCGGGAAAGAATAAAGATGTACATTGTAATATAAATATAATTTATACATCTTTCAAATAACGTGTCTTTAATTGTGAACACTCCAAACAATACAGTAATTCGCAATGGTATTAGAATGGTATATGATAGCACGATCAATGCGTCTCTATTAAATTTAAAAATATATAATTTAGGCCCCTATGTGTGAAATATTCTGTTTATGAAACATTTCAAATAGTAAGGGGTGAACCTTGCATTTTTATAGCGAAATTGGGCAAAATCAGATCTTTCTGGAAAATTTCAGATTAAGGGGTTAACCTTGCTTTTGTAGTAAAATTTGGCAAAATAAGATGTGTATGAAAAATTTCAAATTGTAAGGGGTTAACCTTTCTTTTTTAGTAAAATTGGGAAAATTTAAATGTTTACGAAAAATTTCAAATTGTCAGTGGTTAACCTTGCATTTTTTTTAGCAAAATAGGGCAAAATCAGGTGTTTATGAAAAAACCTCAGATGGTAAGGGGTTTACTTTGCATTTTTAGCAAAATTGGGCAAAATCAGATTTGTATGAAAAATCAAAAATTGAAAGGGGTTAACCTTGTTTTTTTAAGCGAAATTGGGAAAACCAGATGTTTCTTGAAAATTGAAGATTGTAAGGGGTTAACTTGGCATTTTTAGCATAACTGGGCAATATCAGATTTATATGAAAAATCTCAAATTGTAAGGGGTGAACCTTGTATTTTTAGCAAAATTGGGCAAAATCAGATCTTTCTGGAAAATTTCAGATTGTAAGGGGTTAACCTTGCCTTTTTAGTGATATTTGGCAAAATAAGATGTGCATGAAAAATTTCAAATTGTAAGGGGTAACCTTGCTTTTTTAGTAAAATTGGGCAAATTTAAATGTTTATGAAAAATCTCAAATTGTAAGGGGTGAACCTTGCATTTTTTTAGCAAAATAGGGCAAAATCAGGTGTTTATGAAAAATGTCAGATTGTAAGGGGTTCACCTTGCATTTTTAGCAAAATTGGGAAAAATCAGATTTATATGAAAAATCTCAAATTGTAAGGGGTGAACCTTGTATTTTTAGCGAAATTGGGCAAAATCAGATCTTTCTGGAAAATTTCAGATTGTAAGGGGTTAACCTTGCCTTTTTAGTGATATTTGGCAAAATAAGATGTGAATGAAAAATTTCAAATTGTAAGGGGTTAACCTTGCTTTTTTAGTAAAATTGGGCAAATTTAAATGTTTATGAAAAATCTCAAATTGTAAGGTGTGAACCTTGCATTTTTTAGCAAAATAGGGTGAAATCAGGTGTTTATGAAAAATGTCAGATTGCAAGGGGTTCACCTTGCATTTTTAGCAAAATACGGCAAAACCAGGTGTTCATGGAAAATTTCAGATTGTAAAGGGTTCAACTTGCATTTTTAGCAAAATTTGGAAAACCAGATGTTTCTTGAAAATTGAAGATTGTAAGGGGTTAACCTTGCATTTTTAGCATAACTGGGCAATATCAGATTTATATGAAAAATCTCAAATTGTAAGGGGTGAACCTAGTATTTTTAGCGAAATTGGGCAAAATCAGATCTTTCTGGAAAATTTCAGATTGTAAGGGGTTAACCTTGCCTTTTTAGTAATATTTGGCAAAATAAGATGTGAATGAAAAATTTCAAATTGTAAGGGGTTTACCTTGCTTTTTTAGTAAAATTGGGCAAATTTAAATGTTTATGAAAAATCTCAAATTGTAAGAGGTGAACCTTGCATTTTTAGCAAAATAGGGCAAAATCAGGTGTTTATGAAAAATGTCAGATTGTAAGGGGTTCACCTTGCATTTTTAGCAAAATTGGGAAAAATCAGATTTGTATGAAAAATAAAAAATTGTAAGAGGTTAACCTTTGCCCAATTAGGGCAAAATCAAATGTTTCTGGAAAATTGCAGATTGAAAGGGGTTAACCTTGCATTTTTAGCAAAACTGGGCAATATCAGGTTTTTATGAAAAATCTCAAATTGTAAGGGGTGAACCTTTCATTTTTAGCAAAATTGGGCAAAATCAGATGTTTCAGAAAAATTTCAGATGTAAGGGGGTTAACCTTGCTTTTTTAGCGAAATTGGGAAAAATCAGATTTGTATGAAAAATCAAAAATTGTAAGGGGTTAACCTTTGCCAAATTAGGGCACTAAAAAAGCAAGGTTAACCCCCTTACATCTGTAAATTTCAAATTGTTAGGGGTTAACCTTGCACTTTTTAGCAAAATTGGGAAAAATGAGATTTGTATGAAAAATCAAAAATTGTAAGGGTTTAACTTTTGCCAAATTAGGGCAAAATTAGATGTCTCTTGAAAATTGCAGATGAAAGGGGTTAACCTTGCATTTTAAGCAAAATTGGGCAAAGTCAGATGTTCCTGAAAAAAATTCCGATGTAAGGAATTAACCTTACTTTTTTTTTTAGTGAAATTTGGTAAAAATTAGATGTTTATGGAAAATTTCAAATTGTAAGGGGTTCAGATTGCATTTTTTTAGCAAAATGGGGCAAAATCAGATGTTTATGGAAAATTTCAGATTGTAAGGGGTTAACTTTGCAGTTTTAGCAAGATTGGGCAAAATCAGATTTGTATGAAAAATCAAAAATTGTAAGGGGTTAATCTTGCCAAATTAGGGCAAAATCAGAGGTTTCTGCAAAATTGCAGATTGAAAGGGTTTAACCTTGCTTTTTTAAGCGAAATTGGGAAAAATCAGATGTTTCTTAAAAATTGAAGATTGTAAGGGGTTAACTGGGCATTTTTAGCATAACTGGGCAATATCAGATTCATATGAAAAATCTCAAATTGTAAGGGGTGAACCTTGTATTTTTAGCGGAAACTTTACATCTGGATTTATAGAAGCATCTAATTCTGCCCAATTTTAGTAAAATATGCTCCAAATTTTGCTAAAAAGCAAGGTTAACCCCTTACCATTTTAGATTTTTCCTACAAATCTGATTTTGCCAAGTTTTACTAAATATACAAGGTACACCTCTTACAGTTTAAAATTTTTCATAAACATTTCTTTTTGCCCAATTTTGCTAGAAATACAAGGTTAAGCCCTAACAATCTGCAATTTTCCAGAATCATCTGATTGTGTCCTATTTTGCTAAAAAAATGCAAGGTTAACCCCTTACAATCTGCAATTTTCCAGAAAAATCAGATTTTTTTCCTAATTTCGCTTAAAAAATGCAAGATTAACCCTTTATAATTTGAAATTTTTCATAAACATCTAACTTTGCCAAATTTCACTAAAAAACCAAGGATAATCCCTTACATCTGAAATTTTCCAGAAACATCTGATTTTGCCCAATTTTGCTAAAATGCAAGGTTAACCCCTTACAATTTGAAATTTTCCATAAACATCTGGTTTTGCCCAGTTTTCCTTAAAAAATGCAAGGTTAACCCCTTACAATTTGAATTTTTTTCATGAACATCTAATTTTTCCCAATCTTATTCAAAAAGCAAGGTTAACCCCTTACAATCTGCAATTTTCCAGAAAAATCAGATTTTTTTCCTAATTTCGCTTAAAAAATGCAAGATTAACCCTTTATAACTTGAAATTTTTCATAAACATCTAACTTTGCCAAATTTCACTAAAAAACCAAGGTTAATCCCTTACATCTGAAATTTTCCAAAAACATCTGATTTTGCCCAATTTTGCTAAAATGCAAGGTTAACCCCTTACAATTTGAAATTTTCCATAAACATCTGGTTTTGCCCAGTTTTCCTTAAAAAATGCAAGCTGAACCCCTTACAATTTGAATTTTTTCATAAACATCTAATTTTTACCAAATTTCACTTTAAAAAAAGTAAGGTTAATTCCTTGCATCGGAATTTTTTTCGGAAACATCTGATTTTGCCCAATTTTGCTAATATATGCAAGGTTCACCCCTTACAATTTGAAATTTTCCATAAACATCTGGTTTTGCCCAGTTTTCCTTAAAAAATGCAAGGTTAACCCCTTACAATTTGAATTTTTTTCATGAACATCTAATTTTTCCCAATCTTATTCAAAAAGCAAGGTTAACCCCTTACAATCTGCAATTTTCCAGAAAAATCAGATTTTTTTCCTAATTTCGCTTAAAAAATGCAAGATTAACCCTTTATAATTTGAAATTTTTCATAAACATCTAACTTTGCCAAATTTCACTAAAAAACCAAGGTTAATCCCTTACATTTGAAATTTTCCAAAAACATCTGATTTTGCCCAATTTTGCTAAAATGCAAGGTTAACCCCTTACAATTTGAAATTTTCCATAAACATCTGGTTTTGCCCAGTTTTCCTTAAAAAATGCAAGCTGAACCCCTTACAATTTGAATTTTTTCATAAACATCTAATTTTTACCAAATTTCACTTTAAAAAAAGTAAGGTTAATTCCTTGCATCGGAATTTTTTTCGGAAACATCTGATTTTGCCCAATTTTGCTAATATATGCAAGGTTCACCCCTTACAATTTGAAATTGTTCATAAAAATCTCATTTTGCCCAATTTTGCTTAAAATGCAAGGTTAACCCCTTTCAATCTGCAATTTTCCAGAAACATCTGATTTTGCCCTAATTTGGCAAAGGTTAACCCCCTTACAATTTTTGATTTTTCATACAAATCTGATTTTTCCCAATTTCGCTAAAAATGCAGGGTGAACCCCTGTCTGAAATTTTTCATGAACACCTGGTTTTGCCGTATTTTGCTGAAAAATGCAAGGTTAACCGCTAACAATTTCAAATTTTTCATGCACATTAAAATTTGCCCAATGTTACTAAAAAAGCAAGGTTAACCCCTAACAACTTGAAATTTTCAGATGTAAAGGGGTTAACCTTGCTTTTTTAGTGCCCTAATTTGGCAAAGGTTAACCCCTTACAATTCTTGATTTTTCATACAAATCTGATTTTTCCCAATTTTGCTAAAAAAGCAAGGTTAACCCCTTACAATCTGAAATTTTCCAGAAAGATCTGATTTTGCCCAATTTCGCTAAAAAATGCAAGGTTCACCCCTTACTATTTGAAATGTTTCATAAACAGAATATTTCACATATAGGGGCCTAAATTATATATATTTAAATTTAATAGAGACGCATTGATCGTCTTATCATATACCATTCTAATACCATTGCGAATTACTGTATTGTTTGGAATGTTCACAATTAAAGACACGTTATTTGAAAGATGTATAAATAATATTTATATTACAATGTACATCTTTATTCTTTCCCGGTATAATTTGTGGCGTTTCTTACGTCAATTGGCAATCGCGTCATTATATAATGATAGTCAAATTGATCGAACGAAACTCCGTTTTGATTATAGTCAATTATGAAATATTCATTGATTTATGACATACACCTTTGTTTCAATTTTGATAGTACCCGTAGACCTGCCGAGCAGCTGTAGATATCAAACTAAACCAAAGTATAAAAGATAGAGGGTAAAAAAAAAATCAAAAAGTTATGTGCTAGTCAAGCTTTCAGGGATCGGTCTGAGCCATAACAATGCCCCAGCCGATCCCTTAGTTCTCTTCCGGGGTCTCGGCGTCCCCGACCAATACACACTTCCTTCCCTATCCATCCATATAACCCCGGAGGGCCAGGCACCATGTAAAAGCAAAGAGCTAAGGGAGGAACAGGGCGGCCCCTAAGCCCTGATCCTCCGAGTGGACCACATGCCCTGAACCTGTACGAAGGCTCCAACCTGGAACTCGCGGACAGTACCAGCAGCAGTGCTTACCGATTAAGCTAAGGTACTGTTGGTACTTTACGACGGGAAATTAAATCTCTTATAGTGAATAATTAAACTTATGCGTTAAAAACCAAAAAGACACCAGCGGGATTCGAACCCGGGACCCCGCTGACCGTGGACGACGAATCGTAACCACTCGGCCATTTCGTTACCTTAGAATTTTCCTTAAACTGAGAAAAGTTGTCTTTATAGGTGAGCAAACGCGCCAGGAGGATTACTGGGTCCATTTGCTTTACCTTAATGGGTAAAAACAAGTCGATATAATGAGCCCAGTGTGTTTGGTTTCTTAGGAAGCTGCATAACACGGCCTAATGTGCAAAACAGTCGTGTGCTAGGCGGATCATTACGCAACAATGAACACCGCAATTGTGTATTTTCAAAAGGCAGACGCGTAGATTTCTACTCTTTGTATCTGGGCTCATATAGATTCTCACCTCCCTCTTCAGCTATTTCGACTTTGTTAAAAAGAAAAATAGAGACTGTCTGCGAATCTCCGGGAGTTGAAATAAGGATCGTCCCCTTGATAGACCTCAGACTCAGTAAAGTTCAACATTGGGCTCTTTTTCAACAGCTGTTTTTGTGGAAACTTTACATCTGGATTTTTAGAAGCATCTGATTTTGCCCAATTTTAGTAAAACATGCTCCAAATTTTGCTAAAAAAGCAAGATTAACCCCTTACCATCTTAGATTTTTCATACAAATCTGATTTTGCCAAATTTTACTAAATATACAAGGTGTACAATTAAAAAATTTCATAAACATTTCTTTTTGCCCAATTTTGCTAGAAACACAAGGTTAAGCCCTAACAATCTGTAATTTTCCAGAATCATATGATTGTGTCCTATTTTGCAAAAAAAATGCAAGGTTAACCCCTTACAATTTGAATTTTTTTCATGAACATCTAATTTTCCCCAATCTTATTCAAAAAGCAAGGTTAACCCCTTACAATCTGCAATTTTCAGAAACATTTGATTTTTTTCCGATTTTCGCTTTTAAAAAAATGCGAGGTTAACCCCTTTCAATTTGGAATTTTTCGTAACATCTAACTTTGCAAAATTTCACTAAAAAAGCAAGGTTAGGCCAAAAAAAAAGTCTCCGGTTTCTGGTATGGAGCTTACCCAAAAAGTGGTGCGGCGACGCGGCTTGTTTTTTTTTTTTTACCTGTTTTTTTTTTGCTTCAAATGTCGGCTGATGACTGCAAATGGTGCCCGACTAAACTTAGTGCAAATATTATGGAAGACCAGAGAGGCCACATAAAGCTTATTCTCGATCATAACCCCATCTAAAAACACGTTAACATTTTTCAGCAGCAGGATTCCAGTCAAACCAGTGAGTTTGGCGGTTTTGAGACATCATCGTTCATTGAAAATAAAAACTTTTTCATTTTCCCGACGCGCATGGCTACGGCGACGCGCGCGCATACCAGAAACCGGAGACTTTTTGTGGGCCTTAATCCCTTACATCTGAAATTTTTCGGAAACATCTGATTTTGCCCAATATGCAATGTTCACCCCTTACAATTTGAAATGTTTCATAAACATCTAACCCCACACAATCTGCAATTTTCCAGAAACATCTGATTTTTCCCTATTTTGCCAAAAAAAAATGCAAGCTAGGTTAACCCCTTACAATTTGATTTATTTTTCATAAACATCTAATTTTGCCCAATTTTACATCAGCTTATGCTAACAAATTATCAGGTAACTGGATTATTAAACGGGACAGGTGCACATCGGCCTTGGAGCTCAGACCATGTGTCATGCACTCCTCAATGCATAGATGATGCACATAACACTATGGGTAGTACAGGCACAGCTGGGGGTACTGCCCAAACAATGATGAACGCATTGCGTATGCTTAAAGAATTACCCACAATTCCGGTTTTTAGCGTTTAGGTCTGGCTCTAATCACTTTACGCGATCCCCTGACGTCTCATACACTGACTTTAGGCAAAATAGTCAGACTTTCGCGGTCTAGTAACCAGACTTTGACTCTTAAAGAAACATCGAATGAAAAGGGAAATATCAAATACATATTGCAAAAGATCGAATGCAAACATACCGATGAAACATCGAATACAAATCGCTCGAAATGTCAAACATAAATATTATGTGTGAAACATTGCTCACATATTTGAGAATATCGCAAATATATTGTAGAACAATACACACAATTGTATCGAAAAACATCGCACATTTAATGCAAAAAATCGAATATAATATTGAAAACATCGCACATATATATCGTCAAAAACATCGCACATATAAATTGAAAATCGCATATAAATGTAAAACATCGCACACATATATTGAACATCGCACATATATTGTAAAATATCGCACAAATATATTTAACATCGCGCAAATAATAAAAAAACATTGCACACTTATATTGAACATCGCACATAAATGTAAAAGATAACAAACACATATTGAACATCCAACATATATATTGCAAAATATTGAATATTGCAACGTTTGACACGCCATAACCATAGAGCTCTGATTATCTCTATGTTGGCCAGCAAATTTTATCATGGTCCGTGGGTACCAACCATAAGTCGGATTCTCGCTATAAACGCCCGCGGCTTGTATGTCAAGGTAGTGGCGATGAAGCGTAGGGGTCAGGCAGCCAGACGTACTGATATTACCCTGGTACCCTTTAATGGCATTGCATACAAAAATTGCGAGCGCCTACGTGAATTTTGTAGATGCAATCGATCCTATACTTTACGAAAGTTACCGGTACCGGTTGTAGCAGAGGTTGGTGCGTGTTTGTAGATATTCCGTTTTTTTTTAGGAGAATACCAACAGAAATCATGTCAGAGACAAAAGAGACAAAAGAGACAAAAATATATTCTCTAGAAGATGTTAAACAACACAAAACAAGCCAGTCGATATGGATCGTAATTCATAACAAAGTCTACGATGTTACGAAGTTCTTGGATGACGTAAGTATCTAAAGGGCTCTACCTTTGGCTGTTTGGAGATTGTGTACAGTGTAGTTACGGTCCCTCTTTTCTTTTCAGTCCTTTAACTTTATTCTAAAATTACTTCTGCAATCTAAAGCAGTCTTCTTTTAGAAAAGAATGTTGCAACCTGACGCCACGCAGCGGTTGTGTATAAAGTTTAAGGAGAGTCAAGAACATCTTCTAAAGTAATTCCTAACTGCAGGCTAACAAAATTGGAAATGTTTCATCATTTTTGCAATGACTGACCTTCATTTTATAAAGAAAAAAGTGGCGTCAGGTTGCAGCATTCTTTCCTTTTATATCTAACAGTCTAATGACCCTATATTCTATAATTTGGTGATTGTGTAGTTACGGGACCTACAGTACAGGCCTCCTCTCTTTACTTCTGATTTAAACTGAGATCTATAGACTAATTTAAGAAGCCTAAATCAAGAGAGTCAAGAATGGGTTTATCATTCCAAAATGACTTCAGCAACCTAAAGCAGACTTCTCTTAATTCTAATGACACTATTTTTTTGGTAATTTTGCACAGCGTCTTACAGTAGTAGAAAATGCTATTTTCTTTCACATTTTTCAGTTGCAGCCATGCAAATCAGTACAGTTTTGCTCATGAACCCTAGTAACAGTACTCGACCCATTAAACCTCAACAGCATGTTTTGTTGGAATCTGTCGGGTTGGGTACAGTACCCCTAAACTGACAGTCTTTTACATTGGGTTGGCACACCTCCAGAAAAGGGTGTTTCAATTTTAGGAGCTCTTGAATTTTTTTTAATTTT
This sequence comes from Patiria pectinifera, assembly GCA_029964075.1. NCBI lineage: Eukaryota > Metazoa > Echinodermata > Asteroidea > Valvatida > Asterinidae > Patiria > Patiria pectinifera. The sequence goes on from CM057141.1 coordinate 14,062,043, forward strand.
TTTTTAATTTTGGGGACGAATTGGTTCATTGAAAGAATTACCATGTTCATCAATATGCAGTAGTGGCAAAGCAAACTTCAAAACATTTATGAACAATATATTTTTCTTTTTAAATCTGGACAGTTTTGACTCGTCAATTTGTCTCACCCTATAACATGCACATTTGTTTCAATGTAAAAAAAAAGGTGATTAAGTAATCAAATGTATGTACTGTGATAACTGTAGGAATGAGTGAATATAGATACCAACTTAATTAATGTGATTGTTCCTTGACCTGCAAAAAAGGCCAAAAAAAAATTAACAGTTCTGCCTCCGGTTAGGTACCTAACCTATTTTGACAGTCCCTACATGTACCTTATTTCTTTTTTTGGGGGGGGGGGGGGCCCCAAACCATACATTACTATCTTTTACCCTGGATGGATCATACATACATGAATGATCAACACAAAAAATGCCCAAAAAAATCCCCTACCTACCTACCCTATTTTCAAATGCCATGTAATCGGAAGCGGAACTTTTTGTTTGCCTAATCTACCGTATCAGGCGTGCCCCTGGTACATCCCAACTTCAGGTAGCAACTGTCACAACTGTGTCTATGGATGAGTAGGCCTCACATACGGCAGTCATAGCTTTTTGCAACCAGTGGTCGGTAAAGTTTGGTTGGCCATCACTGCATAAACAAGAGAATAGGACACAAACTTCTAAAAAACAAAAATCAAAAATGCTGAATAATAGAAATACACAACCCAAAACCAAAGAGAAAATATAAATGTACCTCAATCTTGATTTGGCCCCAAAAATTTTGGACTGGTTGTTTTGATTTTGGTTCATTTGGCAAGATTCACTTAAAAAAAATGCAAAGAAAGTTTAGGATAATAAAGTAGACTTTACATTTTTTAATTTTTTTTATTTTCAGCATCCTGGAGGTGAAGAGGTGCTTCTTGAACAAGGAGGTAAGTCTTTGCTCATAATGCTTAACCAGTGGTCTTGCATCTCTTGATATCCAGACAGCGCCCTAAAACATTTTTAAAAATCAGGCCCATTTTAACATTTTGTGGGAGACGTACGTCCAGTCGTTGTAAAGGTCTTTGATAGCCTCTCTGTACGTTCCCCCCACAGAAAAAGCATCTACACATTAGCACTCAAATTCTCTTGAAGGCATATATGTGACCTGTTCTGTCAAAATCAGACTTTTCTGGGCATTAGGTCAAAAATGAGATTTTTGCATATTGTTAAAATATGTTCTGTTCCCTTTTAATAGGTGGTTTAATTTTTGAAACCGGTCATTCCTGCGCAAAGTTATGCTATTTGAAGTTCATTGGGTCGAAAAGTAGAAAACAGAGAAAATGGACACGAACGTCACGAAACAGATATTTCTTTAACTGATATACCTTAACAAATCATCAAAAATACTATAATTAGAGATCAAATAAGGGTTTCAAACTTTTATAGTATATTTTAGACATGCTCGGAATTACAAATATGCAAAAATTAGAAAATGGAAAAAAATAACCCCCCCCCCCACAGCGTTTTTTGGCCCTATCTCAATTTCAACCCTTTTCCCAGAAGCGTCTGCTTTTGACAGAACAGGTCACATATCGGCAAGTATTTAACCCTAACTCCCTAGTGTCTTTCACTAAGAACTGGACCAAGTCCATCTAAATCCATCCATCAGTGGTCAGTGGACCATCGTTGGCAAAAAACTGACTTTTTTGTTCAAACATTGCCCCCAATTGACCTATCGTGGTAGAATCGCATTAGAATCGCAACAACGCAGCCTGTGAAATATTGTTCAATTACAAATTATACAATGGACGCGGAACGCGCAGCATATGAGGCAAACAAAGCTTAGCGTACAGAAATTCCATAGGGTTGTCTAAGGGGCTGGCCAACTCTCAAACGGCGATCAATTTACCGAATTCAGTTAGTCCACATTTTGTTTGCAATCGGTTACACACCCGTGAACCAGCCAGTCTGGTACCCTGACCTGACAATTCCCCTACGTCTATAAATTGCTCTGTTTCGTCTGAAGTGTAGGATCAGGAAACCAGGCTACAAGAACAGCATTTTTTTATTGAATTTTCCAGCTTGTTCATGTATGAAAACAAAACTTTAAACAGGTCAGTGTAAAAATATTTGCCATAAAATACTAATCCCCAACTCCATCCATTTCTGAAAAAAAAAAGCAAAAGCAAATGTCATATACCTTTAACCATGTGCGATTTAGCAAGAGTTTATATAATAATACCTAAGGGGTTTAGCTGTTTTCATCTCAATAATTGTGCCTGACAATTACATGTAGACCAAGAGCCAATTTCATTTAGAAATGCATAACAAAAACTGAACACAGATGGTTAGATGTCAATTTTCTTTTACGAGAACAGATAACGTGACATGCACACCCTTTTTTATAACAAAAATAACAAAAACAATTGTTATCGTACATAAATCAATTTTGTAATTGTACAAGCAGGCAACCATTTATACATTGTGATTGTATTATGATAACATTTAATATATTTTTTGTTTAATTTATCGTGAGCTACTGTATTTGGAGAGTTTAAATATGAACAGGCTGTAACTCTGAAAATGATCAGTCAATCCATGTGATCCTTCTGTATAGAATTACATGTACACACATGTGTACGTTGTATGTAGTACTTATCAGGATTTGACCTTGTATCATGATATTGATAACCAACAGTCATTAATGTGAGTGGTTGTTTTTTTAATTGTGTAACACCCAGCGGGTTTCCTACTATCATTAAATCCTTAAAATATATGAAATACAGTTCTTAAGTGGGTATATGGGTTTCCTGCATAATGTGAAGTATGTACAATGTACGTGTACCGGCAGGCCTACAGGTCTGTAGTTTTGTACAGAGAATTTATGCAGGTGCCTGTATTTCAGTGTGTGTTTATGCTACCCACATGGATTTTATTGAATTGCCAAGAAAGACAGTGAGAAAAGCTACCTGGAGTAAAGAATGAACTGATACAAAGTACCGTGTGGCCATGTCTTAACATGATGTCATTAAGTAACACCACACTATTTCAGTTATAAAGGCATATGACTAAGGATCTTTGCAAATTTGCATTTATCCCAAAAGCAACTAACCAAATTATTATCAAAAAGCTTACTTGAATGGATTAAAGATCATACTGGTACTAAACACCCCATGAAATTATTTCGTCTGGTTTGCTGTGTTTAGAAAAAAATCAAGAAATGTGTGTGATTTCCAACGATCAGTCAATGGACTGATTTTTGGAAATAAAGAGTTATACTGTGCATGTACATACTTGTGTACACAAAGTCATGTTTCGTGATCAAAAGGTTGTACATGTACATGGTTTTTCTCTGTTTTCTCAAAAAGTGTAATACCTACTGAGCTGAAACTTCAACAGGTTGGGTTTTGAACATGAATGGATATTGAGTCGTGTTATTATTGGAAACGAACAAAATGCATGAAAATTGAAAAGCAGATGACCCTATGCCTTTAAACACACATAAACTTACCACAAAATTAATGGTCTTTGGGCAGTGTGAACGACTGCACTGTGGTCTACATGTACGTACTGTCAGGCATGCAACTTTTCCTCGGATCAGCTGATTTCCTCTTTTTTTACTTCCCATGTGTGCCATTGAAAATAGAAAAACACTGTACAAAGTCTGGGAAAAATTTGAATTTCCTCTTTTTTGGTGATTTCCCAGTTGCATGCCTGTACTGTACATACCGGTAGTGTCAGATTTAATATAAAGACATAACACTTCAAAGGTATAATTTGCCACAGCTATGCCATAGTGTTGGATATTGAAGTAGTGAATATTCATGTAAGAGATTAATTTAAAGAAAAACAATACAAATGTAATGGTATCATATTTAAAAAGATGTCACATAAACTTCTTTATGATTTCATCTCAATTGGACCCCAGGCTAATAAGCTTGCTATCAACAAAACCTTCCAAAGTTCATATTAAGGCAAAATGCACAAGTTAACGCTGTTTTCTTGAAAACTGAAATTTATTCATGGCCCATTTAAAGGGAATATACAACATTTGCAAACATCGAAAAATAAAACTACCAAGTTTTTAAGAAATACCTTACTAGGATGTTGGTAAATGACAGTCTTAAGCATCCTGTAAAATTATGGCACCTGGTGTGAAGTCATTTTCAAGAAAATGGTATTTTTGTATACATTTCCAACGGTGGTCGGCCGACCACCGTTGGAAACACCTAACTATATTTCAAATCAGTACTGCTCCAAATTTACCTTTTTTCAGTCAAAATTTTGTTTGGTACTGGTTACATGTTCATGAACGGGTGCAGGCCAGCTAGACTGTAAATTGATCCATTTCATCTTTAGTGGAGTCAGGGAACCAGACTACTTGAACAATTTTGTTTTTCTTGGTTTTTCCAGCATTTTCGAACATAAAACCTCAAACATGTACATGTCAGTGTAACAATATTTGATATATTATACTAACCCCTCAAATACTCCATTTCTGAAAATTACAGCAAAAGCCAATGATGTACATTCCCTTTAACAAAATGTTCCTTCTTTTTGATATCCTGCTTTAGATTTTGAGTGCTTTTGTTCTGCAGTCTTTACCTAAAAAGAGAAATGTAAACGGTCCTGTGATCCTTAATGTTGAACACTGTCCTGGGCATTTTATGTTTTGACATTTATTTCATTTATTTCAGAGAAGTAGTAATCCCCGATACGGCACAACTGTTATAAAACTCCATGCTTGTCATTAAGGGTTGAAGAGTTGGGAGATGAACCACAAATCCAGGCTGAGAGGCTCTGTGATTAATTCTTGTTTATAGTGGGGTGTTTTTTTTTTGGGGGGGGGGAGAAAATTGCACATAATATGTAACACTACAGACCATACCGGTAAACTGAATATTATTTTGAATGATTTTTTTGTTTCACAGAAATGAATACAACATAAGGCATACTGGTTTTATAAAAATCACAGCAAGAAAAGCAAGACTCAATAACAAAATATAAAGAGCAAAATGAAAAGCATATTTTTAGCCCAATTGATGAAGTTGATACATTTTACCATAACGGTCTCTGTACATTGTACCTATAAATATTTCAGTAGAAAAAAGAAATGGGTATTTTACAGGGTACCTTTAGACAAATACAGGCATAGACCCATTGTTGCTCTGGGCCCTCAACAACCCCAAAACCCTCTGCCGATTGTTTCGTGGATTTGTCATTTCCCCCAATCTCGCCCCTAGATTTACACGTAATTTTACATTGCGTCTTGTTTTCTGTGTTTATTGCTGTGAAGGATCGAATGCCACAGAATCATTTGAAGATGTAGGCCACTCATCAGACGCCAGGGAACTCATGCAGGATTATCTCATCGGTGATCTGGCAGAGGTGAACAACTTGAGCATGATGTTTTTTTTCTTTTTCTAAGAGTTAATCCACGTCTGAATTATGTCCGGCAAGAACAAATGTGTATTTTGAAGAGGCCGAGTCCCCATGGCCAAATGTAGTGTAATTTAGATGATTCCTTATTTTGCTGTTCATTGATTGTTTTCTGGTTGTTGATATGCCACCCATTCCACACTTAGTTGGGAAGGCTGTTTGACTTGCACCATGTCCGGTCTGTTTTGAATTTGACCCTCCCTCAAAGAATGCACATAGAAAATAAAAAAATTAAAAATTTAAACTAAAAGTTAAACTTTCGTAACATTTAATCATTATTGTAATATTGGTGTTTTTTCTTTAACCCTATCTATGCAAACATACATTCTGTGCCAAGTAGTCCTTTCAGTCAAAATCAAGCAAGTGACTGTTTTCAGTTGTTAAGAACTCACAGCCTACATAAAGGAAGATTGACTGGCCGTGACTGTTTATGTACATGTAACTTGATACAGCTTTGCTTTGACTGTGGGTAATCGATCAGCCAGCCCTGCCCACAACTGGCCCGTTTTTGTCTGCTGACTGAGTTTGACTAGTCACACTGCTTGCTTGACACATGAACTAACTGCTGGTGACTAGCTTGTGTAAAGTATAGGAGGGGAAGTGGATGGACATTTTAACTGTCTGTGACTGTTTAAACGGATTAATGAACCCTTGTGTTGTTTGATCAGCCACAGACAGTCAAAAAGTTCTTCCACTTCCCCTGCCATGCATACATGTACACCCATACTGGAATTTGTATTCTTGTGGAGACATTTCTTTGTTCTCGTGTAGTAAAGTTTTCAAGTTTGAAAGTGAAGTTTCAAAATGCTCTTATTTTAACCAGAATTAATTACCTTGGCTGAAATTCGGACTTAATATTCCTTTTCTAAAACTCTTCCATTTGCGACAGATCAACCCACCTTGGAAATTCCTAGTTTTTGAGTAAAATCCATATATCTATTTCGTGAAATTCGTGTGGAGACGTATTCATCTAATAGAAATTGTCCTGTGGAGACATATACAATCTTTTGTTCCCTATTGTACAATGTACACGCGTCTCCAGAGGGTACGGTGTACCAGAACACACAGACTAGTAAAAAACAGTCAAATCACATTTGTGTAAACACTGTGTCTGGTTAAATCCTGTCAACAGACAACAGAGGTAACTTGAAGGAACAGCTGGCTTATCGATCTCCCCCAGTCAAATAATTATGATAATAATAATAATTTGGGAGGCTAGTTATCCTCAGTCATAGATGAGAAGCTGTATTGCAAAGGACACGGCTACAATGTGGTCGAGCCGCAGTCATGTAAAGGCGCCTTTGGCAGCCAGCCATACACGACCCATCCACATCCACATGGAGCACTTCCCGAGATTGAAAGTGCTTGATTTTTCAAAGCATGGCTATATTGAACTAACAGGGGAGTTTTAAACTGTTCAAATAGTCACTTTATTGATTTTGACTGTTGTGATTGTGTAGCTGAATTTGTCAGCCAGAGAGGGAGAAATATTATGTGGACGACTTTAGAAAATTAGGTTTTTCTTGGTAATTAAGTAAAACATTTTTTTTGATCGAGGGGTGATTCATTTATTTAAACTGAGAATACATGTAACAAAGAATTATCTCATTTGTCGTGCTCAGTGTGTTCAGAAAACCATTTTTAAGTTCTGTTAGCAGTTTCTGTTGATTATTTCACTGTTGAAGTTTGAAATGATCATTTCCTATTTGTTCTTTTCTTGCTTTTCATAACAGGCTGATTGGGAAACTTCAGTAAAGGTAAGGAGCGGATGCTATATTTATTGAAAAACACCCATCCTGTTGATTTGTTCTCAGAGAAAATTCTGGAAACTTTTTCAGTTCTTACAAAAGCAGCTTCTACGTGTACACTGTAAATATAGACTACATTGTAGTCTTCTCAATCCACTTTTAGACGGGTTGTGTGCAAGGTCCAGAGTCCACGTGTTCTCTGATCAAGGGCCAATAGATAAGGATAACAGCTAGAAATCTCAACAGTTTGAAGACGAGCATGACCTTTTACAGACAGCGATTGGGGTGAATCAACTAAAACTTTTTGTGTGCTTTTTTTCCCCCCTTGATTGTTTGAAGGTCGGGCAATGATCGTTTCTTTGCTACATTGTGTGGGTGCTTCCTGTACCCCCATTTTTGTGTGTGTCATGGTTCTCAGGTTTGCTGAATCATTAGGCTTTTGTGAAATGTGTCAATCACAAAGAATTGTAAAACTTCTTAAGCTCTTGCAGGAGCTTTTACCTGTCACTTGGTGGTCGATCGGTCTGTTTGTCTGTCTGTCCCCGAAAATTGACCAAAAATATTTGACCAAAAATTTACCGAAACTATTTTGGTGGAGTCCCGAGTTCCGTAGGCCAAGTCCAAGTCCAAGCCCGCAGGTTCGAGTCAGAGTCAGAGTCCGAGTCATATGTCATCGTGACTGGGGTCCAAGTCCTAGTCACAGGTCGTACATGTACAAGTCTGGAAGGATTGAGGCAGTGTTCACCACTCAAACGCAAGGGTTAAATAGTAGGGTTAATGCTTAACAGAGTGATACACATGGCCATGTGTCTCACTCTGTTTTCGAATATTCAAATTCTAACTTTGTTAATAATAATGCATGAAAAAAAGTAGGACTGCTGCAAACTGCTTACTGACTGGATGGACCTGAAATATATAAATCTAAAAATGAATGTGGCCTGACGTTGCGAACTTAGCAAGTTCTTCTTCAGAGGCTAAAAGAAGAACTCTGAAGAAGAACTTGCTAAGTTTGCAACGTCAGGCCACATTAATTTTTAGAATAATAATGCATGTTAAATGTACCTCAAAATTGACACTCCCTCAATTTTTTTGTAATTTTTGTGTGTGTGTTCTGTTTTGTTTTGTGAATGACTAGGTGTGTACACTGACTTTGCTTGAAAGAAATCTTAAGTTTTCAAATGTTTCTGGGTGGTTGTGTTTTTTTTTTCAACAGACAAACACAGGACCAAATGCACCTGAAGCAGGATCAGGAAGGTTTGTGAAGCATTTCAAGTTTCAAAAAAAAAAAAATTTTTTTGGTTGTCGTAGGTTTAACCCTTATCAAGATAATGGCAAAAGTAGAAGCATTTTCTTGCAAGTTCTTGTTTGATTTACACTAAGTACAGTGTACGTACCTCTGTCGTCCCTTTCCTTTACAACACCAGACACAGATTTTTTAGGCAAAAAACAAGGCTTTCAGAATTCGTATTGTTCAGGCATAAAAATAATTGTTCGTATGTGACATGACCTGCTGGGGATATCGTGTATAATAGGGCGTGCAGTCTTCGAAATACGTGCGCAGTTCACTCTGAATAGCCGGTCAGCGTCATTGCCAGGGGTTAGTGAAAGAACGCGCACGCACCCGTGGAATCGAGCCTGGCCAATGGGGTATCCAGAGTTTATATGGAGCTCAGTGATTCGTTGGTGTAAGTGTGATGTGTGGGCTATTTCACCCTCGAAACATGATCAAACTGTACCTGTACAGCATGGGGCCGTATGATAAGTCCGACGCCTCATAGGTCCGACGCCTCATAAGTCCGAAATTTCGGACTTATGAGGCGTCGGACTTATGAGGCATAAGATTTATTTATTCCGCCTCATAGGTCCGACACCTCATAAGTCCGACGCCTCATAAGTCCGACGGAAAAACGAGGCGTTTAATGTGTCGAACTTACGAGGCGTCGGAGCTATGAGGCGTCGGAGCTATGAGGTGTCGGAGCTATGAGGCGTCGGATTTATGGGCCTTTATTTGGTTAGGGGATGCGATTTTGTCGGACTTATGAGGCATCGGACCTATGAGGCGTCGGACTTATGAGCGGACCCCCACAGCATATGTATGGATGACTGCTGAATGTCTCAGGGTGCACACCTGTAAATGCATGTACATGTGTCCCTAAACCCATCCGCTGAGCCCATGAATAAACGTTATACCCTCAAAATATTCTATAAAAGAGAGTTCTGAGAGCCATACGATTAAAGAAATGAAGAGATATGGCAATAAACCTCTGGCCTGGACTTGGGGCTTCAAATTTTTGAGCATTTTGGAAGCATTTGGGCTCGAAAGTGGCGCTATTTTGCCATGTTGTGGAGGGATCGTTTTTCAAGATGGCTACTTTTCCGCTTTGGGGAAAATAGGGGTCGTCTTCTTTGAGTGAGAATTTCTCAAAAAGTCAATGGTCAACCCACCAAAAATTGAAAAGAATATGAAAGATGACATTTCTGTGCAGCTCAAATACCTGTGAGAGTTTTTAAAAGAATTTTGAAGTATGGGCATTTAGCACTGGTGTCTATGGGAATTTTAATACAGGGGTGCATCCTTTAAATTGATATTATTAATGTAGTATTTTGTCATTGGAGTAGAGTCTGGTAACAAGACTCCGACCATTGTACAATGTTGTATGCAGTATTGCTTCACTGTTTAATACCCCACGTTCAGACATTGTTTACCATTACTCTTAATGCATGTGCAAACTCCTTGCTTCCTTTATGTTTGTGTTTGTTCCTTTTGAACCTTTTCTGCTGGTATGTTCTTTGCAGTTCTCAAAGTGATAATGAAAACAGTGAAGTGGACTCTCGATGGTATCAGACCTGTCTATCTTATTGCATGATTCACAATCCTCTAGTCCAACCCAACCTGCATGCAGCTACTTAATAATACATGTAGGCAGGTACCACAGTAGTTGCTTTGTTGACATTGAACAATTGATCAATGTAGTAACAGAACAGATAAGATGGCAACAATGTGGAAGCCCAGTGAATGAAAGTATGGTGGAGTCCCCTAACGTGGCGCACTGTGAAGTTTCCCTCAATTTTGCTCACACAGTGTTGCCAAACGTCTTTGTTGACACACTTCAAATTCATTCAGTTAAATACTGACACTATTAGTTAATAATGCTTACTATTGAATCACCTGCTAACAATTTCAGTGCCACGAAAATAAGTCCGAATTAAAAAACGGTGGTGTCCACAAATTTGGCACAAAATTGGGCAAGTATTCCCTAATGTGGTGCACTTGAACAAACTTTTTTAAAATCCCAAGTTAATATTGAAGAATTTGTTTAGTTGACAAATTCTGATAAATCATTATTATCTCCACTCACATACCCAACTACTTGTTTGTCAGAACGCTTTTTTTCCCTAATTTGTGGCGCATTTTTTAAAGGGTTCAAATCGGAAAATCATGCCAAAGTCAAATTTCTCTGTTAACTTTGTAACAGGTAGATAAACTCAAGATTTATGAACGGGAATGTTTAGAGCTCAATGAAATTTCACTGACATCTACTGTGAAATATTGGGCAAAACTATTGCTCTAGCAAGGCACTAGAGGCAGAAAATTAAAGTGCCCCATGTTAGGGGCCGCGCCACGTTAAGGGGCATCAACAATAGTCACAAAATTATTCAGACAAAATTAGATAGTGCGGTCAAGTTTGAGCTTTCACAATGCACCTCAATGTGACATTTCTGATGTCGGACTGTACTTTTATTTTCAATTGGGAACCACGTTCCAGAACCGTCAAAGAGATTTTTATGAACATTTTTGACATCACAATGTAGTTAGGAAGTGTTTTTTTGAGGAACAAAGTAGACAGTATGAATGCATTTTTCAGAAATTCAAAAATTCTTCATTATAATTGTACATAAAATCTGGGACCCAAGGGGATGTTTAGTTTATAGCTGAATGTTTGGTACAGTTGTGTTCATTGTATTCTGATATTGGGGACCAACAATCATGAACAAAAAATCATATTTAGACTTTTGACTTAAGAATATTTGTATTTAACCTGGGATCTGTAGATAAATCGTTGCCGTGGTCCATGCGGAGTATGTCTTTTTCACGTAAGTGTTTGGCATATTGATGTTATCGTGCTGGCATTTCTTGTTGGAAGAAGGAATAATCCTTCAGAGCGAAATCAAATGGTGTGTCATGAGGGGAAAATGTAAACTTCAATTCTACATGTACCGTATCTCTATCTTCCAACATTCATTTGGTTGAACATCATGTTTACTTGGGGAAAAAACATGTGCCATTAAGGCCAAAAAAAAAAAATATTCGGTCTCTGGTCAGACCAAAGTTCCGGAATTGACGCAGCCACGTGGCTTTTTTGTTTTTTGTTTTTTTGCTTTTTTTTTCTTTCTTCAAGCTTGGATTGTACAGACAAGGTGGGGTACTATTTTGCTTTTTTGGTGTCCTCATGTACATTGGTGTCCTCCATAATTTGCCTTGGTGCTTTCGATCATTTGCCTTGGTGCAATTTCCCATTCCTTGGTGCTCTTTGGTAAAAAAAAAATTGAGGAGGTGCGGAAATAGAGGGCGCTGTTGGAGCTACCGTGGAACATTTTGGAGAAAAAAAAGATCGACGTGCATGATTAAAATCGACGCGCACGCTGACCAGAGACCGACTTATTTTTTTGTGTGGCCTAACATACATTGTACATGTACACTCTCACTAATGCACTGTACAGAATTATTCTGTTTAGAAGATTTTAGTTCACACTTTGTTGACAGTCTATACATGTATACATGTAGGCTGCTGTTTTCCAAAAAAACACCATGCATTCAAAATGGAAGAACAATTCATGTACATGTACAAATTGACTTCATTTTTTCAACACCAGATTTCATGTTTGGACACAAATGTACATTAGACACGGTAGGCTATCAGCCTGGGGGTTTGGTCGGTATCAAATGAGGGGAATAATAGTCATTGTGAATTTACCTCTGTAGTTGGAAAATATGTGATAGCATTGCAGCGGTGGCAGCTTTTTGGGGTGCTATCACTGTTTTTAAAAAATGGCAGCCAAAACATGCTTGTTACCACATATAGTTAATCCGGTTGAAAAAAAAACTTAAAAGTGATAACACCAAAAAAACTACCATCACTTACACTACAAAGCTATGTAAATCACTACAGAACACACGAGACTACTTTTGGTTCCACTTCACTGATGTGAAATGCTAATGAGTGTTTTATAAGCTAACAATCTTTGAAAAGAGCTTGCAGCTTTGTATTTCTTTACGACAAGAACTTATGCTGGGTGCATGCATATAGAATGAATAACAAATTTGCTGGTGGCTGAATACATCCGTTGTGTATACTTGCAAACATGCATTCATTTTTATGAATGGGAAAGTTGTGGTTTGCATGGTTGCTTGTAGATGCAGTAGTTCGTGTGCAACACTCCCCCCCCCCCTCCCTCCTATACTTTGTACGTATGTACATAAGGCAAAAAAAAATGTTCTATTGCCGCACCTCCTCAATTTTTTTACCAAAGAAGGCAAATGATCGAGAGCACCAAGGCGAATTATGTAGGACCCCAATGTTCATGAGTACACCCAAAAAGCAAAATAGTACCGCACCGTGTCTGTACAATACAGGATTGGAAAAAAAAAAGAAAAGCTGCGTCCCCATGTCAATTCCGGAACTTTGGTCTGACCAGAGACCGAATATTTTTTTTTTGGCCTAAGCTACCTCTATTCATAGCTTTACCCTTTCATAGACAACCCTGGTTGCAGTGATACTGTATCACACAGTAACGCAAATGAATTTCGAGTCAGTAATGCGAATGATACTGCTGGGCTAGGAGACTGGAGAATATCCATTAGTCTGGGGACCTGTGAGGGCAGAGTTAGTTATTGTGACTGGTTTTAGTTGCTTTGCACCAAAAAGGCAGCACCCAGCTGTATACTCCCTGATAGGCATGAGAATCTTCCTGTTTAAACAGGAATTCCTGGGAGGGGGTTGTTGCCCAAATTTCTACGTTTTTATTTATTTTGAGCCAGTTTGGGGGTTTGGGGGGCCCGATTTCACATCTTTTTTCCTGTTTTTGCAACGGTTCCCGTTTTTTTTCCATTGAAATTCATTCTCATGCCCGTCCCCAGGGAGCTGAGATGGTATTTCGAATGTTTCATTGGCCCAGTGAGCAGGATAATAATGATGTAGCGCCTTGAACTCCAGTACTGGTGGATACGTGTGTTTCATAAATGCACATTATTATCATGCCACCAGCCCCGGTCAAGCAGTGATTAATCCTTGATTTTTGTACTGTCCGATTTTGGTAATAGGATAGAATCACATAAAATCCCTGTTGCCACATCCAAAAGTGACCAAAATGGTTGAAATTTGGGTTGAAAACTTGTGCCACTGCATGTTAAAGTCAAGGTATAGATATGTTTGAATTGACCAACAGAAGGCTGTATTCAGGTTCCTAAGTGGAAATCTGCTTTCTTGCTATAGAAAAGCAGATTGAACGTTTTACTAAAAGGCATTTTTTCTACTTTTCTGCTACCAGAAAAGCAGCAGATTTTATTGTTTGCCCTTTTACTGGCAGTTCAAAAAGGGACATCTGCTGTTCTGCTACCAGAATGCAGATTGAACGTTTTGACATGGTGGTTCAAAACTGGCTTTCTGCTTGCTGGTATCAGAAGAGCAGATGTCTGTTCAATCTACAGGGTACTTGCTGGTAGCAGAAAAACAGATGTCTCTTTTTTGAACTGCCAGTGAAGGGCAAAAAGTGAAACTTGCTTTTCTGGTAGCAGAAGTAGAAAAGTTCATTTTAAAGATATAGTCCATCATTTGTAATTTGTGCATTTTGTTCGTTTGGAGCAACAAAAGTGCTCAAAATTTAAAGAAGGATACTGAACAACTAACCTGATAAAGTTTCAGCTCAGCTTCAGCTCTATATTCCGAGAAAAACAGCATTCTAGGATCTCAATGTCAAATCAAAAGTTGCTGAATCATGTTTTGAATTGCGCCTGAATTCAGCGTCCAAGACACGTTCTTGCTGAGCCGATTGCAGATACGCGATGTCGCGCACTGATCCGACGAATTATAGCAACCGGGGGAGCGTTTTCGGATAGCTGCAAATGATGGACTATAGCTTAAACAAAACGTTCTATCTGCTTTTCTGCTATGCTAAAGCAGATGTCCACTTTTGAACCTCCATACAATGTAAGGCTGCATGTCTTTTCTCGATGCTCAACTTAACATCTTCCCTGTGCGTGATTTAAACAGACAAAATAACTGTGAAACTGAAATCCATCATATGATTGGCATCGGAGATGGAATAAAGCAATTTTACGAAGCAGGGTCTGTGAAAACAGAGACCTGTTATTTCCTGGCCATACTATTTTCAGGGGGTTTGATCATGGCCTACGTATAGTTACATTCCCAGACACGGAGGATTTGCAAGGTTTAGTAATTTGGAGCCCATGTTAAGCTACCATTACATTTCAAAAGCTTGATGTTAAAATTATGAATGTGGCATTTGGTTCCTTCACATCGATAGATTTAGAGGAGCCAGGAAATTTTAAATGCTAAAGAAAATGTCTAGTTTTTTTAGAATAAACTCCACAAACGGGTTTTAGCCTGGTCAACTTTTGTATGATGTGGCCAGGGGGCCAATTTCACGGCACTGCTAAGCACAAAAATTTGCTTAGCACAAAAAAAGTCTGGCTTATAAAAGCAGGTTACCAGCCAAAACTGTGATGTAAAAACTGTGATGTATGTTGCTCGTGATTAGTATTCAGCTGTTGTTTGCTATAGCATGAAAATCACTTGGAGTTTTGGCTGGTACCTGCTTTTTAATCCAGGCTTTTTTTGAGCTAAGCAAGTTTTTTGCTTAGCATTGCCATGAAATTGGGCCCAGGGTTTATGAAGAAAAAACGAAGTCCCATAGATTGATCCGAGTTGCCCACTCTTTGTGATCACTTATGCAGCTTTCCACTAATATTTGGACGCTCCAAAGTGTGCTCTAGTGTTTCCCACAATTCACTCACCTTTAGGGACGTGTTTTGTTCAGAGTTTACAAAGTGCACATGTATGCGATAGGCATTCCGGCGATTGAAACTGTAATTTAAATATCGGACTGGTGCATGCAGGGGTCTAGCCTTTCACCCAGGCCATCGTGGCTTAACTTGCCCGCATTCAAAGCAGCGAAACCGCAAAGCGAATGGAGATGGAGACCACACACGCGAGCGGCGAAGCCACGAGGGCCTTTTCTAACTTGTCGAGAAATTCTTATGTTTTTCTTTATTATCTTGATTTTTGCTACCCCAAAAGGGTAGCAAATTCCAACCAATCATCAGCCTTTTAGTGCGTGCGTGGCTACTACCCAGACGCGTCAACGCGCCCGGATGCTTGCCCAAATTTAAAAACAAAAATTGCGAGTCTAGTTTTCCGCGAGATCGTGACCGCGTAATTGTTTTTACATTATCTTATTCTAATTTTACTTATAAAAGTATTTCAAGTAATTATTTTAGTGTATGAACTTATTTTTCATCTGAACTTACAGTTATTTGCTCTTACGTTTTCCTTACTCACCCTTTTAAAAACGGAAGCGACTAGGCAAAATCCGCGTTGTGATTGGTTAACCTTCAGCACTCTTCTTATTTGCATAAAAACTATGAATAATTCAACAAAATCAAGTTGGGAAAGGCCTCGTGGCTTTGCCACTCGTGCGTGCTGACTTAATCTTTGCTCCAGTCGCTTCGGGTCTTCGCAACTCCGCCGCTCTGAGCCACGATGGCCTGGGCGAAAGGCTAACAGGGGTCCAACTCTCCATACGCTAACCTTTGAGATCATTAATGCCTCATTCTGCTATTCTGACACACTAACTCTTCCTCTCTTACATCCGAGTTTCCCAAATTTTGACTCCTCGTTATATTTTTGACTTTTATTTTTTGTGCCAGTCGCTGTGCTCTGTCTTAGTCTCAGTCCAGGTCGCACAGGGATACCTCATGTGAGTCCGTCCTTAAATGATTTTTTTTTTTTTTTCTTCAGTTTTGTTCTTTTTTCATTCTTGCTGTTGTCTTTGTTGAAATGTTCTGTTGAAGTTGTCCTACCTTAGAATCTTTTGCAATTTCTTCAACAATGGCATTAAAGACATACTGACAAAACTTTGCCTACGATGGACTGATTTGACATACATGTTACTTTGAGAATTCTGCCATCCAGTATGCAGTCCTTTAGAAGAAACTACAGCTTTATTTCCACAAACAGCATCCAGTCTCTGTACTTTGTTTTCTCCACCAAATATGCCAAACCATACTCCTCGAGCCCCCCCCCCCAAACACACACCAACTTCCCCACCCCCAAACAAAATGTTCCCGATTTACTGTGCTTTGATACACAGTGGAACACAGTTATAACGAACATCACAGACCACAGAAATTGTTCGTAATAGCGATCGTTCGGTTTAGCGATTTATATCAGTGCGTTTTGTATACAAAATCAGGAGCCAAGGACGATGTTCGGTATAGCCAAATGTTCGGTGTACTGGTGTTCGGTATAGCAACGCTTCACTGTACATAGTTTGTTTCAGAGAAAATATGTTTACTCAATGAGTTCTGATCATGTATGTAAACAGTAGTATAGTTCAGTTTGTTTTTTACTGAGTCTTACAAGTGTATTTTTTTTGTGAGTTAAGTTTCCAGACCCGTCTGTAGAATAGTGCTTGCAAGTAATGCATCTGCTTTTGCCATTATTTCCGACCGCAGTTTTTGAATTTACTTATTTGTTTTGCTCTATTAATCCTGATATCAATGTGAACCTTTCAAAGTGGTTGAGCTAACTATTGGTTGAACTAACTATTAAATACAACCTGCAAACTGATGTGCAGTGTGATGGCTGATGGCATAAAAACTGAATCTTAATTCCATGGCCAAAGTGTTTTGAGGCCGTGCTTACCACTGTCCCCTCTGTTTAGTTCAATGAAACCTTAGTCATCATTACCATGAATCTGGTGACTACGATGCAGGCACCAGTCTGTGTGATTTAAGTGGCCATTAAGACCTTTGGGGAAAGATTAAAACAAAACTGAACAATTTAATCGAAGATAAAGTTTGTCATTGAGAAAAAGATAAATTAAGACCATTTAATTGAGTGTATTTTTGACACAAAATTCAAGGGAAGGATAACAACTCTGAGGTGTTTGACTGCATGGTTTCAGTTCTTTATGCTCCAAATATGTGAAGAAAAATTGCCCATTTACTTTTATTTCCCAGATTCATTGCATGAAACATAGCAGATGTGTCACCAATGCCCAAATTGGCCTTTGTTTGTATGGTGGACAGACACAATGGAAGAGTGCTTACTTCTGTTTGGAGTGGATTAAAAAACACTGTGTTTAAACGAATTTACCCACTCAAATAAGCACTCTTCTGTTGTGTCTATTTTGTCTCAAAATTGCTGTTTAATAGATTTGTTTCTTCCCATTCTTGTCCATGTGTGCAGTTATTCCGATTTTGTCTGACCAAGATAACCTTATGAAATAATGGTCGTGAAGTTGTCCATTGCTTCATTCCCCCTTTCCCTCTTTAATGAAATAAATATTAGCCAGTTTGTGGATTGTGCGGTTGGCTTGTTATAATTGGTCATACTCTTGAGGGCAGCATACTAACAAACTGGGCTAGGTCAATGAACAGTCAAAGGACACTGGGAACCTCTATGCATGAACACCATGTGCGGAAATGTGGATTGTCAAACCTTTTCAATTTCAAGTTGTATTTTCAGGCCAATGTATCAGTCAAACCGACGGTAGTTCATCTGACTATTGGTGAAACCAATGGTAAATGCATCCAAGAGCCACAGCCATTGGCTGTTGAACACATGAGTTGTAATCAATCATTAATTTGTAATCACTCAGTCACAAGGCGATTGCAAGTCAGTCACAAGTTGAGTCTCAGGTCAGTACAAAAGTAACAGGGAATGAACAGTGACAGAGAACATGTAATGCCTTTATTAACCCTAACCTTCCCAAATCCTCCAAAATCCTCTGAAAAATTTAGGATTTTGCAGGATTGACGCTATATGGCAAAAGCATGTGGCTGATTGTGGAGAAGGCACTTGTGTCAAGGTCTTTGGCCAGATCTGGTGTTGTTTATGCTCAGCCTTGCATAAATTTAGGCCAAGATTATACTTGAAATCCTCCGTACTACTCCAGGATGAAACTGGCTCTTTCTTAACTTACATGTATTGACAGTGATTGCTGGTGTGTTTTTTTGCAGGATTGAGGCAGTGGGCACCCCTCCAAGAAAAGTTTCACTGAAGTTTAAAGTTTCTTTTTTTACTCTCTCTCGCAGTAATTGGGCCCAGTGGATCATTCCGACTATCGTTGCTCTCGGGGTTGCGCTCCTCTACCGCTTCTACATTGCCGGGAATTGATGCAGGGAACCAGGTCATGTTGGTGGACAGGATACCAGTTACAGTGTCTCCTTGCTGCTCCCACTACACGCAAACAGATTAACCAAAGAAATGAACAGATGCCTTTTGCTGATTACAGAACGCCAGGGGCACCATTAGAGCGTGAAAATGTAAAAAATTAAATGACCAATAACAGATATATTCTTAATAAAATTATTTCTCATTTCATTTGTAAGATAGTGTTCCCAGATCAGGCTTAGTCTAAAAAGACAATCTTGGTATGAGAAAATCAATTCAGAGCCAATTTTTTTTTAACTTGATCAATTTAGTTTGGCCAAACAAGTAAAATGAAATCAAAAGGTTATCACACAGTGGTACATCAAGGAATTTGTTGGGTTGGGGAAAGGAGTAAAATTTGGTTGCGAGACCGTGTCTTGGATACCGTAATTTCATTGATCCTGAACTGCCACGAGTCCAGTCGGTAAAAATGACTTGACTTCAAATACACTGCGTTGCATAATGATTATCGCGTACACTGCATTGCATACAAGTTATCTCGTATACGGGGCCGTATCATAAGTCCGACGCCTCATACATGTAGGTCCGTCGCCTCATAAGTCCGAAATTTCGGTCTTATGAGGCGTCGGACTTATGAGGCATAAAATGTATTTATTCCGCTTCATAGGTCCGACGCCTCATAAGTCCGACGCCTCATAAGTCCGACAAATTAAACGCCTCGTGTTTCCGTTGTCGGACTTATGAGGCGTCGGACCTATGAGGCGTCGGACTTATGAGGCGTCGGACCTTTGAGGCGTCGGACTTATGAGCCTTTATTTGGTTAGGGGATGCGATTTTGTCGGACTTACGAAGCGTCGGACCTTTGAGGCATTGAACTTATGAGCGGACCCCTCGTATACACTACCTTACTACATGTGAAGGGTGCCTTTGTGCCTCACAATGGATAACTGCGATCCCTCAATCTCGTATCTGGCCGGAAAGCTCACAGTATTCAAAAAGGTTACACTACATACATGTACCAACAGTGATTTTACATGTGTGAAATATTTCTTGCATAGTAGGTTAAAAAGTTTTTCTTTTTGACATACTGGCACGAAATAACAAAACAATTGTTGACTGCTGTGATGTGGGACATGTGTTTTTTACCTCCTTCCCCTTGGGTGCTATACGTCTCTCGACGTGGTGTACAAAACATGTCCGCAGTCAATAATTGTGTATATTATGTATCACAAGAATTGCGGTTTTCCCCTCCTACTGGATACAGCAATGTCCACTACACAAGATGCCCGGCTCATTTTCATGGTCTTGATGAATACTGTCTTCATCAGCATGTTTCACGACATTAATTACCATGTTTTTGCATGTAGATCTCTATTTTGCGTAAGTATTCATGCCTCACTACTCATGGTTTCCAAAATATGAACCAAGTTTGTCCCTTTGGAACTAGAAAACCCAGACAAAAACAAGACAAAACAGACTGCTTCACGATACCAAAGAGTTAAAGCTACAGTCCATCATTTGTAGCTATCCAAAAAGTAACTGACATAATTAGTGTTGAAAAACACACTCGGTTGAAAGATAGTAAGGGGAATAAACTCCCAGTGAAATTATTCTTTCTGGCAAGCTGTCATTTTGAAGAAATCCAACCAAAGAAGGCATTGGTAGTTTGTTTTCTTATTCGGCGAAGTGCGCGCAAGTGTTGACACGACGCACACACGCGCACGGTTGCTTTAAGTCGTCAGATCAGTGCGCGACATTGCGTAGCTGCAATCGGCTCAGTGAGAACATGTCTCGGACACTGAATTCAGACCCAATTCAAAACACGACTCGGCAACTTTTGATTTGAAATCAAGATCCTAGAATGCTGTTCATCTCAAAATATACAGCTGAAGCTGAGCTAAAACTTCATCAGGTTAGTTGTTCAGCACCCTTCTTTAGATTTTGAGCATGTTTGTTGCTTCAAATGAACAAAAATGCACAAATTACAAATGATGGACTGCACCTTTAAGCCCAGATTTGAGCATGTGGGCAATGTCACAGTTGGAATGAAATTACGTAACTTCCAAAATATATAAATGTACATGATTTGAGTCGTTCACGTTGAAATGTTATTTTGTCATTCAGTACAGATTCCTCGGTGTGGAAAATGTAGTTACTTGAGTCTGGAGAACCTATTTTCCTAGGTTTGGTGTTTCGGTCGGAAATATGGTACGGGAGATAATATTGTGGAAATTGTTGACAAATGTAACCTAAAATTCCGTCTCATCAACTGATCTTGTTTTTCTGATCAACGCAATGCATGATTGAATGGGATTCTTAAATCAAAAATGCCAGTAGGAAAAGTAAAACTTTCATCGAAAATTTACAGATCAAAGTTAAACTTTTTCAGGAAGCGTTGTACATGTACATTCTGTCAATATCTGATCGAGGATTATGAAAATGTCTAAAACAATAACTGATATGCAAAAATGTAGAAGTTGGCTGTGTGTTTCATGTGAATGTCATTGTAACTACCTAGGCTTTACTTTAACTATAATGAATCAATCGCTGCATGTAAGATGGCTGAACGTCAGTAGGGTCTAGGCCATGTGAAATTGTATGATTCCAATCCTTTCTTAATGACACTTCAAGAAAAACAGCTAATTAGGTTGGGGGTTTTTAAGAATATCTAGGAAATAATGCATCATAGACAGTTAAGCAACGTCATAGTAGTTGTGTGCGTCTTTAATATTTGATTCTCCCCAGCATTTTACTAGGCCTTTTTTTGAGGAAGCTGTTTTCTATTCACAAGAATTTTGCTTTTCAATTTGGGATTTTTTTTTTTCAATCTCAGAAATCTGTAGTGGCATTATATTGGTTTGCTTGAACATTGCTTCTAAAAGAAACACTTTGCATGGAATTTTCTTATCTAAATTTTCATATTTATCAGGTAAATGTAGCAAATTAAATATTCTGAGTTTGCTTTGGGGATATTTGTGGTGATTCTTTTTAGAAAATGTCTTTATAAAATGGTAATTTGAAGGGAAATAATATTCCCTTTATAATCTAGCACGAGGTGTAGGTCTCTACTTGCTCTTAATTAGGGTTGGAATCATGCGCTTGTTATTATAGACAGCATACTAATGAACTATTGATGTATTAGTTCTACTATTTTTTAGGCTTTGACTTGTATTCTTGTAGTATCATGTCTTTACTTTTAACATTTATGTACAAACTTTCTTTTGCTACATCAGCTAAACTTGAGGCTTTTTGATACTGTAGCAATGGGATGTAGGGCGGATAGATGCTTAAGAACTGGTATTTGTTAGAGAAATTACACACTGGCAGAAAACCTTTAAGAGACGTTATGGAGTAGAAGCTGGCCAAACATTACGTGAATGAATTTATGAACAGAGATTACAGATTTTACTGAATCGGTCATGGGTTTGTATGAAATGTGTTGTGGAGCTGAATAAAGGATTTTATCTAGATGATCAAATTATAACAACAGTTACTTCATGTACTTCTTTTAGTATTCTCGTACAAATGCGAAACTTTTTATTCAGTACAACAAATATGAACTTCATAACTTTTTTTATAAAACAAAACTGTACATAGCTAGAAACAACCAGAACTCGGTGTAACATTCCAACTTTTAACTTTTAAGGTCAAAAGTTTTAAAAAGTGAACAGTTTATGTTTACTTTTGTATAAAACTTGACTTGTTCGCGTGACAAAAATTAATGTAGATATAGAATGCATTCCTGAGTTGTTTTAAGGTTTTATTATGGTCATAGACAGTCGGCATGCATCTGCGAAGACTTTGGAAAGAATATTGGAGTCTAGGATCAAACCGCGACAAAGTCAACACTGAAGTCTAATTTTGGACCTGTGACTGCAAACTTAACTTTTAAACTGTTCTTGACTGGCACTCGATGTAAGACTGGACTAAAATATAACCAAGTTCAAAATGAGATGTTAGTGATGTTATTTTCATCTAATTTTCAAGAGCGAGGAAGAAATATCGGTTACATTTAAAAAATAACAGGAGTATTTATACATGACGTAAGTGATAGGAACAATATTCTAGAACAAGCTTCTACATCAGAAAGACGACATCGCAGCTTGGTTGAGGATTAACATGGATCAGCTCTCAGAAGCGTAGGAATATTTTTTCTCCGATTTGTTTTGGCAGAGTGTGAGGGGTAGCGTAATTTTTTTTTCCTAGGAGGGTTAGGGGCAATTCATGAATAATTCAGTTTTTCCTTTGAATCATTGCAAGACTAGGTTCTCGTTCTATTTTTCCTTTAATTTAAAATTGTCTCAGTGATAAATTTGGAGAAGAAAAATAGCTGATGAAAATGAGCAGCGACGACGTGGATTCAAACCAGGGATCTTTGTATCCATAGCTCTTCTTGCTATCCACTAGGCTACTGTGTGGCAGCTCGACGACAACCATTCTTTAAAATGCTTTAATGTATTGTAACTAGTTGAGTAACTAACAACAATGCTGTTGATGTCATTGTCTGTTCTCATGGATAAACATGAATTATTCATGACATTGCCCCTAACCCTCCTAGGAATAAAAATTACGCTGAGGGTTATACAACAGATAGACACTAAAAATATACAGCTTGTCACACTTGGCCATTGTGAAGTTTCATTAGCGAGTTGTTGCAGCCTAACAGCAACACAAATAGCGCCCTCTGTTGACATTTGGGAATGAAAATGTTGTGCATAAATTGTGCATTTACCTTTAAGCTGAATCTGGATCATACAACTGTTTTAGACTTTTTTTAGTCCATTTAGCAATCCACTTTGCAACTGAACGGCTTTCAAGATTTTGAAATCTTTAAATTCCTCAAAACCTCAAACAGTAATCTGACTTCTTTTTTTCTACACTCTCCAACATGTTGTAAACAGTCATTCAAAATGAATAACTCCAAACAAACGAGTTTATAAGTTTTTTACAAATCAAAAGAATACATAACTATCGAGATAATAAATAAGAATGCTATACAAATAGATGTCACTGGTTAAGTAAAGAAAACATAACAAAAGTAGGAAAATATAGTCCATTAAATAATTTGGCATAAACAAGAAAAACCTTGAGTTGAGTATTTACAGGATATTTGGTTTGAGCTTGGCAATTGAATCATGAGTTAAAACTAAACTAATCACAAAACAGAGACAATTTTGGCAGTTAAGACTTTTTTAACTTCAATCTTACCGCATCACAACATTTTGTAACGATAACATTTTTATTTTGGGGATAAATATAACACTGGCAGATCCAGCGGGGTTGGGAAGCAAGAGTGCCCTGTCCCCTCTCCCCCAAACAAAGGATGCTGACTCTTGTTTCTTACGCACCGTTGTAAGTTGCATTCCCTGTGATATTTTTGACTTTTATCCTGAAAAATAGATTTCTAAATTGCTATTTTTCTAGCAACACATAAGTTACTCACTTTACAAGCCATTGACCGTAAAAATGGGCAATGTTTAGTAACTGAATTACCACTTCAAAATATTCAATTATTGGCTGTCAGACAATAATTCTATCCTCCTGGAGTAGGCTGGTTCCCGCCCCACAATCAGTATTGATAATGTATGGAACAGGAGCCAGTCTGTTTTTCCTGGAAGGTTGCAGACATTAAAAAAAAAAAAGGACAGAAGGCGATTTTTGGTTGGAATAAAACATACAAGTTCAAAACTTGTTAATAGAAAAAAAATATTCAAAATTGTTGAAGAGCAATGGAAATGCAACTTTAATATTACAACCAGCTGGGGGACCAATTTCACGGTGCTGCTAAGCACAAACATTTGCTTAGCACAAAAAAGTCTGGCTTATAAAAGCAGGTTACCAGCCAAAACTCCATGTGATTTTCATGCTAAGCAAACAACAGTTGAATACTAATCACGAGCAATATACATCACATGGAGTTTTGGCTGATAACCTGCTTTTATAAGCCATACTTTTTGTTGTGCTAAGCAAATTTTTGTGCTTGGCAGCGCCGTGAAATTGGCCCGCCTGCTGGCCTCCACCAAAGTATTGAACATAAAGAGCAAATCCCATCATGAACATATCTCCTTGATGCAAATTCCATCACAAGTTATTTGCGCTTGATTTGTTTGTCATCTCAAATCAAGGCCTAGAGTAAGCCCTTGGAAATTGGGGGAGGGGGAACACTGAGGTACCTAAGATTTAGTCTTGCTATTTTGTTGCAGGAAAAGAGGAAGGCTAGAAAAATCAATCTTAGTCAGGACTGACACGTCAGTCTGTTCTCAATCAACCCTCAACAGAACATTCAACACATGTGGGTAGAGTTACATTTAAAAGCTCCCTTGTGGAGCCAAACCCATCAATTACAATGTCTGGGAGGCAACAGCAAAAATGTTCCTTACGCTCCATTTGAGTTTCACTCTGCAGGCACTGTACCTTTGGTCCACCTCTGAACCTCCCTCAAAAGTGTGACATTTACAATGTATGGTTGGAAGAATCAAAAAGAGTCTTTGATAAAAACATTTTAAAGAGGGTCTTGCATTCCTCTATTGTATGCATACACATGTACAAATAATCCTTGCTAAATTTTTGGAAAGTTTCTTTCTTTTTTCAGACAACGTTTCTTTGACGTATTTTCCCTGAAAACTGTCTATTTCTTTAATTTATTTTCTCGGAAAAGTATGTTGAAACAAACTAAATCAAAAGTTGTTATCAGGTTATCATAAGTTATCGTAAGTCATCACAAGTTATCAGAAGTCATCACAAGTTATAAGAAGTCATCACAAGTGAATACCAAGACTTTTAGGCTTACAAAGTGTGAAACGCTACTTACCAAATAACTTGTGACGACTTGTGTAACTTTTGTGAAACACAAGTCATCACATGTTATCAGAAGTCATCACATGTTATCAGAAGTCAGCGCAAGTTATCAGAAGTCAGCGCAAGTTATCAGAAGTTAGTGCAAGTTATCATAAGTCAGCGCAAATTATCAGAAGTCAGCGCAAGTTATCAGAAGTCAGCGCAAGTTATCAGAAGTCAGCGCAAGTTATCAGAAGTTAGTGCAAGTTATCATAAGTCAGCGCAAGTTATCAGAAGTCATCACATGTTATCAGAAGTCATCACATGTTATCAGAAGTCAGCGCAAGTTATCAGAAGTCAGCGCAAGTTATCAGAAGTCAGCGCAAGTTATCAGAAGTCAGCGCAAGTTATCAGAAGTCAGCGCAAGTTATCAGAAGTTAGCGCAAGTTATCAGAAGTCAGCGCAAGTTATCAGAAGTCAGCACAAGTTATCAGAAGTCAGCGCAAGTTATCAGAAGTCAGCGCAAGTTATCAGAAGTCAGCGCAAGTTATCAGAAGTCAAAGCAAGTTATCAGAAGTCATCACAAGTGAATCACAAGCCTTTCAGGCTAACAACATGTGAAAAGCTGTTTAGCAAAGGTCTTCCTTTACCACTGTTCATACCCTGTTATATTTGTTTACTGTTTATTGTAATTGAACTGTGACTGGAGTTACTTGTTTTGCATCTCAAAACTAAAATCCACCAATGTTGCCATTTTAAAGGCTGGACTTATCCAGACACATTTAATATACTACTTGTGAGCAATCACTTGACCTAGACATTGATCAATCTAATCGGTTGGTTTCCGCCCATCACATCATCTGTCTGTGAAGCCGACCTTGACTGGTCCCCCGGGGACGAGCAATCCCTGTACTGTAGGGGCAACGGTGCCCTCTCCAAGGTACTCCAACTTGAACGTCTGTGAGATCTGAAAAAGATTGCATTAAGTTACAAATGAATAGAACATTTCAAGTAATATTTGACAAATTGAGTTGAAGTCACATCCACGACTATAATAAAGTCAAATTGCAAGCACGGAAACAAAAGAGGGGATGATAATAATCAAATGCTTTTGTCACAGTCTTTGGAACAGCTTACTTGTTAATTAGATGTGTGGTGGTTGATTTTGTGATTGACTTGTATGAAAATGCGATGTCACAACTTTGCTTACTGTTTGCACAAGACACAAGATGCAATTTCTCCTTAGCCATTAATTTCTAAAACTTTGTAACTTAAACAAATTGCTGTCAAATACTGCGACAAAATTTCAACATTTTTACAAATGGAATATGATTTTAAGTTTTATTTGCCAATTAGTCCCTGTACCGCCCCAAAGCATCCTGCCTGTTAGTGTTACTCCTTATACCGCCCCAAACCGCCCCAGCACTCTATGGTTTTATGGATTCATGAAGGAGTAATAACAATGTAATACAATGTAATACAATGTAATACAAGTGCAAATGGTTAAACTGCCCAACCGTGACGTAGTAAGGCTCCATAGCAAGTGAAATATAGATTCTATTACTCTCTCAATTCAATCATATCTCTAGTCGCATGTAAATTATTCATTGCAAACTGTGTTGTCTGTAACATAGTGAAATCAATCACTTCTACTTCTTCTTTTTTATGGCAGTGTCCATTTAAGACTATAAGATTACGTTTACGGATCTGATAACTTTAAATTTTATCATTAGAAGGCTAAAAGACACTCAAAGTCAAGGGTTGCAAAAGCACTTAGGAGCACTAGGGTCAGGGTCACCTGCTCCCGTACCCCGAAAGTGCACACCTGAGCAGTGCAGTAGAAGAAGGCCTACTTTACATGACCCAATCTGAAAACATGCACTTGGGACTCATAACAAATTGTGTTCAACTTCAAAGAAGAACCACTCAGTCAAGGACAGGGTGATTAGCACAGATGTTTTCATTATACCTCTACAAATCCTTTAATCTAATCTATCAAGTTTCCCAAGCAACAGTTTGCTCTTTTCCCTCACCTTAGCCAGGGCCAAGTTCAGCTCCAGTTCGGCAATTCTCCGCCCGATACACATCCGGGGACCGAAGCCGAAAGGCACCGAGGCGAAGCTGGAATTGGAGCAGTGCATGCGACCAGAGTTGTCCCTCAACCAACGCTCGGGTCTGAAGGAGTTGGGATCCTCAAACACCTTGGGGTCCCTGCCAATCACATACTGCAGGGAACCGATGATTGTCTGTCAATTTGAAGAAGAGGAAACAATGCCGTTACATCAAAGAAAAGTCACAATTAGTTGACTTATGAGACTAATTTGTTGGTACACTCTCAGTTATTTGGCATGACTTGAATGAGGAGTAAAATTAACTTAGTCTTTTTCGTGATTTCCTGCTGATTTACAGTTCTTGAACATACATTTTAGAAGTCCGACAAACAAGCCACTCAATAAACCATTTACAAATCAATAATGTCAACTGGGCTAACATAAACGTTTTCATATAAATTAACCTTTGCCTTTGAATTGTAACTTCCAGGTATGAACTTTACTTTCTTATCAAAGATCCCTTTCTTTCTTGACAAAACACCAGTTACCACAATTGAAATAAGAAATAGTGCAACATTCCTTGTAACTTTAAGAGGTTTCTGCAGTGTACACAAGTACATTGGTTGAATGGAATGCCTTAAATATGTTTTTGAATAAAATAAAAAACGCTTAATGAAGTCAATTGGATTAAAGGGGAAAATACAAAGAAAGTTGAATATAATGTTGAAAGTAAGTTCAAATAATAATAATATATCGGAGTCTTATATAGCGCACGTATCTACCAACAATTAGGTACTCAAGGCGCTGGAGATATGTCTATTATTAAAGAAAGGTAAATAAAGTTTATGAGAAATATGAGACCCATTATGTAGCACCTTATAAGGGTTTACAAGGTGCTGCGGTGCATATTGCAGCCACTGCCAGAAACACCAGGGCAAACCCCTTCTCTTAGCGATAAGTGTTACTGGGTTCTTTAACGTGCATTACACAACACACGGGACCTACGGCTTTACGTCCCATCCGAAGGACAAAGCAATAATGGTAAAGTGCCTTGCTCAAGAGCACGAGCACCATGTTCCCACGGTCAGGATTCGAACCCATGTACCACGGCACACGAGTCGAACACCGTAACCATTGGACCACAGCATCCCACTTCAAAAAAACCCTCGGGCGAAAAATTCAGGTCAGTCAAATTACTACTTGAAATAAAGATATGATATAGCTATGGTCCTCAATTATCTCTAAGTGAAAAATTTTTCTTCAAGATTTATACAGCCCGGATGGTTAAGAACTTAATATTTTTTCATGAAGAAAATCTGTTCATTGGGAGCTTATGAACAACATATGGATATCAAGTAAGGTTTTGCCCTTCACCGACGTATAAACACTATACTCAATGTGTTACTTCCCGAGTGAAAGTTGGAAAAAATCACTCGGGTGGGACTCGAACCCACGACCTCCTGCTTTCTAGTGCAGACGTCTTAATTACCACTCAACAACCGAGCTAACGGGATCGATTGGCTGGTTCGAATCTGATGTACATAGCAGCGGGTACCGCATAAACTGGTGGGATTTTTTTCCAACTTTCACTCGGGAGGTAACACACTGAGTATACAGTGTTTGTAAGTCAGTGAAGGGCAAAACCTAATTTGATTTGCATCTCCCCGGACGGACGCAAAAAATTCAACCTTATGAACATATGGATAACAAGAGGCCATGTGTTCTCCTTGGTCTTATTAAGTGCACCGTTGCTCTAATACATGTAAGTCAAATGCCAAGGTATTGGTTAACAGCTTTACCAGGCACATGTAGGGTGGTGCAAAAAAAAGGAAACCCACTTTTGACACGAATTTCAACCTACTAGCTTAACTTATTTGAATTTTTTTTGGATAATGCAATGAAGTATAGCTCTTCAACCATACATGGTGAAAAAGTCTTTCAAAAAATCGCAAGAAAAGTGTTGAATACCAGTCACTGGTGTTCACGTGTAAGTCTGATGTAGTATTTTTTGTCTTAAAATCCAGCTCTGGAGCTCAGTCAAGCGGATGGAATTAAGCTGTCCATGGACAAACAGGTTTGGCACATGAAAATGTTAAACTACCATATCTCAGAGACAAAATAATATTTTAATACCATCAAATTGAATTTTTGAAATATGCTCAACAAAAAGGTGAAAATTGCTGTCAAAGGTGGGTTTCCTTCTTTTTGCACCACCCTGTAGCATGAAAATAAAATGAAACAGTTGTGTCACTAGCAATTTCACAAATTTGGCAAAACAAGTTATTCACTGTCTTGCCCTAGGTATATGAATTAGCAAATGCTATACATTGCACACAACAGCTGCTTGCAGGATACTGTCATATCTTTCCTCCAGAAACGGGCATCAATTTCTATTTCTGATTTTAAAGGTTTGTACCTTTTTGGGGATGTGATAACCTCCAATGACGATGTCCTTCTCCAAAATGCGATTATTGGCAGGAACGACGGGGTACAATCTGAATCGCAATCAGAAGAAAAGTATCAAAAATGAGGTCATAGAATTCACTCAGACAGTAGCGTATGCTTGGCCCAATTTCAACACTTCACGCCGGGTTTATTTTTCCGAAAATTTTGATTTTTGCAAAAGGCAAAATTTCCCAGCCAGCTTTTGATATACAGCCAAACGCCACAAAAACTGATTCACAAGAGTCATTTCAACAGTATTTGTACGATATCTCTTTTTGAAACCTCATTATGTTTCAATACTCCGGGGTGTGTACTGGAGCTTAAATTGCAAAGTCAGCCGTGCACAATGGCCAATTCAAGATCAACACACAGTCTGCCTCTACACACTTCACGGACTTTGTGTGTGTGTACAAAAGGCATGAGGGATTAGCGTGTTTAGATGTCACCCGGAGGCGAGTCGAGACAATCATGAAGATTTAACCTGTCAGCCATGCCTGTGTATAAATACAGCCAGTGCGAGTGTGTGTTATCATGTCCTCCGATGCCAACTGGTTAAAGCTATAGTCCATCATTTGCAGCCATCCGAAAAAGTAACTGGTGTATTATTGTTGAAAAACATACTTGGTTGAAAAATAGTATGTGGACTAAACTTTCTGTGAAATTAATCTTTCTGGCAAGCTTTCATTTTGAAGAAATCAACGAAAGAAGGCCTTTCCAACGGTGCATCTTAAGACGCACCGTAGGAAAATTTAAGTTAGTAGTTCGTTTTGTTATTCGGCGCAGCGCAAAGAGCAACACGGCGACGACAGTGTGCGCACGGTTGCTATAAATCGTCGGATCAGTATAGCTGCAATTCAAAACAATTCAAAACATGATTCAGCAACATTTGATTTGAAATTGAGATCCTCAGAATGCTGTTTTTCTCGGAATATACAGCTGAAGCTGAGCTGAAACTTAATCAGGTTAGTTGTTCAGTATCCTTCATTAGATTTTGAACACCTTTGTTGCTTCAAACGAACAAAATGCACAAATTACAAATGATGGACTATATCTTTAAAGGGGACACTTCCTAATTTTTTTGGCAGCTGGGCACTGACCAAACTCGCCCATAGTGGCTCAAACAAGCTCATTTTTCTCAATTCTAAGGAGAGTGGGGCTACAAGGGGACACAGGCCATGAGCAGGGGGGCCTTGTAAGCTAGCTACCCCAGTCAACTTGAAAACAGAATTTAGCAGTATGCAATGGTCCCTGTAAGATGGGGTGGATACAGGTTTGAGTTAAAAGGGCAAATTTGGAAATCTAGATTGATGGATGATCAAGTGGCTTTTCTTTGCTGGCCAGAAGAGGAAAGGGTGACAGCGTGGGTGGAGGTTCAACACACTTCCCCACTCTTCCACAGGACTTTTATCTACAGGGAATTAAATGACCTCAATTCTGGGGGTTGTTTGGGAAGGGTCGAGTTGGATAGGGTTGAATGCTTAAGTCTTGACTACAGAGAATTTGGACTGGACCTGAATTATATCAGCCGTGCGCAGCACGCTGATATACTGTGATCGTCCAGTTTCCTTCTTTCTTTCTTTCTTTCTTTCTTTCTTTCTTTCTTTCTTTCTTTCTTTCTTTCTTTCTTTCTTTCTTTCTTTCTTTCTTTCTTTCTTTCTTTCTTTCTTCGGGCAAATGGTCACGTGACCAATATAAAAATGGCCATAACCTTGTGGTCAGTGCAAGTCCGTATTCAGACAAACCAATAAAACGGCAATTTAGGCTGATATCCGTGCTTCGGGAAGCACATTAGCTCTAGTTCCACTTCTCTCTCGGTACTGACCTGAGTATTTCCTTGATGATGCTCTTGAGGTAGGGCATTTGAGCCAAGTCCTCTGTGTTTGCCTTCCTTGTCTTGTCTGAGCCCAGGACATGGCACACCTCCTGGTGTAACCGCTCTTCGACCTCAGGATGCCTGGACAGCTCATACAACACCCAGGCCAGAGTGTTGGAGGTCTGTGGGAAGGACACAAGAAAATGTAGGGAAAAAAACTGCGGAGTGTAAATTTTATACTGAAACCCTGAACACTCATACTTGTTTCAGAATTTCTGTTTGAAGACTTGAAGTATTATACGAAATTAGGCACCAAATAAGACAGCTTTGAAACATAAGTCTGTTGCTTGGAACAAACACTAGTCTAACCACATCTATCGAGTATCGAGTTGCTTCTGGTCTTGGATTTGATCCGATCGAACCTTGGTCAGTGCAGCTGTTATCTGCCAATATGCTAGATTTGACAATTGACGGCAGACTAGACAACATTTTTGAAATTCGGGGTGTTTGTGGAGTGTTACATATATTTATTTTGCTATCTTAAATGTTGTCGGAGTTATGTATGATATTGAATGATGCATACTATTTAGTCTATTTTGGGGAACTCAACTTGTTTACATACATGTACATGGGCTTGTCACTGATTTTGCAATTTGTGTCATTTTGTTCGAAGAAAAAGGGTATAAAAATAGAAAGCACCTAAATTGGGAACGCAGTCGAAGCCAGGACTTTAAGAATCTTAAGTAAGGATTGGGAAGGTGGGGTGGGGGGAGGAGGTATAGTGAGGCCCTTACGAAGTTTACATAAATACATAATTTGATTTGATTCCTAGTAATTTCTCCTTCCTCACAAAAATACATCACCGACAGGTGTAAGTTAATGGCTGACACTTGTCACCCCTCCCAACCCAATCTCTGGCTTGTAGGTGAACTAAATCATAAGGATCATGTTCATATCAATGGGTAGCCCTGGCCTGTTTCCTGTCAAAATGTGTACATGCTGTAGCTGGCACTAGTTCTCCCCTAAGGGTTTTCAAAGTGGCCCCAGGGATGAATTACCGTCGGCACCTTTCAGTAATAAAACTCCCACCTGTTGTTTTGGCACAGGAGGGCCTGTGTGATTACAGCAGGGCCATGTTCCAGGCTGGAACTTTCCAGTAACCAGGGCAACAGCAGGGCAAACTATGCTGGGCCGGTATTTACATTGTGGTTCAAATTAGGACGTCGCTCACCGGAATATTGATTTTTAATCTAGTATTCAAATCTGTGACTTTCCACTTTAATATGCAATTTGTTCCCCTCGAGAATTTTAACCTTATTTTGTACTTCTTGAGTTTACATGTGTACACAGTTGATACCAGTTTCCAAGGGCATTTCACTTTTTATCAGATGTTAAATATTCCTCACTGTCCAGCCTGATTGAATGACCTTACTCTTTCCAGAACCCAAATTGGCCTGAGAACACACGTTTAAAAGCAGCACCACTGTTAAAACACGAACTGTCAGATGTCACCCGTGTTTGTGACCCAAAAATTCCGCCAGCTATTGGGGTATTTTTCCAGGCCAGCTTTGACACTTCCCTGTGGTCATAAGAAAAAAAACGTGACACTTCGGCCGCTGTCAGGCTGTGTTGGTGCTTTTATGAAAGATAGCAGGGTGTCCTTTTAATATTTTGTTTAAATTTTATGGAGTGTTTGTGTAATAGCCGTGTGGTCAAGTCAGTTTGCGTCCAGCAATCACGCCAGCCAAGTAACAGAAAACATCTGCACGACAGGTCATTTCGAAAGCGAAAATACAGTTGTACGTCTTAAACTCTCCCACAAAATCAGAATGGGCCATTTTCCCCATTTCTAGTAACTTAAATAGTGCTGCTCCCCTTAAAACTTGTTGTCGCTTGAAGTAATTGGATGCACTGCTGGTTTTTATTATTTCATTTTTTTTTAGAAAATAGTATGTCTCCTCTGTTCTATGCTTCTATGACAATCTATTTTTGTTTTCAGTTGATGATTATTTGAGGAAAAAAATAGTGCTGCTCCCCTTAAAAATTGTTGTCGCTTGAAGTAATTGGATGCACTGCTGGTTTTTATTATTTCATTTTTTTTTAGAAAATAGTATGTCTCCTCTGTTCTATGCCTCTTATGACAATCTATTTTTGTTTTCGTTTGATGATTATTTGAGGAAAAAAATAAAAAAATAAATTATTATCTCCCTCACTCACTTTCAAACAAAACAGGGTGAACAAACAAAATTGACTGGAATGGGTATGAACCTGCAGCAGCTGAAACCTCTGTTACTATGTTCTGATGGCCACAGGTTCACATTCCACTCCAGTCCATTTCTTTATGCTACCCAACATTGGTTGTCGTTCACTAATGTAGTTTTCCTTTTGAGGTGTTAATATTTTGCAGGACAGTCATTTGGGCTGCTTTAAAATTAAAGCACTAAACTGTGTAGAGAGGGATCAGTTACCTTTTATAAATTCATTTACTTAGTGGAATTTTTATAAGATTTAACTCCTTCTTTTGGAGGGGCAAAATTTGACACTGTGGCTAAGGCCAAAAAAAAAAAGTCTCCGGTTTCTGGTATGCGCGCGCGTCGCCGTAGCCATGCGCGTCGGCAAAATGAAAAAGTTTTTTTTTCAATACAAGATGATGTTTCAAAACCGCCAAACTCACTGGTTTGACTGGAATTCTGCTGCTGCGCAATTTCAACGTGTTTTTAGATGGGGTTATGATCGAGAATAAGCTTTATGTGGCCTCTCTGCACTCCCATATATTTGCACTAAGTTTACTTGGGCACCATTTGCAGTCATCAGCCGACATTTGAAGTAAATTTGAAGCAAAAAAGTCGGGTAAAAAAAAAAAAAAAGCCGCGTCGCCGCACCACTTTTTGGACAAGCTCCATACCAGAAACCGGAGACTTTTTTTTTTTGGCCTAATGGAATGCTTTTCAACTGTAAATCTCCGAAATACTAAACCTAGTTATTCTGGCGCCTCTCTGAAATTCACAGACACTTAAAATTTGAAGTAAAAGCAATCACAAAAAACCATTAAAATATCACTTTGCCATTGCTTACCAACTGCTAAAAATAAAATAAAAAATACTCAAAATTGTGAGCTTTAAAGATCACATTTTTTTTAGATATTAAACTTAGCTGTTCTGATGCCTCTCTGAAAATCACAGACACTAAATACATGTAATTAAAATCTGAAGCAAAGGCGATCACAAATAAACGTATTGAAATATCACTTTGCCATGCTGAAAATAAAAACAAATTTACCAAAAAATTGTGAGCTTTAAAAGATCGGGTAGACTTACAGTGTCAACTCCAGCCAGGAGCAATTCACAGGCATTGCTGTATATCTCCTTCATGCTGAGTTGCTTGCTTGACAGCAAGTAGGTCAGGAATCCGTCAGCTTCTAGTTCGCCTTCACCCTCAGACTGGGCAGATATCTCAGCCAGTCTGTTGTCCACTGCCTTCCTCGCTGTAATTTTTTTGTTAAAAAAAAATTCAAGAATTCACACATGCAAAGCTCCAGGTTGACTGCAAATTGACTTCATTAACCCTCCTTGTTGTCCTTGCAGTCAAAATCAATCAAGTGACTGTTTTCACGAATTGAGAGCTCCCACAGGCTGCATAAAGCAGGACTGACTGGCTGTGACTGTTTATGTAACTTGATACACCTGTGTGTTGACTGTAAGTGATTGATAAGACAGCTATGCCCACCAGTTTCCTGCTTTCATCTGTTGACTTGATTTGACAAGTCACAGTGCTTGCTTGAAATAATGATCTGACTGTTTGTCACTAGCCTGTGTAAAAGGCATGGCAGGGAAAGTGGATGGACTTTTTGACTGTCTATGACTGTTAAAACAGTTGGACATTTAAGTATGCCACAAAGCTTACTTTCCATTGCAGAACTTGGTAACTCTTCGTAAATTCTTAATTTCAGTTTCACATTTTTTTGTTATTTGATGTGAAAAAAATGCAAGTACTTGGTTTAATGCATGTTTTACCCTGTGTATCAGTGCTTTTTAGAAGCCTGTGAGAAAGATATTACAGACTTGCTTGGGTTGAAGATGAACACTGGACCTCTATGTCTCTCATTAAGATATCTTTAACGCTCGTTAATCACTGAGGTTTAAAGAAAAATGACCTACATCTAAAAGCAATCCGAAAGTATGGCATTATGAAAGTGAGATTGAAATTCCATATTTATTAGTTATGGAAAGATCTGCTTACCACATTTTGTACAAAAATTCCATGAAATCAAATAAAAAGTAGACCTCGTTCAGAACTTCAGACCATAATTATAAAGAATAGCAGTAGCCACTGAAACACATGATTCAAATCAGTTGGCCAACCCCCAAAAGAAGACGAAACTTATCTGAAATAATACAAACGCTGTGAAATTGCAGTTTAACAGAATTTTGGCTCGGTGGTAGAGTTATCTGAATAGACCCCTTACCAAAACTGAAGATGTAGTCCCATGCTGCCTCATGGTCCCTCCATGGTTTGAGGTTGTACTTCCTGAAGAACTCCGGTGACGTGACAAAGAGGATCTGACCGGAGATGAACATCTGATGGATGGAGTCGATAAATCGTTGCGACTCAGCTGGGATCTGCTTGTCTAGGCAGCCAATCCTGGTCTCAAACAGGATCTTGAAAATTGCTTTGTACAAAAAATTGTGATAAAAAACGGACTTAAGTAAGCCAACTAATCAAAACTCTGATAAGATACATATATTATCATTAACAAACTTTTCTAGAGTAATCCAATTTTCTAAGGATGTTTGAATACAAATGAATGAATATCTGTACTACTGTATACTGACAAAGCAGCAGTGTTGTTGACTCAAGTTGAGTCCGACTTGAGTTGCTATTGTTTTTACTTGAGACTTGGCTTGGAAAAAGAATGACTTGTGAGTGACTTGACTTGACTTGAATAAATGTGATTTGCTGACATTAACACTTTTGTTAAACACTTTTGTTAAACTAAACACAACTTTTTGGACGTATGCACAATTCGTAACAGAAAGCCATGGACCTGATGTACATGTAGCGAGCTTGGCATCAATTAGGCACAATTTGTATTCATATATTGCAAACTTTTCCTTATCGATAAAAGATGTCAGAGAAAGGGTACATGTGTCATATGAATTATGAAGGACATGTGAACAGCCTGTCTCAAAAAAAATGGTACAATCGAAAACATTTTTTTTTTTTTTTCAATATTAAATCTCAACATAAGTAAGTCGTTTTGAGCATCACATTAAAGAAAAAAGACCAGGCTTTCCAATACTTTTTGCTTCATCTCATTTGCTTTTGTCAATCCAGAGATAACTCCAGTTTACTGCGGAACACAAAAATCGAGTTTATTTCCTTTGCCAAGTTGCAATCTTTTGTGAGCTTCAAGACCGCATGGCACAGTACTCGAAACAACTCTGCCCATGCATAAAAGTGGCACAAAATCGATTTTGGTGTATCGCACTAAATTGATTATATCTCTGAATTGACAAAAGCAAATAAGATCAAACAAACACTATTGGAAAGCCCAGTCTTTGTTCTTTAATATTATGCCAAGTAAGAATGACTTATTTTGAAATTTCATATTTAACCAATTTTTTTTCTGATTGTACCATTTTTTTTGAGACAGGCTGTAGTATGTTAAGAAGGACTTGACAAAATTGACTTGAGAGTTGTGTTTTGACTTGGAAAAAAAAAACCTGACTTGACTTGTGACTTGACTTGACTTGGGAAAATTGACTTGTGACTTAAGTTGACTTGTGAAAATTGACTTATGACTTGACTTGACTTGTAAAAAAAATTACTTGGTTTAACAACTGTAAAGCACTGATAGGCCTAACTTAACAGCACAACAAGCTCTAAAAGTTTCACCATTTGGTTAAGTTGTTGGAATGATAGGAAAAAAGTCATGGTACTTATGAACTCTCGTGATAACTCCAAGTTGCAGGGGTGGATCCAGGACTTTTGGAAAGAGGCTGTAACTTTTAGTGCTTCGACCCTTTTGGAATTAATTTTCAGTTTTAAAAATGACAGCATTGGTGTTAATGTTGAATGTGTGAGGGCTTCATCAAGTAACAGCTTCCATTTTAAAAAAAGTTTAAAATAAATATTAAAAATTTATCAAAAGAGGGTCAGGGCCCGTGACAACGCCCCCGAGTTTGGATTCACAGTTTCACACTTACATTCCATGGACCACTTGTACATCTCATTGGTCAGTTCGGGAACCAGGCCATCCTGATTGGTCACATCCCTGACGTAGCGTAACCTCTGAATCATGTCTTCCATGACCTCATTAATGACTCCAACGTAGGCGCCGACTGTCTTGGGCGGCAGGATCTTCTTGCTCAGTAGGCGGCGTGCTCGATGCCACTGCTTGCCTTCGCTGTCAAGTCAGACCAGAGAGAAATAGATCCTTATCATTCTTCAATTTTATTTTTCATGCATTCTTTAATACTGAATTGTGAATATTTGGTTATTTTCCTTAGGGCATTACTTCTGATCTGATGAACTCCAACATTTTGTTTCGATTCTGACTTTTGAAAGTACATCACCCTTTCAAAAGCAAAACAAAAGTTCCTGGGAACAAGTTCCTTAAAATGCACCTTTGTGTCCCATTTAACGCAATTTTTGATTTTCGGTTTGCCATTTACAAGGGTATTTTGGTGCCTTTTTGGTTTTTATGCTAATGAAATGTCCATATTCATGAGCAAAAGTGTGATGTTATTTCAGGCAGAAACATCTATTTACAGCTATGTCAATACAAAAAATTACCAGAATTTTGGATAGTTGCTGTTGTAAATTTCTTTCCCTGTGGTGGTTCATTGTTGTGTCAGCAGTACATGGCAGTATTAACCAATGAACAAACTTTTCTCACAGATGTTTTCAATGTTTTGGGGTCATATAGCCTATGAACATAAAACCCATAACCTGATTGTGTCTTCCTGAAATTACATCACAAAAACAACGACCTCACAGAAAAGCATGGAGAATATTTAATGTTTAATTAAGTTAAAGAAGTGCACTTTTGAATAAAATTAACCAAAAAAGGATGTCAAACAGTTTTCATACATTTTAGACGAGTGGAAAGTTGCACAAAATGTGTTAAAAAACCCCCAGATTTTGTAGACAAGAGAAGATCCGCCATTGTTTTATCATTGCCCACTTACTCCCATTTGTTTTGAACAGATGAAGCTGCACGCACTGAAAATGACAAATATTTCATTGGAATTTGGAGAAAAACAAACCTTTCCTCACTTCTGATAACAATTTTTGGCGAGAAAAACCTTTACAAAATTCATAGAACTTTTTACAGAATTCATGGAGTATGGACTCACTGTGTGAGCACACCAAGCGACTCATTGCGATGCATTCTGTAAGCCTTCCAGGGTTTCATATCTACTCTCATTGGGTACTTGTTGTCATGGCGATACATCATGGAAACCAGCTCGGGGTCAGCGAGGTTAACAAACTCCAGTGACCCCAGACGCTCCTTCCAAATGGGGCCGTACTGTTTGGTGAAAGCGATCTGTTGATGGTAAAAAGATACTTGTTGACTGATCAAATCATGTGAGAAAATAAGAACTTGTTCCAATACACCCTTGTGTCATGTATACTTAGTAAACCAAACTAACCTTTTACAAACAGAACAAAGGTAAAAGCTCAAGGCTTTTACATACACTGTCTTAAAGCATTTTTTTCCCAAATAATTCCTTTCTTAATCACATAACCACAACAACGAATTATAAAAACTTCCAAACTTTTACAGCCAAAGTTATATTACAGCCGCATACTTTCCTCAACTTACAAAAGCGCAAAGGTAAAACAGTTTGTTCAAACAAACAAACAAAGAAGCAATACCACCCAATAAGATCGCATTTCAGGCCAGTGTAGACTCCAAAAAGGGCAGAGTGTGTCTCTTTTTATGGCAATAGGATCATTTGAATTTATCAAAAAAAAACACTAATTATCAAAAAGCTTACTTGTATTAAAGACCACACTAGTAATAAAAACCCTGAGCAATTATTCCATCTGGCTTGCTGTCATTTAGAAGAAATCAATAAATGTTGGTGATTTCCAATGATCGATCAATTGACTGAATTTTTTTTCAATATAGAGTGCTATAGACAATAGCACAGCCCACGATATGGTGTTGTGTGAACAGAAGATTGTACGTGGTCTTTCCCTAAAAGAGTAAAATCCACTGAGCTGAAACTTCAACAGGTTATGTTTCGAACAGTCTTCATTGGATTTTGAGTGGTGTTATTATTGGAAATGAACAAATGCATGACACGCTAATGATCTTATATGCCTTTAAGTTAAACTGATTTCATATTTTCCCCAGAAAAAAATCTCAACTACAAATTTTGCCAAGCGGCACAATATATATCCTTAAGTCAACTGTTTAGGGAGGGCATGTCTTCAAACCAATGTGGGCCTCCTTCGCCCACAAGCCTACTTTTGACAAGAAGTATGACTGAGGACAGATGCTTGAATTGAGTTTTATAGAAGCAAGCGTGGCCCATACTTGTCAGTCAAAATGTTCACACTTATTACAAGATTTTGCCTTAAATTCTTGCTTAATGACTACCATATCCTTGAAATTTCGATAAACTAATTTGACTCTACAATCCTTGCACTCCCTGTCCAAATGCGACGCAACCTCTCGCCTCCGGATATATGTGCCGCATCTTCGGCTAGTGAACCCAACTCGGAACAAAAGATGTTTTTCCCGGCAGGTCGCGTCCTGAAAAGAGAGGTCTTTTTTCCCCCTTTCCTTCCTTTCCTCGTAATTGCCCGTTCAGCCTGCCTACCCTGGCTTCCAACTAATTATTACCAACAATCAGGGTTGCGCCAACCCCATCAAAGGATCATCTGATGGCACTGAATGGCTATATAACGGACGCAATCATAAATGCTTGTCAACAACCGGCACAGGAAAATTGGTAATCACAGCGCAGCAAATACGTGTTCCGTAAACCACCGCTATTCACGCCGGGGGCCTTTCACCGTTTCACGTTTGGTGAGAATAGTCCGTGATTCAAGAAGAGCAAGCACCTAGTGTCATGGATGGTTGGGCTGGACTGAACAAGTATAATTGGACAAAGTGAGTGACCGCTAGAACACGACCTCAAGTCACGAATCGGGGGTCTTTGCTTGAACACTAGGTGAGTGACTTTCCAAAAACTCGCAAATCAAAACAACTTCTTACCATTTACCGATTAAAAAAAAAAAATATCCAAGCATTCCTTGCTCTATTGCTCTATGATGATTCAAGTATTACATTTTCTTAAGGTCACACACTGACAAGAAAATACAATTTCACACAGACAACGGCATGAGCAAGCTTTCCATGATATGGTTGAGGATTTTTTTTTTCAAAAAGATAGTCGACTCGAAGAAATGAAGGTTCTTTCGATGTACCATGCATGGAGAGAACCTTCCCCCATGGATGTACATTGTACAAAATGTATATGGAGAATAACATGCAGTAAAAAGAAGGATCGAACATTCCGATCGGTCGACATAAATTCTGTCAGTTCATCGAAACTTCAACTAGTCCAACAAAATGTTTATCTTTTTTTTTTTTGGTATCCAAAAGACACTTTCTATTTCTTACAATGAGCATCTTCGCTGTGTGCAAATACACTTCTCCTTTTTTTAGCAAGGTTCCCCATAGTCAGCAGGGAAACCAAGCTGGTATATCGCGTTAGGAGCGGCAAGAGTTATAACCGTATTGTCTTCTTAACCCCAAATCGGCCGCCCCCATTGGCGACTTGATGTTCGCTATCCAATCTGTTCTAGCCTAGTTCTATTACTGTACACCTTCCAAGGACAAGCTTCTTGCTGGGCAGGAACGGAGCTGCTGGGGCCGCGAGCCGTTTCATCTTACCGCCAGATTATTGGGTTGCCAGATTTAATTGTCTACCGCGGAGGGACTTCGATATCCTGGGTTAAGGTGATTGGACAGGTGAGAAAAGTAGCGGGACCTGGACAGCCTTGGTGCCTTGGCGCCAAAATAGAGATCATGGATGAATATATCGCTCCGAATTTAGAAAGTGACCCAATTTAGTTCAGGATAATATAGAAACGAGTAAGTTTAAATAAAAAGGGTAAAACTCTTTCCTGGAAAATCGATGGATGGACGTTCGTCGTCCGTAAATTATGCCAAACGTTTGAAGACAGCAATACAAACATGCACATGACAAATTTGAAAGCCATTATCCCAACCCAGCAGCAAAGCTTCCCTTCTGTACACGTGAAGACAGTTATTCAACTTATTACAAAATGGACGTTTTCTTATATTCCTTGCGCTTTTTACCTCATCATCATCATCATTACCTCATCATTTTAGTTTCGATGCAATAACGTACGGTATATATCTCTATAATAAATCCACCCTCATGTCGCCCATGCAATACTAGAGAACAGTTGGCGACTGACTTTGCAGGATTTTAACTGCGCAATAGCTACGACCGTCGGGCACATTTCGTGTTTCGGTTTTTGCGACCCGAGTGTAACTTCGACAATATTAAGACGATCAGCATTCAAGCGACATTATTATCATGAGTCGAAGAGTAGAACTTCCGCGCCGCGATTGATCAGGGGACCGGAAGTTAATCGCTTTCGACCTGTGTGAAGTTACGACATCGTGCGCTTGTTCGACTATTGTGAATCTTCGTCGAGTCTTGGCGACATGGTTGCGATTATTCTGTGTCGGGATGCCGCTTGTTCCACCGTAATACGATTTCTCCATCTTGTGACCTGAGCATGACCGCCACAAGCAAATCGCAGGTCGAGGTCGGCTTCAAGGAGACAATATCACGCCCAGGTTTCCATGCAGCAACCCATAACAACGAATACTAAGCAACAAGGTCTT
Source organism: Patiria pectinifera (assembly GCA_029964075.1). Lineage (NCBI taxonomy): Eukaryota > Metazoa > Echinodermata > Asteroidea > Valvatida > Asterinidae > Patiria > Patiria pectinifera. Next base: position 14,104,639 of record CM057141.1, read on the forward strand.
CGCCCAGACTCAGCTCAGACATTCAGACGATTTCGACTTAGATCAACTCGAAGGCATTCTGTAACCATTGTGGTGTCTGATGAAACTTTGTATTTAAGTTTTAAGCCCGGTAATTTATTATCACAACCTACAGAACCTGCCAAAAGAGCAGTTCTCCTTACGCAGCTTAACATTCGATAAACTTTATTGATGTGTTGCTGCTCCCTGTTCAATTACAGCCAGATAATAGTAGATGGACACTGCATTCATCCCAGGGTAATTATCGTTTGACATGTGTTAGGTGTTCAGTTTCTCACTTAGTCCTTGGAGCTCGCCTGCGCTAGCATGCCTTGCCTCCCGGACCAAGGATGGCAAATCCCCTTCTGCCGCCGTCTATACGTTTGAAGTTAGCCGCTTTCCCGAAGTTCGTTCACCCGTGTTTGCTGCCTCCTTCAGCCTCCCCGCGAATGGAACCCTTCCAGAGGGAACGCCCCTATCTTCCACTGGCGACAAGAGCCAAACGAGGACAGCCTTTTGTCCGCGTCTATTGTGAATCAGCAATTACCCTACCTCCTGGTGCTGTCCGTTCCTCACAAACAACGCCAGGGCAAATACCCCTCGACTTTTGGTGTAAAATCTCCTCCCCATTTCGAGGGTTGCTCTTTCAAACCGGTTGGTGTTTTGTCCAGGTAAAGTGGGCCATTGCCAGCGGCGTATTGTCCGTCTAGCGGGGATTGTTGTCGATTTTCCCCGTCAGTTCCTCTCACGTGGGGTCTTGACCGGTAGGAGCCGACCTTTTTGCCATCGCATCGAGTATGACTTGTTTAGGACTTACCGGTACCAGACTCACCAGAAGTATACCTACAGTGGATTTCCGAGATTGTGGAACGCTTTAACTTTAAACTTATTTGAAAAATTAACAAGACCTCAATCAGTGTCCACAGTATTAACCGGGTTTTTTTTTTTTAGACACACCGGCAATCGGAAACAATGGTTCCGTCAATGCGAACGTTTTGGCACGAATATTTTGAAAGACAGATTTCCACAGGGTTTCGTGCGAGTATTATACTATCATTATTCCAACTGTATACAGCTCAAGTAAACATCGACCGTCACTTCACCTTTCAAAAAGTTTAACGCTAATTACCAAAAGCTTCTTAGCACACCTTGTCATGCTGTCACGTTGATCTCTTCACACCTGGATGAGAAAACCGGCAAGACGGTGCCACTCAAAAACGTCTCGATAAATGCACATGTTTTAAGCTGTGATAATTACGTGCGTGGGACCGGTATTAAGGAGGGGGAAAAGAGGGTTGTTTTTCACTCTTTTTGCTCTAGTGATAGACACGACAAAAGGTCAGCTGAGCAACCAAGTCGATTTGTCGGTAATAAGACGGCAACAACATCACGTTTCCCAAATAAAGCACACAAAGACCACCTCTGAGTGCGCATGACACCAGGCAAAATGAACCGTAAATGCACTGGGAAAGGTATATCGCGACTGAGGTAACAAAAAGAGGCCTGTCCACGATTTTCGAGTATAACTTTCTTTAATTTCTGGAATATGTAATGCCATATATAGAGTTAAATTCTTCCATCAGCAGAGGTGGTGTGGAATGAAGGGATGCTTACAGTTACACGAGGTCAAAATTTCAAATTGTTTGAAATATCACTTTCAGTCCAGATCCATCACCGGGAATGATGACGTAACAGCATTATGAAACTGCCCATCACTGTGTCAGTGACAAGCGACACATGGACTGCTTCTGCGTTCTTCATCCTTCGATATAGTAAGAACAACTCCTCGACTTCGGGGGGGGGGGGGAATTCTCGGAATGATGAAACATGTTTCAGCCACGTGAATGCTCACACTGATGTGGTCACGGAGTCGCTTCGTGATCACTGTCCTCACTGTGCAGATGCGATTAGCTCAATTAGACGAACGAATACTATTGACAGGCCATGGATCGTATGCTGTCATTTATAACATATCGATCATTTAGTAATTTGCCCTTTCTTCCGCAGCACCATGAACAAAGCACATTGTCAGTCAGACGTTCTAACTTGTAAAAGGTTGTATGCCAAACTGTCAAAAATTACATCAGGTATACCCCAATTAACTAAACGCACCTAAAAAGAATAATTCCACAACATGGCTATCTGAACGCTCTTCAATTTCTTGCTTATGCCATCAGGACACGTACACTCAAACATCATCAACAAGTGAATCCATTACATTAGTATAACTTTATAGGCATGGTATATATTGGGGGTTCGACACGACAGCACACGTATTCACCCCTCGGTCCTCTGATATGGGATTCTCTTAAATAATGACTACCGCGGTTTCCATGGCAGCCATATGGAGTTGATCGAAAACTGACATGGCCTTTCCTCAATTGCACTTCAAGGAACTATAGTATGGGGCCACTGAGGAATGATCAGACCCATATACACGATTCCCATGCTGCAGGAACAACATCGACAACACATTTCGAAGAACAAATCACGGATCTATGCTATAACTAGTAAGCCAGGGTAAAATTATGCATGGTGGAACCGGTAATGAACCAACACACCACATGCACCATGGTGGTCGAAGAACAGAAGCGCGGCGATAAACGCAGGGAGGCTTATTATCGTCACGTCGCAGCTAAGCTTTGCCAGAGATGCTAGCGCATCTCTCTTTATTCAGCAGTGCTAACTTTGATTCTGACAGTGACACAATAATGACACAACTGAGGTCCCATTGTCAAAGGAAGAGAGGGGGCAAGGGCCTCGTTTTCTGGACGGTACACTCAATTGGTTTTCAATTCAACAATAAAATATTATTTTTGGCTTCCCCAAATTGAGGGGTGGGGCACAATTGGTGGCACATAAATCGTCTAGCGTGGCGTGCCCATGTCCGTCCACTAGTGATACAACTGCAATGTCACTATGAAATTAAACATGTTGAAAGTGGCAAAAAAAAATTAAATCATGGAGATGACAAGTTCCATCAAAGTATAGGAACCGCAGAGAGTACAAACTTTACATGGAATATATTGAGGGAAAAGACGCACCTTAACATATCCGAAAGAGTGAGATATTTGTTGTGGAGTAGGCCTATTTCACAAACTAGGAGGACCCTATACAAATGATGTATTTAATCAGCAATAATATGACACGTTTTACATTTTGATTGAATTATGTTCATTGTACAGTAATTGGTTATTAATATCAATATTTGAAATTAAAAAAACAACAAGATAATGCAATACAAAGATCCTTCATCAATTGTAAACAGTTTGCATATATTATTGGCTCATTCCAAATGATCGTCTGATCGTTTTAAATAAACATGGTAAAAACAACTAGAGTGCCCTTGGAACCGCTTACCTGGTGTTCATAGATGCGGCTGAGTCCATTTCCAACCAAGTAAGTGCCAAGTGTTCCAATAAAAGGCCATCCTTTCGGCCCAGGAATCTCATCGAAGGACTGTACGCGCACACCGTTTGCTGATGGTGTCTTGATGTGTTCCACCGGCACCGGCGCTGCGTCAGTGGTCGTACCGAGCCCAGCGGGGCAAGTCCCCCATGACTCAGCCACTGAATTCACAGTGGAGTCGGTGGGTTCGTTGGGGTTTCCACTCGGCATGTCCACGACGACTTTGTCGAGTTGGTGCATCTGCACAGTGCCCCGGTCCGAGCGTGTCTCTTCCATCTGTTGTGGGGCTGAGCGCTCCCGGGGCACGGCCATTGTGCTGGCTGGGTGCCGCAAGGATCGCAGACGAGATGCACTGGCGAATATCCGCGGAACTTGACGGCCAGCCATGATCGCTTGTGGTTCTTGAAAAGCTCTCTGATGAAGCTTTCCCTTTTTGAAGAGTTTGTAATTTAGTTTTGGCAGTCGCTGGTTAGATGACAAGACTACTAGGGCTAGGCCCGGGCCTGCCTACTGCGACAAATTAGTCAAGCTTATCTGAGTGCTGGGTAATCCATGAAACACCAATACTGAGAAGTACACGTAGTGTGTGGATTTGAGATAACCGATTTCCTGTTGTACCGACTCAAGAAGTTTGCCGAGAATGCAACGATGCCAGCCAAACAAACAACTGACAGTCTTCTACATGCTATGCATGTGCTTGCGGAATTAGCTAAGCTGATTGACAGTAGTCTAGTCGCTAGTTGATCGTGAGTAGAGAGCTAGAGCTTCACGGTAGAGCTTTGTATACAGCTGATGGGATTCCCTAATGTATAATGTACACATTGTATATGGATATAGGGTTTGTTTGCCTTCATGCCATGTGTAAAGCACGTGACGAATAACTTCGGTACGGCACTTGCACCATGTGCATGCATGTACTTGTACGAGAGTAGCCGCTGACACAGAGCGCGTGTACTTGTACGCATGACCGGTCACTTACTTCACTGTGCCTTGCCCGCTGATTGGACAAAATGTGCCCAAAGTTTGCCCTTGCGGTTTTTCCTCAAAACAAGGCTCGAGTCGTTCGCATAATCCTATCCCACCCACCCATCCACCCCACATATCAAAGTCAACCCTCCAGGAATTTTTGGAGCAAGAGGTCACGTCGTGTACCCACACAGAGATACCCGAGGTAAATCTGTACGATCGAGTTTCGACTCCAAAAACTTGTTGGGGGTCATATTTTTGCAATGGATCAATGCAGGCACCATCGCGCTGAGCACGTACTGTACGTGCGGAACTAAGACACGGTCCTAGCCCTGCGAATGATAGCTCGGCAGTTGCTAAGAAACCAACATGTTCACCTCCACGTATGCTTTGTTTACGCGATGACGTTCGACTACCTTGAAACAAAAGTGTCACCTTACCATCACACAAGGCGGTGATTGGTGACGAAAGATAAACGTTCTCCTGAAATCATGTGCAATATCATGATTCACAGCTATTAGTACATTGTACTTCCGATTTCTAGCGCTTACGTTTTGCTTTCGCAGAATCGACTCATGTCAACGGAACTTTACGTTGGTAGAAACATTTTAGGGGATTTTTGACTGCATAAATCATTGGCTTATGTTTCCCTGTGGTTTCCATGGGTTTTACCGGGTTCTCAAAGTTCTATACTTACATAAGACACTATCCCTTTTGCGCAATTCTGGTCTAATAGGCCTAAATGTTATTTTTTGGGGTCATGTATAATGGAAAAAAATAAAGGCTCAATGCTTATTTGTGTATGTCTAAAATATGATTTATTAGAAATGTACCTCTTGACTGAGGGTTTAGACTATACAATTTCAGGGAAAATGCTTTGTTCGAGCTTTTACAGACGTCCTTGTTGAAAATGCCATTATTGCTGCTCCAACTTAAGAAAATTTTGACGCAGCAGCGTTTCGGGGATGAAGTCGTCCATTGTTTGTAGAAAAAAAGACTTTCTAGGGCCTACAAGGGCTACATGTATAAAATGATGTGCCCGCAGTGTCAAGTCTATGGCCGTGACATCCGTCAACGCCAGAGGTCTCGGTTGATGGTCGGTGCATGTACCCGTTCTAATTAATTGGTCAAAATCTCATATGGGGGCCGTGGTAAACTGGTTTTCGAACCCCCCCCCCTCCCACTTGGTCCCAGGGAAGGAGCTCCATGGTCGGTCTGGTCTTGGTTCAAAACTGGATTTGGATTTTCATCTCATAATATGCAGCCCGCCCCAGACAGCGCGGTCACCGCTGCGGAGGTATAGCGGACGCTATCAAGTATCAACAATTAAGACGATTGCTCATGTGACAGCGCTTGCCAGGAATTGGTACCAGCTGCATTAGCAGAAAGAACACCAAATCCAGTCTGTAGAACAAGACTATTGTCAGAATGTAGACCACTTGCATCCGACGTCACATCTGAGAGCAGGTCCTGTTCCTCCATGATACACGCCGGGTAGACCCACTGTACATTCATTATCACTGAATTTAAATGATAAATCATGTCCTCTTTTTCTAATTTTCAAGGTTATTTTGGTGCCTTTTGGTTTTAATGCTCATGCAATTTCCATTTTCATGAGCAAATGCGATGTCATTTCAGGCAGAAGCCTCAACGTTTAGCGTATGGTTTAATAGCACCAAAAGTTGCCAGACTGGTTTGGATACTTTTCTGTACAGTAGTCAATTATCTTTTCTTTGGTATATAGTTCGTTGTGTCAGCGTCATGGCAGTAAGCCAGTGAGCAAACTTTAGGCTCCGACTTTAGGCTCACAAATGTTTCCAATGTGCAGGGTTTTTGGTTCAATTTGAACAGAAAACTCCACAACGGAACAGTGTCTTCCTGAAATGATATCGCAGCAACATCGCCAAGTTGTCCAGAAAATCATGAACAATTAAAGGTTCAAAGAAGTGCACTTTTCAATAAACAAAAAAAGGATGTCAAATAGTTTTCATACATTTTAAGAGGAGTATAGAAAGTTGCACAAAGTGTGTTCCCAAGAAAAATTCATCTAATATGTATTAACTACTTGTATACCCTTTGTTTTGCTCACGAAAATGGAAATGTATTTTAGCATATACATTAAATACCTGTTGGAACACGAAGATTTGACATTCATAGCATCTTCTTAGACAAAAGTGAGATGGGGGTTGAATTTACAAATCTCTGAAAATCTTTCACCGAAAAATCGTCAATCCTCAAGTCATAACCATCCACTTTGGCAAGGTCAACAAACAGGTAATCCAACTTTGCTGCCAAATACTCATAATTACTGCAAAAGATCTTTTGCTGTGAAAAAAAAAGGAGCTATGAAAAAGAAATTCTTGGAGGCTAAGCAAAGCTGAAAGTATAAGAGGGAGGAGGGGCCAGTGGGAGTGTCCAGGGCGGTTCAAGTGCCTCGCGGGGCCGTCCGCTCCCAGTGTGGGGCCCCAGGACCACACGCCGGGAAAAGTAGGCCCTGCTCCATTGTCTTGGGAAATCACGGTCTTCTTTCGGATCAGCAAACAAAATCTCCATTGACTGTTAAATACTGTGAAGTGCTTGGAAATTCTTAGAAGGGAAGGCTATGAGACGAGAGGGACGGTTGGAGAGGTGGATCAGCTTAATCCTAAGACGAGGCCAGGCAGACACTTTTCACTTTAATCGAATTGGACATTTGACAAAAACATTCAAAAGAGGAGGCGAAATCCGCTTTATGGGGTAACAAAAGATCTAAATGGTTTCGGTAGGAATCCCCGTAATTAGTTTCTAAATCTTGGCAAAGAGGCTTTTTCCTTATATTTTAATAGCCAAAGACTTGAATGCTATTATGACCTACAGCCTGTTGTAGGCCGCACGGGCAAACTTCTTGACACTGGCATGTAATGATCGGGATTCTGTTTTACTTCCTCAAAGCATGCTCAACGTCATGGGGTGCGGTATTGCGCTCCCATTTAGCAAAATACGGCCCTATATTTATGGCCCCCAAAAAAAGTCTCCGGTTTCTGGTATGCGCGCGCGTCGCCGTAGCCATGCGCGTCGGCAAAATGTAAAAGACTAGTAAGTTTAGTCGGGCACCATTTGCAGTCATCAGCCGACATTTGAAGCAAAAAAAAAAACAAGTTCCATACCAGAAACCGGAGACTTTTTTTTTTTTGGCCTATGGCAGATACTTTTTTGACAGGGACTGCAGAGTCTAGAGCTAACGCACATCACAAACAAACGGGTCTAATTTGTTTTGGGGCAAGTGGCGTTTAGACCTAGCTTATTTTGAAATGACATGTGGATGAAAACTAAACTTTTTAGGGAGGGGATATACGATTTTTTACTGAAACTGTTTGGAAGAGGTTTGCGGATTATAACACACTATGTAGCGAGACATGTGAGAGGGTTGTGTCGGTCATTATTTTGTGTTAAAACTCAAACATTGTTTTGAGACCTGAATCTGTATCTGTTCAGCCACGTACAAACACCATCTTCTTTCGCGTTCATTAGTCGGGTCGGGTGCATGTCCCAAATTAGGTTACGGAATGAGCTTTTGCGGTGAGGTTTCTTATGTCGATGGCATCTACCCTATTTTTGAATGTTGCACTTCTTGTGTCCCTAAGACAAGGAGGTCCATTCTGGGATTGTCTTTGGGTAGGGTACGTACGTCTGTTCCTTGGGTGCTAGGTAGCAATAGTCTAGGGTGTTCATACTATATGGCATTTGAGATATCTTGCTGGCTGTATGTGAATGGAAAAAAAGCTTGGCAGCGCAACATCAGAATCATGACTTCTACGTTCTATTGCGTCATTTGTATGGCGCGCATGAAGATCGAGACCTATTGTCAAGTTTCTGCAAGAATCTTCCAGTTTGTACAAACCACATACACTGTGTAGTCACATGCTAGCTAAAAGAACAATCGCTAGATCCCAATTTTCTAAAAGTACCATCAGTTCTTGCAGTTTAGTACTGTCCTTGATGTGTAGGGCCTACCATGGAGCTGTGTTTATAGCTCCATGGGCCTACTATATACACCTGGATTTCAAACCACCAGTGCCGAACAATCTACATGTACATGTATACTCGGCACAGGCAGGCCCGCGTGTCTCCGTGTTGGGCAAGGATGGTTCAACAGATGGTTAGAAATTTCCGAATACGACCTTGGACCATTCTGACCCCTTACCCGGCCCCCAACACTTAATACCTGCCTGCCGGTGCGGCCGGATAAGGCACAGATTCTGCGAAATTACATGCGTCATGATGAGGGAAACAAATTTATTCCAGGTACAAGGAATTTGGGAGTTCCGGATGTGTGGGAAATGTTCGTCCCTAGCCCTAGCCCAGCAGATTTTCAAAGAGACGAGGCTGAAATGGAAGCAAAAGGATTCTTGTAATAGGTTATAGTATTTTCGCAATTATGCGAGTCTCAGTTTTGAAGTTTAGCCTCAATTTGGTTCTTAGTGCAACTCGCAGCACATACCCAGTAACCAATTTTGCACGGATTCGGAATCACCATTATTGGCACATGCACACAAACCGAGGCTGCCCTTGAAAAACAAAGACTCTGTCTTTATTGCCATATAAACTAGGTTGATAAGCTGCTTATCCATTCACTATTCCTTCCATGCTTACACTTGCCAGCCCAGCATGCCTGTGAAGTGCCGTCTCGCTTCATGCTGGATGCTGTATCGGAATGTGCGGCTTTCAGCACGGAAAGGAAATTGCTCCATGGCGTGGTTTCGGAGAACAAGAACTTACTGTTGTAGGTCTACAGCTCCACATCTAAAATTCTACAATGGAGGTCAAGGCCTAGACACGATACCCGGTTCATGGTCATAAGCGTATATTTTGGTACACCAGAAACACGATTCCATGATCCACGTTCCAGATCCAATCTGCAGATGTTATTCTTACAGTTGACCTTTTTTTTTAGTAAGATCGAAGAGTTCCAGAAACGTATACTGTCATTTCTGACAATCTGACGTGTCCACTAAATTTTGAACGGGTTTATACCATCTGCACTGCTTCAAGTTAAAAGACCCTTCAGATTGAAAAGAATTTGTTTTGGTGCGACAATTTTGTAGAGAGGGAAAACTATCTGTGCAATTAACAGTTTCTGATAATGTTCCTTTGGAAATCCTTGAAATCTGCAGTGCGCATGCACAATATACAATTGACTTAAAAGTCCTGACATCTGTGACCTTTTCATCAATATAAATCTTTGCTTTAGTTTCGTTCTCTTTTGTTGAAAGGGGGCCGGGAACGAATCAAAGCCTTGGTTGAATTTCAAAGGCAGATAGGAACATTTTACTATACCCGGAAATTAAGTTCCTATTGATGTAGATGTAATGAGAAAATAAAATTGCTTAAAGTGAAGCCTTAGGGCTGGACCCAAGTACTGTACTCTGTGAATTTATTCCGCCGGAAATGGATCCGATCGAAAAATATTATCATTGAAGGTTTTTTCAACTTTGTACGTGCGCCGTTAGCGACTGAATCCAGTTACGACACCAACAATTGCGCATATGAATTCTCTTTTTCTCAAAATGTAAAGTAGCCGTTGATGTTTAACTCCAACGGATGAGTTGTTACGCACCCTACTAAGATTTTGAGCAATGTTCCTTCAAATGAACAAATTGCACAATGAGCAAATGAATTTGTTCCTTTGTGGCGGGGTCTAGCCGATCTTCCCCAACACCTATGTTTCCCTATGCTTATGCACACCGGAATCCTTAGGGTAGTGGGTTAGGGTTGGGGAACGTAAGTATTGGGAACTCGACTTTGGTATTGGGGAACATATAGGTATGCACTCTTTTCCTTGCTCTGTGTATGCACCCTAATGTCATATGGCTACCTTCCTCTGTTACAACACAGCCGGCGAGTAAAACACATTACCTCACACTACCGATTCGGGTGAAATACATGTAGCTAGCTCCGTCTCTAAAACTTCTACAAATAAACATGTACCGAGTTGAAGATTGATACGGTCCCCATTAGTGACACTGTTGTGACACTGTAATTGTTGTCCGTGACCGCGGAAACGCTGCGGTTTTAGAGGCCAGGCCTACCGACACGCCGGCATTTGCGGCTTGGTTGTTGACATACACGCGGTGCGGTTTAGAAGCTTTAGGGAGATTCAAACAAGTAAATAAAGAACCTCAAGAGCCGATGCTGAAATTTGTTTATTTACAAGCCTTTTATTTACAATCAATTTCACAAAGTAACTTTCTGATGAAGACAATGATGAGCACTATAAATAGGAATAGAGCTACATGATATAGAGGAAAAGTACTGACAATTTACATATAAGAGGTGACCAGTGACCACTTTCCTGCTGTGATATTAGCAACACCAAATTTAGGTGGCTTGTTTTCAAACCTAATGCTATAGTACGGTAGATAGGTGATGGGAATGTGCCTTTGATGATACAAGCATATGGCATACAGTCAGAGTATATCATGAGAAAGATATCTGGCAATATATGAACTGGGCTTTATGGAACACATTTTCCTGGTTCTGAGGAAACAAAATTCAACTACACTGGCTTGGTTTTGGCCCGTGGCCCAGATTCCCCGTCAATTAAGCTGATCTATCCAAAGCCTCCAGCTGGAAAAAACCCACGACCTCAATTGACCCGCGACAACCTGAATTCACAGAAGTGTCACTGACTTCTGAAGATCGAAGGTCCCGTAGTGTTAAGTGATCAGTTTCTTTGATGGGTTAGTGCAACAGAAGGGAACTGTTGTCATCTCTGAAATGGAGTTGATTTAACTGCTACCGTGTACTCGCTGGTTTTCAGTAAGCACAAAGGGAAGGAATAATGGTATAGGCCTTGAGAAAAACAAAACATGTGGGTAAGAGAGAGGGTGTTGACCAGGGAACAAATGGGGGTTGGGGGGTTGGTAACACTGCCCAATTTATTTCAGGATTGCACAGTACATCTCCTCATCTGATGAATTCTCACATGTAGAACATTTCTGACAGTACACCATTTTGGGAAACCACCAACATAGGGCTGGATAGCTCGGTTGGTAGTGCATCGGTATGGTATGGGCTCCGTGCGCAAACAAGAGAGGGCGCTTTTTGAGAGCCCAGTTGGCGGGACACACCGCATGCGCATACTGGTTTGCACGCAAAAAGCGTGAAATAGGCCCAACTTATTTCATTCCGAATGTGCACAATGCCATATAGCGTCTTCACATGTGCATCAGGTGTCATCGGCAATGCGTTTGAATATCTGTCCCAACTCTCCTATTTTTACCGTTGTTGCACAGAGCCCACTCCACTTCAAATTCGCTCCAGTTAATTTCTTTGTTCAAATTGTGATTTGTACCATATTACGGTGGTTTTGTGAGACCACTTCTTGTTTAAAAGATTCAAATGGCATATTACTTTCCACACTGAAAAATGCTTCTGTAGTCTTTGTAAAAAAACTGTTTTCTTCATGTCAGAACTGGTACAGAGATACAAGAGGATCATCCAAAATTGTAACCTGCCATCAGCATCATGTACATTAGACAAGGCTAGGAGAAAATGTCCAGGAGTTTGAATGAAAACCAACGGACATTCTAGAAAATGGTTTTAATATTCCAGAAAAACCATGAATTTTCAGTATGTCACTCTTGTAGATGCTTTCAAAGAAGCAGCCATGCACTAACTGTTGTTGGTAATTCTCCTGACGTCAGATGTGTTTAAACCACAGCGGATCTCAAATTGGAAAGAGATGAATTGGGTCAACAAGTTGATGGTATTCTCTGCACCACTTGAACACTGTAGTACATATATTAGGCCATTCAACATTATTTTCAGTCATTATTTGAGCACAATGTGCACAGAATCTGCCCCATTATGCAATGGGCACAATCACTATTGTCATTTATGCCAAGCAAAAAAGCCTTCTGAAGATAGCGAAACTTTTTTTTCAAGGCGAACCAAGTTTGTGTTGGCTGTAATGTCAAGCAGATTTGGTTGCTCTTCTGTACAAGGTTCTGTTCAATGTGGCCCAGTGTCTCTCATCTATCTCACAGGTCTGCTGCCCTCTAGTGGCGACTTCAGGTCATCATTATGAAATTGGTCTTGCAGTGAACTGCGGGAAAAACAATGAATCAGAAAGTATTGTTGCAAATCAAAGTGACTTAACAAACTTTCCATCAAACAACTAAATTTTCATCAAATACAGGGATTTAACAAATCTGACAAAACACTCTCATGAGTGATGTTGTCGAGATCTATTCCGAGACCTCACAAATGCTCATGTAATGAAAAATCAGATTTGATTTACATCAAACCTGAATAAGCAAGGACTCTCAATGCTTTCAACACACATATCAATTGCGTTGTTTTAATGATGATGATGGATTTAAAATTATCATTTAATTGGGGCAACGGATCTTTAAAAAGGTCTTAAAAGGTCTTGAGAAGGTTTCATTGAGATTTCAGCTCTGAAAAACAAGCTTTCCCCGGACCAAAAAGTTGACCAAAATATCAGTACTCTTTCATTTGACTATGAAATTATAGACGAATTTGGGCACGTGATCACTGTCCACTCTAGCCTTGGTCAAGGCGTCCATCGATAGTGTCCTGGATGATCGATGACCGACTGCTAACATGAACACAGCCGCGTGCTATGCATTGTACGAAGCACGAATGGCGACCTCATACGGCCAATATGCAATCAGTTGGTGCCACCCCAACGCCTTGGACCAATGGTTGGCATTGGCTTATGTTTTTCTATAATTTGTCACTGGATTTCCAGCGATGACCTCATATACGAATACAGATGAGATTTATTCAGTATTTGGTCTTTGACATTAATATTTTTACGTGGATAGAGAGCTGGATTGTGTAGCTACATTCTTCAACAAGTTTGGAGTCGCAGGCCAAATTTAACAGGATATAAATCCAGCGACAAAATAGAGAAAAAAATAAACCAATGCGACCGTTGTTCCAAGATGTTCAGTCGGAACCATCTGATTTGCATATTGTAGCCTATATGCGTGAGGTCATTGCTCACACTTCTTACAGTGCATAGCGCATAGCTAGTGTTCATGGTAGTGGCCAGTCAATGATCATCAAAGACACTATAGACGAACGCAATGACCAAGGCTATTTACACCCATACGGCCCCCTTCAATGGTGAAACCATTGTCCACACTATCGTACAGAGCAAATGCCACATCACAGATTATCTTAACAATAGCTAACACAATGCTATTGCCGGATTGGTCTACAGAATACTTGTTTGATTTATTTCGTATCTGAAAATTTTGCATATTTAATTGAATATGCGAGATCTTGACGACATCACCGACTCTCACATTCTTACCAATGAAATTGGAGACTGGATCTTTGCCGTCCTCATTACGTAATGTCCCCGTGATGTCCTGGTTCTCAATGATTGGCAGGAAGAGCTGGACAAACTCAGAGGTGTAGGGCGGGGCAATCATGTCCAGCACCTGGGTCAAAGGTCAGAGTGCAGACAATTGATTTAGTGTATGTCAGAACATGTAGAGTATGTGTATGTACAGGGCTACAAGAGTTCTCCATGGTGGAGAATAAAATTGGTTTCAATAACATTGAGACATCAATGCTTTGTTTACGTGTGCGCTTTCCCATGAGAGCCACATAGGGACAAGAGCGCCATGCTCTCATAAGAAAGCGCACATGTAAACAAAGCAAGAAGTCATTATGTCTCAGGTCTATTGAATTGAATTGAATTAACAGATACAAAGAGTGTTTAAGAATTTCAAAACTACAAAATTTAGGTCTTCGAAAATCGAGCTGTCAGAATGCTAGTCGTCATCCTCGTAACATGTTTCTTTTCAAAATGTAAACAAACTTGTTTGTGCTGGGATAATGATTGACATGTTTGCAATTCTGAAACTAAATATAGCATGGGACCTGATATCGCACAGTAAAATGTCACTTGTGTTGTAAATTGGCAATTCGGCAAATTTGATGGCTTCAGTCACCGTTAGAAATACGTATAGACAATGCAAACAATTGTTTCTGCATCGGATGTAAAAAAAAAAAGCCAACTATAAATGGCTACTTTGTTTGACAAGATATCAACTTGAAATCGGCAAGTAAGTGACTTGGGGGAGAGGGGGGAGTTTCACTAGGCCCTCTCACCTCTGTCACGAAATGTCGGATGAGAGACATGTCCGTGTCTGAATCGTCTACACACTTGGCGATGTACTGCACAACAAGCACAACAAAGCCTTTGCTGAGAAGGTGCACCATGCGATCTAAAATGGTCTTCTTCAGTTCCATCTGCATCATTATGACATCAATGAGCAAGTTAGTAGTTAGAACCCTTATAAAAATTCAAATCTTCATATGTTGTTTCTGCTTTTTACACAACTGCTTTTAAGAAGCTTTGTCCTGACAATGTGCTCAACCCAAATCTCTTTTGGGACGAACAACGTTTGAAAGATGACAAATTTGTTTTAAAAGTTTTTCTGTAATGTAAGTTTCTTTTAATACTGCCACAGTTCTTGCAAAGTTTTAAATTTTCCAAAATTTCAAGGGTAATCACATTGATTGAAACTGCAGCATACAGCCCAAGAATGCAGAAAAACCTGATCAATTGTGACTGGCAAATATTCAATTCAAGTGATGCACAAAACAGACAAGCTGTCCGGGGAGAGCATTGGGGTGATTTATTGGGGAACTACTTGTAGACACTGCTTAACTGTATTCAGTTGCCCTAGAATCTACTCCTCCCACTAAATATTGCGACATCCCATGCTGAACCCAAGCACGTCACTGCTTCATAAATAAATCTTAAGCTTTTTTCACTCATAATAAGAAATTATGAAATATGTTTGACAAAAAAATGCACCTAGTCAATTTCCCTTTGTGTATTATTTGACAAGAGCAATCATTATACAGAAGGCTAATGCAGCAAAATCTTACATCTTGACAATGAGTCTGTGTTCTTTAGACGTTTTCGCATAAATTGAATGCCATGTTACTGTTTTACCAGATTCAGCCTGGTTTTGCCATAGGGAACCTCACTTTTTTTGTAAAACAGTCATAAAAAAAAATCAGCCAAAAAAAAGGTTTTGAGTGTTGCAAATCAAAGTGACTATAAGACAGTGACAAATACCAACTTTCCACACCTTTGGAATTGTCTAAGTTTTCCAAGCACACGACCACTCACCTGCACAAGGACATCCAGTTGTGGGTACGGATCTTCAAATAATCTGATGAGAAGTTCCAGGACTTTGCCGTGAATAAGTGGGTGGCAGTTAACAACCTTGGGGAGACGAAAAAAAAAGGACATTCTGAGGGAGTGTCGTAATGCCAAGGACTGTTGTAGGGTTGTTGATATGGAAATACCCACAAAATTTGACTGAATTTGGTGAACGGTCTGCGTAAGTACCCTCCCAATGGTGACAAAGAGTGAAATTTGAAAGACACTTGAACGGTTTGTCCTGCACACTTGGCCACTCATGAGAAGGCCTCATAGTGCACTTATTTTTCCTGCAAGGAACAAGTGTTATTTTTTAATAGTTGCATAAAATTGTTTGATTCCATTTTTTAAACTGCTGTCTTCCTTTTTAATTGATTGAAAAATTGAACCAAAAAATCTACCCTGCTTCAAATATGGTATAATTACTTCAATATGGTATAATTGCCCCAACAATAAATTCAAGCAATTTTTTTTTGTGCCTGAGAATGCAAATGTAACCCAACAGAAAAAGGTTCAATCCTCACTCCAGTCAATTTCTTTGTTCAACTTTAAAAATAAGAATAATGCACCTAGTCAGTTTCCCTTTGTGGTTTACATGTAAGTTTACATGGAAAATAAGTTAAAGGGAAAATACAACATTTGCAAACATCAAAAAATAAAACTATCAAATCATTTTGAAATACCTTGCTGGACTGTTAGTGAATGACAGTGTAAAGCATCCTGTAAAATCATGGCACCTGGTATACTGTCATTTTCAAGAAAAGTGGGTTTTTTGTATCAATTTCCAACGCTGATCGGCCGATCAGCGTTGGAAAAAACTCGCTTTTTTTCAAATACTGGCCCCAGTTGACCATCGCACCTATGAACGGGTACAAGCCAGCTAGACTGGTTCCCTGACCTTACAATTCCCCAATATATGTAAACTGCTCTGTTTCTTCTTAAATGGAGTCAGGGAACCAGACTACAGGAAAATGATTGTTTTTCTTGGTTTTTATAGCATTTTCGAACCCAAAACCTCAAAAAAGTCAGTGTAACTATATTTGCTATATATTTCCAACCCCCCAATTCCATCCATTTCTGAAAATTACAGCAAAAGCAAATGATGTATATTCCCTTTAAATTTGTTGGAGACGATGGGGACAGCAACTTTAAGGATCACAAGATTACATTGCTTTGGGTACCGGTGGTCAATGGTAATCCAAGTAAAACAAATTAAAGGAAATGCTGGTTGCAGAGGCCCTCATGAGAGTCGTAGGCTCTGCACAAGGGTCAAAGGAATTTCCATATTTGTCGCCATCTTAATTTGATATTATTCCTGTTTCAACTCTTTCCCGTTAAGTTTGAATGTTATTTCCAAGCACACAGTTTGTATATGATCTTGCGTGAACATCAGTGTGCCAGGCAAAGGTCAAAGGTCACAAGGTGAGATTAGTGCCTACAGGGCTTATTTTTCATCATGATGCTGATTTTATATTTCATCATGATTTTATTCTTCATATTTTTTTTATCTTCAATGTGGAGTGCTGGGGCCCAAGGGTTTCAGTTCAACTCACGTTTAATTGGATTGGGATTCTTAGGGTTAATAAACTCTTTGGAACACCATTTAAATATGAAAGAAGATTATTTACTTTTGTGTACACACACGAGAGATTTCAAATAATTAAGAAACTTTTCTGACTGGATCACAAGGGTCCTACCTCATCCAGTACAATGAGATGCAGAGGGGTGTGGTCAGTGATCCGCTGAAAGTAGGCGGGGTCTAGAACCGTTTTGTCGACCCAGTACAGCACACCCAGGGCTACAACAGGGTACCTGGTGGACAGACAGGAGATGAAATCCAGACACCCAAGCGTTATACACAGGCCCAAAATTGAGGTTCCCACTGAACAATTAGCAAGGATCATATGTGGTCACTTTCATTCTTAGTCATTTAAGTTTAGTTTCCATATCGACGTTAAGCTTATGCAGACTGTGCAGACAGTGCGTGGAACTGGGTTCAACTTTGCCGAACGGCTGCGAGATAGTTTTGTCTGCGACATTTGCAGATGAAATGTTTCCACATGTCTGCGCTGCAGTGTGGGTCTTTTTTGCATTGCTCTCTGCATTTATAACCTTGATATGGAAACTAAGCTTTAAAGAGGTTGTGGAATGCTCGAAGACATTTCCGTCATTTTTCGGGTATATGTAGATTAAGGTGTGATGAAATAAAAACGACTATTGTTTCTGTCATAAAATGAGTACAAAAGGTACTTTTGAGAGCTGTTTTCCAAGTCCTGTCATGCCTGTTTCGACCCGAACGTGCAATTTGTGTAAAAGTCGTCGTTGCAAAACACAGTGAATCGTGACGTAATAAACAGGACTCCCGATGCAGAGTAGCATAAACGAGTCCTGTTTATTACGTCACGATTTACTGTGTTTTGTTTGCTGCCCGCAACGACGACTTTTACACAAATTGCACGTTCGGGTCGAAACAGGACCTGAAAAATAGCTCTCAAAAGTACCCTTTGTACTCATTTCATGACAGAAACAATAGTCATTTTTATTTCATCACACCTTAGGCTACATATACCCAAAAAATGACGGAAATGTCTTCGAGCATTCCACAACCTCTTTAATAAGCCAGTTAAGTATTCCAACTGACTTTTTTTTGTACAGTTTCAGGGGTGAGATTGTGAATAAATGAACAATCCACGGAATAATCA
Organism: Patiria pectinifera; assembly: GCA_029964075.1. Lineage (NCBI taxonomy): Eukaryota > Metazoa > Echinodermata > Asteroidea > Valvatida > Asterinidae > Patiria > Patiria pectinifera. Next base: position 14,122,909 of record CM057141.1, read on the forward strand.
GCAGAGGGTTTGAGAATCACCAAGGGACCCCAGAACATCGTGGGGTCCATGGTATATATTTGTATAAAGTTGCCAAAAGGATACAAATTTCTTTTGTTCTACATACCTTTATAGGTAAAACACCTTCACAGTAAAACCTCAGCATTTCCAGAATTCAAAACGAATCTTTAAAATTCCTCAAATTTGGAAAAATCCAGACAAAAAATCCTGACTAGTCTCGCCCCCCACTTTTTATTTTTACATTTTTAAAGTTTTACACGAAATTCCTAAACTGTTGAAGTGGATGCTATAAGTGATATCAGTGCAACAGCACCCTCAAGTCCCAGGAAAAAAGTATTGGCAATTTAAACAGTGCCAAATAAAGCCTGGTTCATACTCTGGGCGAAAGCGAATGCGAATTTGTGATGTCATGGCAAGTATGCGCGCTGCAAATTCGTAAAAGTTGAACATATTTCAACTCGGGCGTATTTTGCAGCGATTGTTTCATGTCGTCAAATCTGCTTCGCATTCGCATTCGCGAGAAGTATGAACCGGGTTTTATGCACTTTTAAAACAACATTTTTTTCATACAGTTCAAAGTCACAGATATACACAAAAATATATGTTTTGTTTGTTTAGATTCATTTCAAGGTTCTTATGAACCTGTGCACAAGTACCCCCAAAGGACGACACAGAAAGAGAGAGGGATATGACAGACTCTGCCACTGCCCAGTGCTATCCCAGAGATGCTAGGAGTTTACGCACATTCAAACAAAAATTATTTGTGAAAATCAGTGCACCATATTCACATGTGTGCAAGCAGCGTGATGTTCGCTAGTTGCTCTCGTATAAAGAAGCCAACACAGTGCCTTGTGTTATTTTAGCACCAAGTCCATAATGTGAGCCTAACTTAAAGCTATAGTCCATCATTTGCAGCTATCCGAAAAGTAGCTGGCGTAATTATTGTTGAAAGACAAACTTGTTTGAAAGATAGTAAGGGGACTAAACTCCCTGTGAAATTATTCTTTCTGGGAAGCTGTCATTTTGAAGTAATCAACGAAAGAAGGCCTTTCCAACGGTGCTTCTTAAGACGCACCGTAGGAAAATTTAAATCAGTAGTTCGTTTTGTTATTCGGCGAAGCGCGCGCAAGCATTAGCACGACGCACACGCACCCCCGGTTGCTATAATTCGTCAGATCAGTGCGTGACATCGCGTTGCTGCATTCGGCTCAGCGAGAACGTGTCTCGGACGCTGAATTCAGGCGCAATTCAAAACATGATTCAGCAACTTTTGATTTGAAATTGAGATCCTAGAATGCCGTTTTTCTCAGAATATACAGCTGAAGCTGAGCTGAAACTTTATCAGGTTAGTTGTACAGTACCCTTCTTTAGATTTTGAGCACTTTTGTTGCTTCAAACGAACAAAATGCACAAATTAAAAATGATGGACTGTAGCTTTAAGTAAACATTTTAGTCATTCAAAGTTTGAGACCAGCCCAGTGGCCGAGAGCCTGTTGTACCTTATACACTGGTAGAAGGCAGTCAGCTCAGCGGTCAGCTCGGAACCCACTTTCTGATCACAGCTGCAGATGTTGTACACCTTATCTATGGCTTGACACGTAGGCTTCAGTTCATCCTTGTTCAATGTAATTCGTTTGTCCTGACAAATAAAACAAATCAAGAGAAATCTGATACACAATCAATGAAACAATTTCTTCCTTCTGAAAATTTAAATGATTTAAAAGCAACATTTGCAAAACAATGTAAATGTTAAAGAAGACAAGAGATCCTGCAAGAGGTGATCCTGCAGTGCTGAGGATGTTTACGACAAAAGCGTGGATCGATCTGCGATTTATTTTCTGTAAACGCTTCCCCCACGGACATATTTTCTATTTCTAAACTGAGCATCTTTGTAATTTTGGACACAAGGAATATGTACATGAAATTTCAGCTTCCTCCATCAGGTAAAAATATGAAGAAAAAAAATTGTTGTAATTTGTTTCGCTGCGGCAGCAGAAGTTCACACCCTGGATGTCAGTCGTAATGCAATGAAGACGTCGTCCAGCGCAGCCTGGGCCCGCTAGGGTGGTATATAACAACGCGTATTTAAGAGACAGGGTACCACGCATAAGCTGAAATAAGGCCACTGAACATGAACATGAAAAGTCTGGAAATATTGCCGAAAGAAAAGTCACCAAATTAGAGCATTTTAACTGTTTATTTCATTAAAAAGGTATTTATTGATGGGAATAACAATGTAACGAGCCAGTCTTCACTGCGTGATAATGACCAGGTTGGGGGATGGCCGCTGTTAATGGACCGAGCCGAAAGCCGGTCATTATCACTTAGTGAAGACTGGGTCCTCACACTGTTATTCCCTAATTGCAATGCAATTAATTTTCTGTCCAGCTCAATGAAATGGTAACCTGGGGGTATTTGCTAAACCAAAAATGTGGTGACTTGATTCAACAACCCTGCCTTTATTTATTTAATAATAGTGAATGTTTATAAAGCGCACGTATCCACCAGGACTGGTGCTCAAGGTGCTACATCATTATTACCCCTGCTCATTGGGCACATGAAACATTCCAAATACCATCTGAGCTCCCTGGGGAGTATACAGCTCGATGCAGCCTGTTAGGCGCAAGGAAGCTAGTTCAATCACAATACCCATCTCTGCCCTCACAGGTACCCATTTACTCCTGGGTGGAGAGAAGCAATAAGTGACGAAGTGCCTTGCCCAAGGGCACACGCACCATGACCCCGCCAGGACTCGAACCCACAACCTGCAGCTTTACCCGCAGACCACAAATCAGTGCCCTAAACCACGAGGCCACAGTACTCGATTTACCTTTTTGAACGTCTCGTGGACACTAGCTGCATAGGCCAGTAGGTAGGTGTACTTGTTTCTGTGTTCAGGATTGACGTTGGCTCCCGGTTTGAACAACGTCTGCTTGAAGAGTTCCATGAGCTGAGGGATTCGGATCAGTTCAACCGGCGGTGGGTCAGGGCCCATGTACAGCTTGAACAGCTGCATTGCAAAAAAAACGTCAACAGTTTAACAATATTTGACTGCTGTGATGTGGGACATGATGATTTTTAACCTGAGGGATGCATGTCACTCAAGATAAAAGGGACAGTGCCATGATTCTTAAAGGGTGTAAAAAAAACATGTCACATGTTACAATGTAAACAAGGCATGGCAAATTTTATGGAGCCAGTTTCATCAGCTTTGGGCAAGAGGGTGAGATTTAAACGCCATCAGAAAAAAATACTCACTTTCAGAATGTTGACACAACGCTGGAGACGGTGGCGAAAGGCGCGTCCTGCAGCCGAAAGCTTCTGACGGAATGCAGGATCATCCCTAATGTCATTGCACACCTCCTCGATCATGTGTTGCACCTAAGGACTGAGGAGGTATGCAATAACATCAGGGGTGATCCTGCATTCCTTCAGACGCTTTTGGACGCAGCACGCGCCTTCTTCTACCATCTCCAGCTCTGTATCAACATTGCAGGATGCCAAGTCCAAAGTGGCAGTTTCTGAAAGTGATTATTTTTTTCGTATGGCGTTTAAATCTCACCATCTTGCACAAAGCTGATGAAATTCGATCCACAAAATTTGTCATGCCTTGTACATGATCTAAAAATTGTGGGTTAATTCCATTGGTTAACAACAGTTATTGAAGATCAAAAGTAGGACATTTTTGTTTGACACATAGTACATATGCAGCATGACTTACCACAGTTATGTCGGCTGTGTTGAGTGCTTCCCTACAGATCATAGACAGCAATGCTTGGCAGGCCTTGGGATATGCAGCAGCACTGCTCAATGCAAGGCTTATCTGGGTCACTCCCTCACCCCTGGAGACAAGAAACACAAACCACCACACTTAACAGAGACTCTTCCTGAAGCTATGGGCTCCGTGAACAACTACCCCCTCAACGGTTACAGAGAGAGAGTTGGGGGAGACCACTGGGAGGGACGTATGGACATATTGCTGATAACGCCTGATGGTCACGCCAAGACGGATTAGGTTTGTGCATATTTAAACTAAAATAAGCTGTGTGTACTTTGTGCCTTACACGTATGCGTACGAAGCGGTAGTAATCAAGCCAATTTCCCTTGTTCATTTGCCGTCCTGACCAAAACAAATATGCAGTCAATTTCACATGGTGCTGCACTGGGTCATACCTCAAGTTGCAAGACCCAACTTATGATGCCTACTACGTAAGTTCCTTGACAAAATTGTAGAAAATGCCATAAGTTACAGCATGCCTTTAAGTCCCTTAAAAAAAAAAGTATGAACGAGCCACTGTGGTGGTTGAGGTCGCTATTAACAAGATGAATCAAATCCAGTCTTGGGAGTTTTGCAGCGCTACCCATGCATACCTCACACATGAGTATCTGCTTGAATACAGCACGCTGAGGTTTGCTAGGAATTTCTTGGGTAGCCCTGCCAAATTTCCCAAGACTGGATTTAATTCATGTTGCAGTGGCTTCACCACGCTTCTCAGGGACAAGCTACATTACGGCCAGTTCATACTCAGCGCGAAAGCAACGAACATAAATTTGTGACGTCAGAGCAAGTTTTTGCACTGCGATCTCACAAAAGTTGAACACATTTCAACTCCGGCATATTTTGCATGGAATGCTTTGTGACGTCAAATTTACATCAAATTCGCATCACATTCACATGAAGTATGAACCGGCCTTTAGGGGGATAAAATTCAGTTTCCAACTTAGATCAAAACTAGTTAAGTCAAGGACATAATAAAAGTGAGCTCTGCCATTTTTGCAAGTTTTTTTTAGTAATTCAAGTAAAGTATGAACACAAGTAATAAGTAAGGTAAAAAGACTGAAACTTTGCCGTCACTGGAGGACTTTTAGCCCTGTGCATAGGACCTGTGACTTACTTGTTCTTGCCTGCATTCTGTACCTCCTGGTACAATCTTCGGATGATAGATCCTCCGTCTTTATCCTTGGCTAGGAGATGCATCAGCATCTGGGCATACAGGTAAGTATGCTCACCGTGGCACACCATCTTCTGCAGAGAGACCAACAGGGTATAATGCGCTACACGTTACTGATCTTATCTGGTATAAGAACAATTCTTTATGTCTAATCGTCTTTTAGGAGATTGCACTTTTTGACGTACGGGAAGAGGTCATGGCCGCGGCCGCTAATCCTCATTGGAATGCAGTTGCTAGCTGTGGTATGCCGTGGCACATGGCTAGTGGGTAGTTCCACAGCTGCTGCTTTTGTGCAGTCCCGCTACCACACAAAGGCTGTGCAGTCATGCGGGCCACTTGCTCTATGTGTGGAGGAATGTCCCCATTACACCCCGTCCTTAAGGGGTTAAGGGAACTTTACGCAATGGCATAACTCTACTTGCGCCGCATTTTATTGCGTAAGTTGTGCAACATTTCAATTATGACACATTTCACAAAAGTATTAAAGTGATCAAGTCAGTAACTTATGCAACAAATTATAACTTGAGTCAATAATTTTTGGTGGCGTAGGTTATGGCGTAGCAACTAAAAACGGACTACTTTACTGACTTATTTTGATCCTTTTACTGACTACTCGTGATCATTGCTCAATATTAATGTAGATGCCAAAAAATCTCACAGCTTTGTGTTTGAATTGTTATTTTACTTGAGAATGAGTTTTTAGAGTTGCGACATGATCCTTAGCAAGTCGGTCAAAACCGTTTAAAAAGAGGCAGGCAGAGGTGATTCAATTTCTGTTTTGTGACCAAACAAAGGTCATACACAAACAGCTATTGTAAATACTGTTATTATACACGTCCAAGATGTACAAATTATATCAGATTATTATTTATATCAGGCTTCCAGCGGTTAAAATAAATCAGCGTATTGTATGCTTTTGTAAAACATACCCGATGACAGCAATATTATCAGTAAAAGGAACAGGATTGCGAACAATATGACTTTTGGTATTGTCTGGCTCGCCCTTAGGCATTTTCGTTGGTTCCCGCAAGATCAAGAGCGTAGATTATCACAGTTGTCATCTACTCAACGCCTTACATATATTATCATGAAAGTTTTTATTGCGAATTCTGCAGTGCGCACAAACCTAAAGCATCAATGCAAAAATTAGAACATCGACTGGATTAAAACTAGACAAGTTGTTTGCCGAGAACTACAGAAATGTGACTGACTTTCATTGACTCACACTAAACTCCGGCAGATGTTTGATGACTGCATCTTCACCGCCTTCCAGTAGTTTATTGATTGTGGTTTGAAGCACTTTGGTGAAGACTTCAATCTCATGGCAAGCTGTGGACACGTTACCGATCTCTCCCTGGTACCCGGCGTCTGAGATCAACTGTGAATTGAACAACATCATGGTGGGAATAATAAAACTGGCTGAAAATAAGTGGTATTTTATCATCTAGAGGGGGAGGGGCATATGACATCCTCCATTATTTGTTTTTGTCAGTAAAATCCAGGCTTATATTCGAGTCACCAAACATAGAGTCCGAGTCCGAGTCCGAGTCCAAGTCACCTATCTCGAGTCTCAGTCTGAGTCCTGAGTCTTGCAGGAAGAGTCAGAGTCACAAAGGTCAAGTCCAAGTCCGAGTCACAAGTCACTATTAAGTACTACATAAACCTCACAGAGCATATTTTCCATTTTTTTTAAAACAATTTTTAACAATTTAATGAACTGGAAATACATGTATAACACTTCGAAAAAACAAACCATGGGGTAAGCCATTGAAGTAGATTGTCTTCAAAATATTGTTGAAAAAGTAAGTGATTTATAGTAACTTTTGGTCGAGTCACGAGTCACGCAGGTCGAGTCCGAGTCCAAGTCCGAGTCCACTGGGTTGAGTCCAAGTCCGAGTCATTTGTAATCATGACTTGAGTCCGAGTCCGAGTCACAGAAAATGGGACCTGAATCAGACTCGAGTCCGAGTCACGAATCATACAACTCTGGCAAAATCATTGTCCTGTCAGCAAAATCGTGTTTGTCGGCAAATATGCAGCATGAATAGTGCCACATATTGCATGACAAATATTATCCACCATGAACAGTTTGCCTATTGTAATGAGCCAACATTATCTGAACTTGCACCTTTTTACCATTATTTTAGACAAAGAGAGATTACCAAGTCATTTGTGTAAACTGAAGCCATCACGCTTGTATGCACAGGTCTTATCATATGACTATTGGTTAATCTTTTACACAATGCTGATGCGGATGAACGATGCACATAAGCTGTTTGCGTGGGAACGGTTCTATTTATTTGCTCCAAATTCAACAAGTGCGTATTGAGTTTGCTCAGTGGCCATATAAAAAAATAGTCATGTTTATCATCAGTTAATTGTCAAAATATTAAAAAGCTGACATTTTTCATTTTGGTATGCTATTTAAGTTTTTAGATATTTTGTCCTCCAGGGCTATCGTTTCTGTGCAAAAGTGAGGCAAATGGTCGGTTTGGACTGCAACTGCAGCCTATCGTCAAGTGTTTCTCCGGTTTTCGCACAAGACACTGTTGAAGAAGAGAAAAACAATATTTTTTCTCAATCTTCTGTATTTTTTGTCTATTTATCATGATAATTCATCTGGCAAGAATTCAATTTGGTATGTTACTTAAGTTTTTGAAGTAGATTGTCTTCAAAATATTGTTGAAAAAGTAAGTGATTTGTAGTAACTTTTGGTCGAGTCACGAGTCACGCAGGTCGAGTCCGAGTCCAAGTCCGAGTCCACTGGGTTGAGTCCGAGTCCGAGTCACGGAAAATGGGACTTGAGTCTTACTCGAGTCCGAGTCACGAGTCATACATCTCTGGTAAAATCATTGTCCTGTCAGCAAAATCGTGTTTGACGGCAAATATGCAGCATGAATAGTGCCACATACTGCATGACAAATATTATCCACCATGAACAGCTCCCCATTAGTCAAATGGTGTCCACCCCCCTTCTCCTTCTCCCCACCCCCCCATGTTGAAGTGGTCAAATGAATAATCTGTTTACAAATTTGTTTTCACACCCTTCAATTCACACTGGCCCGGCAACCCCCGTGAGTATGAGGGCTAGATGTGATTCTTCCTCTTCACGTTACTCTTTACTTTAGCATCATGAATGTGGATTGGAACCAACAGCCAAGTATAACCCAACACTCCAATCCATCAAAATCCATCAAATTCAGTCAAAATCCCTCAAGAGGACCGAGGAAGGTAGTGACGAGTTACTGTTTACATGGGGCTTGATGTCCCCTGAAACAAAAACTGCCATTGGTTTCCTGCACAGTAGAAGATAATGGATGATTTTTCAGGATGGTTCCTAAACCCTCCGTGAAAACCCACCTTGATGGTAAAGTTCAGCATGAGGCAATCTGGGTGTGCCTCGGCTAGTTTGTAGAAGAGAGACCGCCACGTCCGATGCTGGATCATAATCTCAAGCCAAGCCGGGGTCTGTTGGGGAAAAAAAATTAATTTGTTTCAAAAAATGTAAATTTACAGAGTAGTTTTATACGAAAAAGGTGTTACATGTATGCATACAAATTGCTGACATTCTTTGAGTCCTGCCCAGTTTTCTATGAACTGAGTTGAGTATATGCGCACGTGTGGTCTAGCGGTAGAGCACAGGCCTCACGATTGTGTGATTGTGGGTTTGAGGCCCGCCGTGGCCATGCGTGTTGTGCCCTTGAGTAAGGCGCTTTACCTCAATTACTCCTCTCAACCCAGGTGTTAAATGGGTACCAGCATTATTCAATGCTGGGAAGGTAACAGACTCGCTGTGGAGGAGGTGGCGATCTCCCCACAGCAGCAGCATTATATTAAATCTTGCCCAATCGCTTCGAAAAAGAGATGGTCACTCCATTCCTGTGAACACAGGTTCGTCCCCTTTACTTTTTTCATTTTTACTTTAACTGAGTACATTGATGTGGAGAAAGTCTGGTAACAATGTAATCATAAAAATTTTCATTTCTCCAGATACCCACTCAAACCAAGTCTAGCGGTCAAAATGCTTGTCTAGACTGTTTTCTTTACCAACCAAACTGGCAGTCTTGTGATTTTTCTTGAGCAACTATCACTGTGGTCAAGTAGGATTCATCTAAAATTTCAAGCCCAACTTTTAACTAGGCTGCTTCAATGATACTATGGATGCTAATAGCCTCTTTGTTGCTTTTCTATACCTGAGTTTGGGAGATTTCTTAACAAAGGATTCCAGTTTCTTCTGTGGCCTAATTACACAAGTTTATTTCAGCACCTGGTGATTTTGAGTTGGACTTAACCGAGTTTCCGGTCCAAAATTTTGAGTAAGCGGGCATATTTATACATGATTTGCTATTTATACATGATTTGCTAGTTCTTCCTTTGAGTTAACAGGGTTTTCGAGTTAACAGGGTTTTCGAGTTAACAGGGTTTTCGAGTTAACAGGGTTTTCGAGTTAAACAGTTTTCACATGTTGAGATTTCACTGTAGATCAGTCAGAACTTGTGATTCTTACCCCTCCTTCTTCACTGAAGATGGAGTCAGCCTTCTTGGGGTCAAAGTGCTTGATGATGAGAGCCTTGAGATGGTCCTCGACCATCTGCTGCACCTCAGTGGGATTCACACCTGGAAATAAGAATGAGTGGATGATGAATAAGGAACAAATGAAAACAACCCTCCTGCTATCTGAACAGTCACAGCCAGTAAAAAAACAACAATCCTCTTTCCATGCCATGCCTTTTACACAGGCTAGTCACCAACAGACAGATCATATTTACAGCAAGTACTGTTACTAGTCAAATTCAGTCAACAGACAAAAGCAGGCAAGTGGTGGGTTTATAAATCACATACAGTCAAAGCATGGCTGTTCCAAGTAATACATACAAACTGTCATATAGAATTTAGGACTGGTAAGTGTCTCCCAAAATTTCGTTTAGGCGACACAAAACCTATTAAGCTGGTGAACAAAAATTTATATTATGGTCCAATATTGGGCTTTCCAATTGGGCTTCAGTTTTGGGAGCCTAATTTAGCCCCATGACGTGAGGGACTCTGAGCGACTATAGGTCTAAATTTTTTTGGAAACATTAAATCCTGAAGATGAAACAGAGTGCGTGATCACTTTAAACTCACAAGGCCCTCTTCAATGGAGAAACAAAGTAGCTTCCTCGTGATGGATCATCTGAACACGTCCATTTGGTTTTGACACACAGCTTAGAAAAAGTGATGACTACTATGGAAGATCAATGATTCTTTCTCTTCTAGCACTGCCCGTCTAATGTCCAGACTTATTTATTTACCTGTGAAGATGAGCCACTCTGCAAACAGATTGACAGTCTGTGCAACGGCTGTGTAGTTTTCTGACAGCAGTAGGACGACTTGTTCTGGTGTGCCCCCGGCCTGAAAGTACCTGAAGTAATGAACCCACAAACAAGTTTGTCAGATAGGTATACATCCACACATACACACAACCAGCTTTGTAAACACCAGAAATCGTGGACCCCTATTGTCGCTAATCCTCATTCCTTTGTTTGTACTCTGACTTTTTAGCAGCGGTGCTCATTGGTTTTGTATACAATTTTCAGTCGTGTTCTATTGGTCAATCGTGGACGTATTCTTTGTGCCCTAACCCTTTGGTCTTAAGTCCACAATTGCTGGTGTTTACATACTCTAGCACGTTTGTTTATGGGGTAAATCAAGGATTTTCTATTGTTCCTCTTCCCTTTCGCTTTGTTCTTTTTGCAACAGCTCTCGTTGGTTTTGTACACGTTTTCTAACCGAGGAGTCCTCAATTTGGTTCCTGTCCTCAATTCATCGATGACGTTGCACGTGTGTGTCCTCGATTTACACCACAAACAAACGGCAATATCAAACTCTCCTAATGTCTGAAAACGAGTCATAAACAGTCAGATTGAAAATGTGTTCAAGCACTGTGACAAGTCCCCTGGCTTCACTTTGTCGGGGAAAAGAAAACCTCCGGAACAGAAATCTCAAACCTTGAGAAGCTGGTCAAACACTGAGGATCTCATATTTGCTTTATGAACATAAGGGAATTTTGTTGGCTGAAGAATGACTCAAGTTGGTAAGATGTTGTTTTGCCATGCTTTTCTGCACTTGAGGTCCCAGTCTGGATGAACAGGTGTACATGTGAAATGCTAAATATTTGTAGTTTGTAAACCTGTAGAATAGACCCCCTGCAAAGACAGAGCGCCCCCGTACTGAGGGCTGGTCTTTGTCCCTCTGCTACGCACATGAGAGCATACTTTGTGCTTCCGTTGACATTGAATTTAAATTAAAAAATCTGTCCTTCGTGTGGGTGCTGTGTGCAAGGGGTCAATGAAGATGTCCATGACAATTGCTTGTCTATTGTCTAAGAATGAAAAAAAATATCATTTTAGAACAACAAAACAGTATTTTGTTATCTGACAGCCTCATAAATGTGGCTCAAATACTTGCACGCCGATGATAGCAACATATGTGGAAAAATGTTTTTGAGGAAATTGAAATCTGTTTTCTCACTTAACTAGTTAATAACACGGACAAATTGAATTTTGATCCTGAAGATGTCTAGTTATCCTGTAATTTTCAGGCCAAATTTGCAAAGAGTTTGTCCAAAAATTAACGCAGTATTTTTCTCAAGGTCATGGGTCATGTATCTTTGACCTTTTGACTTTCCTTGGTTATTAACTTACCTTCGGTAGTGAATATCAAGTGAAAAAAAACAGTCCCGGTTTTGATTTGCTCAAAACAACTTTTCCACACATGTTGCTTTCAGTGGTGTGTGGATCTCAATTCGTCAGTCCAGTATTTGAACCACACTTATGGGGCTAGCAGTGATGCAGGACCACCGCCACTCAGACCGTCTTGGCCTACCTCTTAAGATCTTTGAAGACACCAGACTCCATGATGTAATCAATGCTAGCGAATGCTTTGAGGCATTCCCTCTGTATGGCCTCATCATCTTTGCTCTCATCATCCTTGTAAGGATCGGCAATCTCCTCCTGTTCCTCATCTTCGTCAGGATCCACCTCCTGTCCATCAAATGATGTGGGCAAAGAGTCAATCTGATAATAATTTTTTGAAAATTGTTAATTTTGCGTCTGAAGAAGATCTTGTTAAGATCGATACATCAGGCCGCCTTAATTTTTTTCAGTATTATTTCGGGTTGCGGTAAAATCCATGTGGTAATAAATAGTGTTGCTCAGTGGATGTTTAGTTCAGATAAGAACAGTCCTGCTTAGTTCTAAAAGAACTTGTCTTTGGTCTCAACATTTCGACTAGCCTGCTCTAGTCATCATCAGCAGACTAAAAAATAGGTTTTTTTTTTTATTTTTATAAATTTCAGGCAATCCAGTCAAAAAGCAGTTTGCAGCAGTTTTATTTGTTTTCAATTTTTTGAAAAGTTGAACAAAGGAATTGATTGGAGCGGGCTTGAACCTCCAACCTCCGGATTACTGTTTAAGTGCTCTTCCAACTGAGCTATCCAGCCCAATGTTTGTGGATCCTCAATTTGTCAATGTCTTTGTTCAAGGGGTGCAAGTCAGAAGCCATAAACCAGTATATACCATGCAGCCAGAGATCATGCCCAAAGTCACGATGCAGACCGGGCAAAAGCAAACGGGGATCACTCAGATAGGATACGTTTTTTTTATTACAAATTTCATACTGTGGGACAAATGACGTTCAGGTTGAAAATTTTGAACACGTCGAACTTTGAAAGGTTTTAATACTTTTATTTCACATTTACGAGTGGCGTTGTTATTGATGCCACGTTCACAGGTCTAGGATCGAATCTGCATCATCAGTGACAGTTCATACCACCACCACCACAGAATTTTTCTATTTTATTATTTTTAATAGCCTAGTTTTCTTTACTTTTAATTATACATGTTATATGTTTTTAATCAAATCGTTCTTTTTATTAAGGCCTAAGTGGCTTTCATTTTTATTTTTGAATCAGTCATGTCGGCAGTTGTATAGTCGTGTTTCCTAACGTGGCGCACTTCGAAGCTTACCCAACTTTCCTCTTGTAGTGTTGCCAAACCTCTTTGTTGACAAACCTCAAATTCATGCAGTAAAATACTGGTACTTTGACCTTATTAATGCATGCTATTTAACCTCTGTGAACTATTTCGGTTTCATAAAATTTAATCCAAAATTCAAAAACGGTGGCGTCCGGAAATTGGGCACAAATTCGCGGCGTGTTCCCTAACGTGGCGCACTTAAATAAATCTCGGAAAATTCCAAATTAACATTTAAGAATTTCTGTTAACTTGATAAATTCTGATAAATCATTATTATCTCTACTTACATACCCAGCCAGATGTTTGTCAAAAAATTAGTTTCTTATTTTTCAGGGCATTTTCAAAGTGTTCACTTTGCACTTGAAAATAAAATCGGAAAATCACACCAAAATAATTTTTTCTTCTAACTTTGTAACGGGTGAATAAAATCACGATTTATGAACGGGAGTGTTTAGAACTTGATGAAATGTCACTTTCTGTGAAATTTTAGTTCAAACTTTTGCTCTAGCTAGGCGCTACAGAGTACAGTAGTACAGGCGAAAAATCAAAGTGCGCAACGTTGGGGGTCGCGCCACGTTAGGGTACATCAACAATATTGGAAGATTTTTTAGGAGAAAAGGACCGAGAACCATTCCGTTCATAGTCTGGCCCCAACAGCCAAAGATCCTCATGTTGAATACTGTAGTAGTAGTTGCTCAGGGAACCATACGGTTGACTGCCGTATTGCTGCGTTCATGGAAATTCATCGATTTTATTTAAGTGTTGGTTCAAAACTCACCGGGTGTTCAAATTCCCAGTCGAAATCCTCTGTATCCATATTTTGACCTGCGTGTGGGTAGGCCTACCAGTATTAACTCAAGCTTGCTTGGTTGCTAACGCTGTATTCGTGCATTTTGTGCAGAGCTTTTTCCACAAAAGCTAGCACACGGGCGCAGCCATCTTTTTTAACAATAGCCAATAAAAACAGGTCTTTCATGGGAAGACGGTATTGAAACGAGACGTCTGATTGGCTTGTGATCCTTGTTTGACCTTTGTGCTCAGCACAAAACGTTTTACAGGCGGCGCGTCTCGTGTGATTTGCAAGAGCCTGAGGAGACGCTGTTAATTTCTGCAGAAATCCGCCGTCATCCATCACTTCAAAATGGTAAAATGGAGTTTATCATGTATAATGAATTATGTATTTACAGGATCTGTACTTATTTTGCAACATAAATGTAGTTCTGCCGGCAAATGAAGTAAAAGAAAAACCCACCAAATCTAAATAAAATACAATAGTAGTGTCAGTAAAATGTAATGTACATTTGAATGGAATGTATGGTCCAATGCTGTTTATGTAATTTATTAGTGTAAACATTGCCATGATTGCCATTGCATTGGCTTCCATCCTCCGTTAGAACTAAATTATTTTAGATTACAAGGTTAAATTTTGTCAAAAATGTTGCCCACAATTTTTGGCCGCAGAATTTTTTTTTTTTTAATTTTTTGAGGGGGGGCTATTTTGACGTTGGTGGTGCCACTTACATGACTTAGGGCCTACACCCCTATCATACTACTCAAAAATATGCCATGTTATTTGTTCGGAAAAATAAAAATTATTTTTGCGTCGCGGTGATGAGCAGTAGTCCGCCCGCATGCGGTGAGAGAGGAAAGGACTGGAAACTTGTCTAAAACAATGTCTATTCTAGCTGTGACGGAAAATAGCCGTTGAATCATTCATATGAAACAAGACGGCATACATGTAATAACAAAACGTATGCGTCAGTTGGGGAAAGTCCAACCTTGTCTCTACTTCCTGCTTCCTATTGGAAACGAGTTTGGAAATAAAGTGAACACTAGGGACGAGGTTGGCGTGAGCCCAGTAAATCACATGAATCAGGAGGAGGTCAAATTTCGTTCAGATGCAAGGTTTGCAGTAAAAGCAGATTTCAAGAAAGTTTTATATGTGACTTGTGATTGCTTATCACACGGTAAAATAATGTTCAGTTTGTGTCATGAAGAGACGATTTCGCTAGGTTCAAAATGGTGATAAAGCTTGGCATAGTTTACAAGCCACGTTCAGGAATCTAGCCACATAGATCACCAAAGGCCAAATCGTGGAAATTAAAAACAAAATTACCAACAAAAAAAATAAAGAGTGAGGAGCCTTATCGGTTGTTTAAAATGTATGTACATGACACGATTCCCACAGACTAGTCAATGTGCAAGACTTCAAATAGTCGAGTCAAGTTGATGTGAAATCATTTGTTTCTTGCAGACGGTCGGCAAGAGCTCCAAGATGTTGCAACACATCAACTTCAGGATGCGGATATCCTTACAAGACGGCCGCACCTTCATCGGCACATTCCTGGCCTTTGACAAACACATGAACCTGGTGCTCGGGGACTGCGAGGAGTTTCGCAAGATCAAGCCCAAGAGCTCCAAGATGCCCGAAAGGGAGGAGAAGAGAGCCCTAGGTCTGGTGCTGCTGAGAGGGGAGAATCTTGTCTCCATGACGGTGGAAGGACCGCCTGTCTCATCGGTGAGTGCAATGATTGAACCTGGCTAACCCAGACTGTATATGGTTGGAAATAGAAACATCTGGGAAACTAACCATCTGAATACATGGCACAATCTCTTAACACTAACCCTCCTCAATCCTCCAACATCAACCAGTTGCTTCAGAGGATTTTGAAAGATTGGGGTTGTATGCCTCTGAATAAAGGGTTGATTTTGGAGAATGTCAAGATCTTAAGCTGTACCATGCTTTGTTAAGTTCAGCCATGCATAGCTGTAGGCCTACATCATGTTAGATATCATCTGGGCCCAATTTCGTGGCTCTGCTAATCACAGAATTTCTCGTTTACGATCACCATTTTGTGCTAACCGTGCAACCAGAGAAGTGCTGTGCTAACCCTGTGAGCACAGAATCCTCAATTACGGATGTAAAATCCCTCGCTAACCCATGAAATACGCTTATCATAAGCACAGAATTTTCTGCTTTGGTAAGTAGGGGTTTTTCGCTAACAGTAAGCAAAGCCATGAAATTGGGCCCTGCAAAAGTGAGTTGGATGATTTTGAAGGAATGAAGCAGTGGTCACCCTTCCACTGAAAAATGTTTGTGTGTGTGAAGGCAAGTTGGAAACTATAGTGAGCAATATGTACGAGTGAGCAGGCTTTGTAGTGACTCATACCATGGATGATTCTGTCACAGTTAGCCGACCCATTTTAAAGAAAGATTTCTCTAGAAATGTTTTCAAAACAGGTTGTGCCATTTGTTAACAGTACTACCCACAATGAACAAATCACGATGCATGGTAACCTATAGAAACATCGAATGGTCCACGGTATTATTGGACCATGCAGCACGAAGTTCAGTACCTGTTTATTGTGTACATTAGCATGGTTGGCAGTATTGCAGTTAAAGAGTTCTTCAAAACTGTATAAACATGGTCGGAGACAGCGGAACATGCATTGTTTGATTGTATTAACCCTCCGGCTTTCTGAACAGTCACAGACGGTCAAAAATCAATCCGCTTCCCTGCCATGCCTTTTACACAAGACTAGTCACCAACAGTCAGATTATATTTTAAGCAAGCACTGTGGCTAGTCAAATTCAGTCAACAGACAAAAGCAGGCAAGTGGTAGGCACAGCTGGCATGTATCAATCAACTACAGGCAAAGCATTGCAGTATCAAGTTACATAAACAGTCACAGCCAGTCAATCCTGCTTAATGTAGGCTGGGAGCTATTTACTGTTAAAAGACAGTCACTTGATTGATTTTGACTGAAAGGACAACTTTGCAAAGAAGGTTTGTTTGCATAGGACGGTTTATCAGGGTACATGGTGCTGACTTTTGTGCTATATACAGCATGGTCGGGAATGATTTATGTATACGCATGTTATTATATGTGTCATGTAGCCCATTAAATGTTTTCATCACATTTTGCCACAAGTCGCTCATCTTTCAAGAGTGTGGTTTTTTAACCCTCACCCTGCTGAATCCAACAGGATCCAACTATATCATGTACCCGATGGAGCCTGTTGGATTGAGCAGTAAACCCCTGGTGTACACTCCTGATTTCAATATGATGGATTCATCAGGCAACTGAACTGCATTAAAACGCCAAGTTGGACTCTATTGGAGCCAGCAGACAACTGAAAATAAGGCACAGTGGATTGAGCAGGAGATTACCGTTGGACTCTGTTGGATTTAGCAGGGTAGTCCTGAGGAACTACTAGGGCTTAAATTAATTAATTAAACATACCGGGGATGTATACAAATTTGCATTGAACATACGAATCTTAGTAATTAAGCCATAGCAAAAATAAGAGTTCTACATAAAACGGATTGCATATCCAAAGTCTGAAACTAGAAAGTTAATGCAGAACACAAAGTCCGCAAGAAAACTGCTGGATGTTAACTCTAGAGAGCGAAATGAGCATTCGGCACCCCTGGTACGCCTAAGAAGTCAACAAAGCGATGATGCCATCTACAATGGAGATATCAACGTAAACATCGACTGCAAGGTAAGAATATTTCAATAACATCACACCAAGACACAACCCCCACCCCCTTTTTTTACCAAGGCGTTTCATTATGTCATCGTAGACCTTTTAGTTCAGATTTTGTTTTGCCTGTTATTTTTCTATCACTCAGTGCGTAGGTCTTATATATACTCATTTCACACAAAATTTTACTAACATAAGTCTCGAACAAAGAGGTTGTGCTATGTGTTAAGACAGGTCAAAGATTTAGTTAATTTCCCAGATGTTTTTATTCACCTGCCTTTTATCATGTTTATGTTGGGGGTATTTATGTAAAATTAAAATGTTATATGTAAGAGTCGGCAAAAAATAAGCTGTTTGGCCATGTTCCAGCTTGGAATGGTTTTTGTGTATTAAACCTTAAGCACTTTTAATACATTGTACTTCACTGTATTTAGTCCTTGCCTAATCCATAAAACCAGTGCTTAAACGGTTTGGGGTTGTATAAGTAGTCACTGTAAATATGAAACTAAATAAAGAAATATTCATATTTTTCCAAAAATAAAAGATTTTATTGAAATTTGTATATATTTTTAAAAAGTATATTGAAGAATTCATTACATTTCCTGACTAAAAATGTAGCTATAAATACATGTTTGTTGAGTTAGTTTTATTATTTCAATTGATAGGATGAAGAGGTTCCGTCTTCAAGTGATGAAAACCCTGGACCTTCCAAGTGGATGTTGGTCGAAGAAAATGAAACTGTAAGTACAAAAAAATGGGTTTTTCTTAATACAAATGAGAATGTTACCACTGTGTGAAATGTTATTGCTAACTTTTATTTACTCCATTTGATGTTTTATCATTTGTTCATAGAAGCAAATTCAAATTCCTATTTTTGTCTTTTTAAATGACAGGCTGGCGAGGGACAGTCTTCAAGACAGGATAATCCTGGACCTTCCAAACAGACGTCACTTCTGGGAGATGACACTGTAAGTATAGAAGTTGTGGATTTTGTAAACTTGATACAAATGTGAATGCTGGCTTGGTTGTAAATTTCCTTTTAACCCGAACCCTGTCAGATGCAGCACAGTGCATCTGATGTAAAAGTCTGGGGCACTTTGATGCATTCAGCTACCAACACCAGTGCATAAACGGCCGGCTTTTGAGACAATGAGGGCTAGTCCCACTGAACAATGCCACAGTTATATCCTGCTGCATTCGGTGACCACTGACTCTGAGGCAGTTTGGCCTTGAGACTTTTGACCTGATGGATCTTGCTACACTGGGCAGGCTTGTCACTTAGAAACAAGTGTTGCATGTTGCTGCATTTAGCAGGGTTTCAACCAAGCTACCCTGGAGGGTAGTTTAACAAACTTGAATACTTAATATTAGGTATTACTATTTCTTTCGGTAGAACTTTCCATTTTTATTTTATCATTAAACAGGATTCTGAGGGGCCATCTTCAAGCAAGGAACATCCTGAACCTTCAGAACAGACTCCAGTTCTAGGAGAAGAAGATGTAAGTACCAAAAAACCACCTTTTTTTAGCACTAGTGAGAATGCTACCTGGATAGTAAATTTGATTGTCTAGCACAAGTACTTACACGTTTATCATTGTTTACAGGAGCAAGGTCCTTCGAAGGGATCGCAGACAGCAGAAAGCAGAAAGAGGAAAAGCTCAGCGTTAGCAGAGGATGAATTGGTAAGAAACATTATGCACTGTATTCACATAATGTGTCCTGTAATGAATTTTCAATTTCCCAAGTGTCAATTGTTTTCAGTCATTTCACAAATGTAGGCCGTGAATGGGAAAACACTCCCAAGTATTTGAGGTAATTTTTGTTTTCAATCTATTGTTGCTTGAAGGTAAAGCAAAGGCCAGTGAAAAAGACTGCTGGAGAAATGGGAGATGCAACTTCAGGGGCTGAAGAACAGGTAAAGAGTCTTTCTATATATCATATTAAGTCTCAGTTTCAGGAGTATTAAATGATCAACCCTGTTTAATCTCATTTTGATAAAGTAATAGTATCTTGGGTATTAGAAGTAGTTGTAAATGTGATTTGTTGAGGGTACAGAATATCTACCATGGGTCCCCTCAGCTCCGCAGTATCTCCCCTGACCCCTTCCCCACCTCCCTACCCTATCCCCCTCCCATCCTTCAGCTTCAAATGAATGAATCATTATTAACACAAGCTTCTTACTCTCATACATGTGAAATACAGATCATAGATGTGACCATCGAAGAGCCAGCACAAGATTCACAAGATCAAGAAGACGAGGATGACATTGATTTTGAGTACATCATGCCACAGGGCCATACTTTGAGAAGCTTGCAAGAAAAGGCTGCTGCTACTTTTGAGAAGCTCCAAAAGGAACTCGACAAGATCAAGGAAAATGCAAAGAAAACTGTCGAAATATCAGATGTACCTGATGAACCTGAAGCGCCCTTGTCTCCTTCAAGGAATGACGTGGACAGTGGTGCATCAGTGGCCTTCCCTGCGCAATCACTAGTGCCTCCAAACCTAACAGGAGGCCAAACGATGGATGATGTCATGGACAGATTGGAAACCATCACCAACAAAGATGGAGAGCAACAGCTGGTGGTTAGACAGGAGGTGCTGCAGCCCCTGGCAACCCTCGTTCCCGATCATAAGAAGATTGGCAGGGAGCTGGGGAACATGTTGTACCTTGATGAAGAGCGATTGAAGTCCAATTGTCGGGGAGTGAGAGGAATGGACAGACTAGATCCAAAACGATTGAATGCCATGAGGAGAGCAGTGTTAAAGTTATGCCCTGGGAACAGCGAAGAGCAAGACCAGAGGTGGAAGGAAGTCAAAGAAGCCGTGGATGCATCCAGTCGTCACGTTAGAAGGAAGGCTAAAGACTATTTGACTGTTGAAACAGGCAGGTTTGAACCTGGTGCTCCCCTGCCTCTGTCAAGGGATAACGTAGCCAACGATGCACCACTGGCTTTCCAGTCATCTACACCGGTGCCGCCAGCATCCCAACCACTACCAACTCCCATCTCCATTTCAGTTTCTACTCTTGACGCCATGCCCCAAGCTTCAACTCCAACGCTGCCTCCTTGTTTGAGACAGATGACAACTCCGATGCCTCATACTCAGACAACACCTCATGTACCCCTGACACTTCACTCGGAACAAACAGTACGCATTGACGTACTCGAGAGGGAAGTGGCCATTTTGAAGGAAGCCATCCCCCTCCAAGATGAAAAATACCAACGATTAATGTCCATATACATGAGAAACTACACATACCTGACCAAAAGCCAAACGATGGCTGACATCATGGACAAATTGGAAACCATCACCAATGAAGACGGAGAGCAACAACTGGCGGTCAGACGGGAGGTGCTGCGTCACATGACGGCCCTCGTTCCTGATCATAAGAAGATTGGCAGGGAGCTGGCCAACATTCTGTTCCTGGCTGAAGAGCGACTGAAGTCAAATTGTCGGGGAGTGAGAGGAATGGACAGACTAGATCCAAAACGATTGAGTGCCATGAAGAGAGCAGTGTTACAGTTATGCCCTGGGAACAGCGAAGAGCAAGACCAGAGGTGGAAGGAAGTCATAGAAGCTGTGGATGCATACAGTCGTCACGTTAGAAAGAAGGCTAAAGACAACATGACTGTTGAATCAGGCAGGTTTGAACCTGATGCTCCCCTGCCTCCGTCAAGGGATAGCGTTACCAACGATGAATCTAGTGCTCCCCTGGAAAGCAATACCAAAGACAGTGATTTATCAGGGGCCTTCCAGTTATCATCATTACTGCCTCCAGTATCCCAGCCACATCCGCACCCTGTCTCCATCGCAGCGTCTACCTCATTTTCAACAATTCCTCCTTTTCCAACACCGACGCTTCCTCGACTGTCTCCAACTCTGATGACACCGCTTATTATTCCCACATTTCCCTCTGACCAACTGACACGGATTTCGGCACTGGAAAGGGATGTCGCCGGTCTGAAGCAGGCTGTGGCCCTCCAAAGTGGGAAATATCAACATCTGCTCTCCTTATATGTGAGCTCTAACTCCAGCGGAACAAAAAGTGAAACGATGGAAGACGTCATGGACAAATTGGAGACCATCACCGATGAAAACGGAGTACAGCAGCTGGTGGTCAAACAGGAGGTGCTGCTGCCCCTGAGAGCCTTTGCTCCCGATCATAAGAAGATTGCCAGGGAACTGGGCCACATGTTGTTCCTTGATGAGGAACGAATGGCGTCCAATTGTCGGGGGGTTAGAGGATTGAGCAAACTGCATCCAGAGAGGCTGGGTGCTCTTAAAAGGGCGGTGCTTGAACTGTGCCCGGGGAACAGTCAAGACAGAGATCAGATGTGGAAGGATATCAAAGAGGCTGTGGATTCATACAGTCGTCATGTCAGGAAAAGGATCAAGGACAAAATGACTTGAAATAGCGAACCAAGACAAAGGTTGGGCAACATCCCCTGAGTAAGCACCTGTCGGCTCCACCTGCCCCTGCCTGTCCTGCCCCTCCTATCCTGCCCCTCCTACGAAAAAAAAATGTATGTGTAAAACTGACAAGTGAGTTAGATTAAATTGCAACAACTTATAACAGCCTACAGAAATTGCAGCATTTAATTATTAAATCCTTAGATATACAGGTTTCTTTACACAAGGTTAAAGCAATGCATGTTTCTTTCCAATTACAGAAGATCATAGACACAACATCCATGTGTAATGAACATTATGTACAGTAATTTCAATTTGTTAAAAATGTAAGTTTGATTAAAATTATCAGAAACCCATATTTTGTAGTGCAATAATCCAAGAGAATTTTGAGGAATTTCATTTGGAATAGAAGCGACCCAGATAAGTCGTGAACCTGTTCAGTAAATTTAAATCCAGTTGTCTTGTTTCAACAAAAGAACTTACAATGAAAATCTCCATCCATCCAGTTTGTTTTTGTATAAGGTCTTTATTTTTCACTACATGTGTCTATAGACTTACATTTTTTTAATATCACAAAGTGTTGACATCTTCCAGCATTTCTTTTTTGCCATGAGTTTTTATATTCTCTCCATGTTATGAGAGTTATCACATAGCTGTTACATGAGCGTTGTGATGGATTTCAAAACAAAATGAAACTTGAAGAGAGACATACATGTATTTAGTTCAGGTTCATGCATGCAAGTAGATTTGTTTCATAATGTAAATGTACATACACATGTAGAGTTTGCAATAAAAGAAAAGCTGTGAACTGAAGTACTATATTTGACAATTACATGTATTAGGCAAAAATAGTAAAATTAAAAAAAAAATATTAAAAAAGACTTTGTTATTGGATTACACTGTATACAACATTTGCAAACATAAAAAAAACCAAGACTACCAATTTATTATGAAATACATGTACATGTACCTTACTGGACTGTTAGTGAATGATAGTCTAAAGCATCCTGTGAAATCATGGCACCTAGTGTGCTGTCATTTTCAAGAAAAGTTTATTTTGTATAAATCCTGATTATAAAATATCAAATAATTCTTCACATTGATTCTTGAGTTTTCTAGATTTTGACTGATAGCAATCCTCCAGGGTACATCTTAAATAAGTCAACATTAGGGGATCATTAAATGTTAAAGTTACATGTACATGTACTTTGTGACTTAATCAAATATGTCTGTCCTTCGTTACGTACGTAACACTTTTTAAAACAATATCCACTAAATTTTCTAAAATACAAAACCAGTTACATGTATATCATTTGCAGGTGAGGACATTTGTTCGAAGCTTGCAATGTTTACAGCAAAAATTGAGAGGCAAGATCGTAGTTTTTATCAAAACGTAAAGGTCTTCTCAAATGTCACACTTCTGGGCCCATTAGTGTGGAATTGCACAAGTACATCTATAAAAAAAAATCTTGCATTTGCTGCATGCGGTCGTGGGTAACCCAAGATGGCGTACAGCTGTTTCAATGCATTGGCATTATCAGCCTGTCCAGTTCAGTGTGTATCCTAAATATTTTTGAAGGTAAAGGTCCCATAGCCATTACTGGCCGTAGGGGCAGTGGGATGTTAGAGGTCCACTGTGTCTTGGGCGCGGCATATGAGTGGCGGGGCCCAGTTCTCGTCTTACCTTCCCTGAACGAATCAGGTACCCATTTTTTTTTTCACTGTTTGGTCATCAGAGAGAGTTTTCCAGTTTTTGGTCCGAATGGGATTCGAACTGCCGACCTTCCACTCTGTATCTCCACGCCCTAACCACTCGGCTATACAAGGCCCCTTTTGAAGCATTTGTGTAAATGTTATTCCGTTGGAACGTTTGTTAGTTCATAATTTTAAGTTACGCCTATATTGTCAAGATGTACTTCATTATTGGTTTATTTAGCTCTTTTTTAATGAATATTTTTGTTATGTAAATTCTCATGTTTTATTTAATTAAATAATAATAGAATTCTTGAATGATGTGTGTCTCATAAATTCAATTATTTTCATGGTACTGTCTTGAGCACCAGTTTAATCCTCCTATGCAAACATACATTCTGTGGCAAGTTGTCCTTGCAATCAAGTGACTGTTTTCAACAGTTATAAATTCCCAGCCCACATACATTGTAAAGCAGGATTGACTGGCTGTGACTGCCCGTGTAACTTGAAACAGCTTTGCTTTGACTGGGGGTAATTGATAAGCCAACTTGCCTGCTTTGTCTGTTCGTGGTCTGTTGACTGAGTTTGACTAGTCACCGTGCTTGCTTGACATATGATCTGACCACTGGTGACTAGCCTGTGTTAAAAGGATAGCAGGGGAAGTGGATGGAAATGTTGACTGTCTGTGAATGTTTAAATAGCAGGAGGGTTTAATCAGTATTTCAAATTCCAAAATTCTCACTACATGTGCACGCCAATGTCCTTATAAGGTAAGGAATTGTAGAGGGACATTCCATATTATAGTCGGAGGGGTGTTTGATACAACATGAAGTAACAAAATGGTTAGCGATGTCTGGCTTTTGACTTGTTTTGATTCTTAGATGGAAAATATAAAAAAAAAATTACCAAAAAGGTATTTACGAATAGGGGTTAGGCTTAATACATATGTTCCTATGAGAAATGGCTTCAGTCTGCCATCTTTATTGGCTCATTTGTAATTTTAAGCTGTAACCAAATAATTTGGAATGGCCTTAGCCTCAACCCTCCGAGTCCTCAGAAATCCTTTTAAAAAAGGGTAGGGTTTGGGCTCCGTGCACAAATACCCCCTCAGCCATAAAAAAGGGAGAGTTGGGGGAGACCACTGGGAGAGACATTCAAACGCATTGCTGACGGCACATGATGTACAAGTGAATACCCTATGGTTATTTGCACTTTCAGAATAAACTTATTTATGCATAATTTGTGTTAAACATGCACGAACCAGTATGCAAAAGTATCTCAGTAAGAACCAGTATCTCAAAAGTGGTAAAAAAAAAGTGTCCTCTCTTGTTTGGGCACAGAGCACATACAACAAAAGTACACTCATCGTCTTTTAGAGTTATTTCAAACGTCTTCAGTCTTCTTGTTCTTAAATAAAAGTAGTCAAGGTTTCAGGTAACTTTTTTACATATTTTTCCCATAGTATCGTAAAACTATTTGTTGAGCTTGTTTGTACCGGTACCTGATGATGTCTAATTTTTGGGGTTTTGCATTTTAGGGACCACGTGTACCCTTGCCCGGTGTTGGCGGTGGACCTGGTATGGGACGTGCAGCAGGCAGGGGAATCCCAGCACATGCTGCAGGAGCTGCTGCAGCCCCAGCAGGTCTAGCTGGTCCAGTCAGAGGAGTTGGAGGTCCATCACAACAGGTCATGGCTCCACAGATAGGTATGTCAGAAAGGAGGGGGGGGGGGGGGTCGGTCTTAGTTTTCTGGTTTCTTCCACTTTAACCCTAAGCCTGCCAGATGCGACAGTGTAACAGATGTAAAAGTGGCAATTTGACAGTTTGTCTATCTCTGTTGTGCATTGAGGTTTTGAGTATTGCTATGATGTAGACCTGTGTTCTGGAACCAAGTACCCAACCAACTTGCTGCGGCATGGGGTACCAAATTCTATTTTATCAGTTCATGCATGCAATTTTTCCTCGGATCCACTGATTTCCTCGTTTTTTTACTTCTCATGAATGCCATTACAAATTGAAAAACACTGTACATGTACAAAGTCTTGCAGGGTTTGGAGTTTCCTCGTTTTTTTCTAAATTCCCGATTGCATGCCTGTCAGTTCTATTATCCAGACTCGAGTCAGTTCCTGTTTTGGAACAAAGCCAACCCATTTACCCTGTGATTGATTTGTAATTGGAGACCAAAAAGTGATGACATTCAGTACACAGTTCCAAATGACCCTTCAACACACATTACAGTTAATAAAATACAAAGTCATGTTTGTGACATTACTGTGAGAACTTCATGTACATGTATGTGAACCAAATTTCAGCTTTGGCACATTAACCCTACCCCTGCTGAATCCAACAGGATCCAACTATGTCACATACCCGATGGAGCCTGATGGATTGAGAGGTAAACCCCTTGTGTACATTCCTCATGCAAAATGTTGGATTCAGCAGGCAACTGAACCGCATTATAATGCCAAGTTGGACTCCGTTGGATTCAGCAGACAACTGAAAATAAGGCACAGTGGATTGAGCAGGAAACTCCAGTTGGACTCTGTTGGATTTAGCAGGGTAGTCCTGAGGAACTACTAGGGGGTTAGGGTTTTAAAGGAGAAGATATATTAGTTTTTAGGATACGGACTTTTTGTTATGTGTACCTGGTTACTTTCAATGTGTTATCATGTTTGCAGGTGCGCCACCTCAACAGTACCCAGGTGGAAGGGGAATGCCGACCAGACCTCCTATGGGTAAGTTGATGCCCAATTTTAGTGGCACACAGTTTAATTATATTTTTTGGTGTGAAATTTCTCAAATCCAACATTTGTATTTGTGGAAAACTGAGTAATGGTATCTAGAAATTCACTCTTGCATAAAGTTCATTTACCTGCCAAAATACCACTTATTAATAGTAAGTGCGTACTTGTTGATTCTGAGACTTCCAATACATATTCCATTCTTATACACCAAGGACCAAGTGCAGATTGTTCTAAAATTGACCTAACTTTTAGGTGTTGGGCCTTCAGGTGTGGTTGTTCCTACAACCTCTAGTTTATAATTGAATGTTGATCAATCATTTTCTTAAATGGCTCTCTCCCCTCATTTTTGCAACCCCAAACTGATCCGAGTTTAATATGAGAAAACTGACATTTCGACTCTATAGCCAAGTTAGCCTTTGAAACCTAGACACACAGACACCCTTTTCCTGCCCAAATAACAGGTTTTCCTTGCCATTCCCTACTCAGGTAGAGGAATGCCACCCGGCATGATGCCGCCCGGAATGAGACCCGGAATGCCTCCACTCATGGGCAGAGGAATGCCTCCACCAGGCATGGGAATGAGACCACCCATGGGAATGAGAGGTAAGGGCCAATTAGCATTAGTACCCTTTTAACCCTAACCTGCCTTAGTAATTTGCTAGGAACCTTCCTCACTCTTGCAAAGTCCAACAAAGTCAACACCCAAACTTAGCAACAAGTACCAGCGGTATTTTCCCTTACCGGTGGGAGAAATGTGCTGGTTCCTTGCCAATTCATTTTGTTCTAAAATTTGAAGCACAGGAGGCGGGAATCAATATGGAATTTATGGCACTAACCACACTGGTTTGTATGCAGTGGTATCACCTCTTCCTGTCATTACATTGTCATTGAAGTTTTATGGGCCTTTTCACACTAGACAAGTCTCAGGGTTGACGCAGGGTTGAAAACATGCGACATTTCACACTTGGAAATGTTCAACCCTGTGCCAAACCCTGCGTCAACCCTCCGATTGATTTCGCCATGGGTTGAATTCAACCCTTCTCCAGACCAGGGTTGAGGTTTTCAACCCTGGTTGAAAGTCTGGCCAGGGTTCAAAACAGTAGTAACCAAGCGAAATAAGCTTGGTTTGCAAGTGTGAAACAATGCAGGGTTGAACGTGGGGTTGAAAAACTCAACCTGGGGCGGCACTAGGTTCACCCAGGGTTGAGTTCAACCCGGGTTGAGAGACTTTAGTGTGAAAAAAAGGCCTTGCATTGATGGTGATGTGGCACATTATCACTGCAGAGTGGGTACCTGTACTTGTGTCCACAGCCATAATCATATACAATTTGCTGAACGTTTGAGAGAAAAAAATCACTCGGAGAAGACGGCTCTTAAATGTTGTGGCTTGAAAATAATACAGTCACATTTAACTTATTTAATTTTCTCACTAACTTTGGGATGATATTTTCTGCTCAGAATAAAATGCTTTGTTTTCTTTTCTCTCCAGGCCCACCCCCTCCAGGAATGAGACCGCCACCCAGGAATTAAGCAGGTCGCATCTTCTCCCTGGATCTGTCCGTCGACGATTGAGTCCTTGATACACTGTGTAAAGACTGTACTCCTCCCCCTTACAGCAGCATGGTGCTGCACCAGCAGTTGACAGCAGACAGATTTTTGAATTGAAAGTTTTTTAATTGTGAAACATGCAGGTCAGCCTTCGTTCACGTCTTAGTTTTCCCTCTACGCTGACTGTCTTGGCCAAAGTTTGGGGGAATGTACATGTATAATGAAGAGGGTGTGGTCCTGTTCTATGCATTACTTGTCCAAATGCTGTCACGGACTGAAAAGTACAGATTGACTTGTTAACATTTTCTTGATGGAGGGATTGAACAACATAATCATGTTGGTTTGTATATATTTCAAGTTATAGTTTTAAGATTCGCTTACAGTCCACGGAAAGAATGTTTCAACCTGACTCCACTTTTTTCTTCATTTATCATCTCAATGACGGTCCTTCATTGCAAAAATGAGGATAAGACATAAATCTGAGAAACATTTCCAATTTTGTTGGGAAATACCAAGAAACTTTTCTTAACTCTCCATAGACTTCGCACTCAACCACTGAAGCGGCGTCTGGTTGTAACATTCTTTCCCAGTCCACTTGCACCTGACATCACAATTGTGCTTAAAATTTAGAAATAAGCTCTAAATCTTTAAATTCCTTTTCACCGGTTCATACATGTGCTGGCTTTTGCTGAGAAGTTTTTTTAAGTTCACGTTGTTTAAAGTAGAGATTCTTCATTTTGTAAATGTTTTAATACTAAGGGGTTTATTTTTAATAAACAGGCATTTTTATAACACATTGCTTCTTACAAGTGTGGAATGCGGTTGGGAATGTCGGTGTGTCACATTCTAGTAAATATTCAATTCTCTCACTAAGGCTCCCAGTTTCGCTTGAAACCAATAATTCTTTTAAAGCCATACAAAGTTGACAATGGAACTGTTTTGTTGCACTCTCATGTTGTGACAGGATCCTGGTTATATGTAGTACATAAATGTGCAAGGCAGTATTTTTTACTTACTAAAAATTGGGGCCCAGTACAACTTCACTGGCCACCATAATGGTTCATTTAATTTCCTGTGTGTATGCATTTCTAAATTCATGTTGAGTTCAAATATAATTTGTCATGCATACCAAAGTCACAGTTGAATTTCTTTTTGTGAAAAAGTCAGACCTGCTCAAATTTTGTTTTCCCCCAGGAAATTGTTTGAAAGACCGATTGATATACGATGTCCAAAGTTGAGATATTGGTTGTAGGTTTTTGATAAATCTCCATGTAACATTCCTTAACATGCTTAAGCATACTTCAAATTTGGTTGTGGTGGGGGAAACAACCCTGATCTGACAATTGCAGGACCAACGGGTAATGGGTATGTTTTGAGGGACAACTGTTCCTCAAAACATACCCACTAAGCTACCTGGCACTAAATTGTATGTGATTATGAAAGGACAGTTTCTGATTGCTTTTTTGTAACAAGTTTATTTTTAGTATTCCCAGGATCTGTAGATGGACTCTCAATAAGTATGATGTAAAATAAAATTTTGAGTACTGAAACGAGAAGCTTGTGTGGTTAATGGAATCCGGTTTAATCATTTCCCCTGCTGTTTGAGTAATTCGGCTTGGTACGTTGTTATTGACGAAACCACCCACATTTTGATAAGACCATTTGTGTTCAGGCTGCTTTTTCAATACAGTGCTGATGGCCATTTGAGACAGAATTACCAAAATTATGACGAAATGCTACA
Organism: Patiria pectinifera; assembly: GCA_029964075.1. Classification (NCBI taxonomy): domain Eukaryota; kingdom Metazoa; phylum Echinodermata; class Asteroidea; order Valvatida; family Asterinidae; genus Patiria; species Patiria pectinifera. Next base: position 14,152,500 of record CM057141.1, read on the forward strand.
AAATTAAAGTACACGTATCATTCTTGGAAATTTGTGTGACAAATTGTCAAAACTGAACTAAAAAAACCACAGTTATTTTTACCGATATTCCTAGCGCCAATTTCGTGATGTGGCACGGCGTATAGGCAATTTCGGACCGATTTACTGGCCTGCACCATTTAAAGAGCTGCAGCTATGTATTTCTTTATAAAGAAGAATGGTTTGCGGAAACACCATGCGCGAATAATTTCTCAACTACTGTAAGAGAATGGTTTTGAAAAAAAACACCAGACGTACAAACTCGACGTTCCGGTCAGTATGCTCTGACCGTCTTTATAATAAGGTCATTATAAGTGACCTAGAATGCCATCCCCACAAGATCCCCTGTTTGCCAGGAGTCTGGGTGGCCGGAGGGGGGGGGGGGGTGTACATAAAATAAAGATGGACATCATGAACAGCGCCCACTAGTGTAATGTGGTGTCGTGGTTAATGTTATTTTCGTCTACCGTTTACATTTTGTATAAGTCTGGGTGTTTTTTTTTTATGAAAGATCGAAGAACGTACTGTTTGCACTATATTTCATTCAGTAAAACAATGCTTTATTACAGGCTGGAGAATGATTGTTGGGCCTGGGAACAGCGAACGCTGATTGCCGCTGGCGGTTTTGGAGCGGTAGACCGCCGGTGGTATGCCGCTGACTGCCGCTGGAGGTCCGTTGACGGGGGTTTAGCGGCAGGCCACTGGTGCTATGCCGCTGATTGCCGGCTTTGGAGCTGCAGGCCACTGGAGGCATGACACTAGCCTATCACTAGGCGTACCCCTGATAGTTTGGGTCGGAGTGCCGATATGCCAACAAGCCACTCCCCGCGGTCACTGGTGGTCCGCCCGGTGGTGGCTTGCGGACATGGGGACTACTCCGACTGTTTTCACCCATAAAAAAATATATCATTCTTATATAACAATAACACGGTCCGCCTATCCGCAACAATCGGATATAAACATCTGACGGGACTGGAAACCCTAATCCCCCCACCCCCATCCCCGCAAAATTTGTGGATCCGCCCCTGTACGCACCTGATGCCCTCAAAAAAACCTACCGTGTTCATTGTTGCGTATATTAACGATAAGTATGTTTAGCACAACTAACGATACAGCCGTATTCAATTTCCAAACAAAAACAGTTGGCTCATTATTGCCCAAAATGTCGCCGATTCGTCCATCGAGCCAAAACAGATGCACACGGCAATTTTCCACGTTTCTCCGCCTATTAAGACAAATTGTTTTTAACAAGAATTCATAGGAAGCAGAATGGCCTAGCGGTTAGATCCTTATCCACGAATCGCAGAACCCGGGTTCGAATCCCGTCGGTGTATTTTTGCTTTTCACGGCGCACGCATTCAGTTATTATAAGATGTTTTATTTCCCGTCGTAAAATACCAACTGTACCTTAGCTTAATCGGTAAGCACTGCGGCTGGTACTGTCCGTGAGTTCCAGGTTGGCGCCTTCGTACAGGTTCAGGGCATGTGGTCCACTCGGAGGATCAGGGCTTAGGGGCCGCCCTGTTCCTCCCTTAGCTCTTTGCTTTTACATGGTGCCTGGCCCTCCGGGGTTACATGGATGGACAGGGAAGGAAGTGTGTATTGGTCGGGGACGCCGAGACCCCGGAAGAGAACTAAGGGATCGGCTGGGGCATTGTTATGGCTCAGACCGATCCCTGAAAGCTTGACTAGCACATAACTTTTTGATTTTTTGTTACCCTCTATCTTTTATACTTTGGTTTAGTTTGATATCTACAGCTGCTCGGCAGGTCTACGGGTACTATCAAAATTGAAACAAAGGTGTATGTCATAAATCAATGAATATTTCATAATTGACTATAATCAAAAGTAAGTTTCGTTCGATCAATATGATTATACCTTTAATTTTATGTCAATTGCAAATTACGCCAATAATAAACTATTATTGCCGCAATTTCCAATTGACGCAAAAACGCCGTGTACAATATTATACCGGAAACAAAATAAAGATGCAAATTAAATATGTTACAATGTTTTAGACAGAAGGGGGGGGGGGGGAGGAGTTGACCCCGAACGACAACAAATTTCAAATGTAAGGGATTAACCTTGTTTTTTTTAAAGTAAAATTGGGCAAAATTAGATGTTTATGAAAAATTCGAAATTGCAAGGGGTTAACCTTGCATTTTTTAGCAAATTGGGCAAAATAAGATTTTTTCTGGAAAATTGCAGATTGTAAGGGCTTAACGTTGCATTTTTAGCAATTTTGGGCAAAATTAGATTTTTAAGTACAATCTAAAATTGTAAGGGGTTAACCTTGGTGTTTTTTTTAGCAAAATTGGGCAAACTCAGAGTTTTATGAAAAATCTGAAAGTGTAAGGGGTTAACCTTGCCAAATTAGGGCACAATCAGATGTTTCTGGAAAATTGCGAATTGTAATGACTTACTGACCTTACATTTTAGTAAAATTGGGCAAAATTAGATGTTTATGAAAATTTCAAATTGTAAGGGGTTAACCTTGAATTTTTTTTAAGCTAAATTGGGGGGAAAATCAGATTTTTCTGGAAAATTGCAGATTGTAAGACGTTAAACTTGCATTTTTTTTTATAAATTGGGCAAAATCAGATTGCCATAAAAAATCTAAAATAGTAAGGTGTTATTATTGTGTTTAGCAAAATTTGGTGCATATTTTACTAAAATTGGGCAGAATTAGATGTTTCTGAAAAATTCCAAATGTTAGGGGTTAACCTTGCTTTTTTAGTAAAATTTGGCAAAATTAAATGTTTATGAGTAAGGGGTTAACCTTGCCTTTTTTGTTTGCAAAATAGGGCAAAATCACAGGTTTCTGCAAATTTTCAGATTGTAACGGGTTAACCTTGCATTTTTAGCAAAATAGGGCAAAATCACAGGTTTCTGGAAAATTGCAGATTGTAAGGGGTTAAACTTTCATTTCTTGATAAATTGGGCAAAATCAGATTGCCATAAAAAAACTAAAATAGTAGGGTGTTATTATTGTGTTTAGCAAAATTTGGTGCATATTTTACTAAAATTGGGCAGAATTAGATGTTTCTGAAAACTTCCAAATGTAAGGGGTTAACCTTGCTTTTTTAGTAAAATTTGGCAAAATTAAATGTTTAAGAGTAAGGGGTTAACCTTGCCTTTTTTGTTTACAAAATAGGGCAAAATCACAGGTTTCTGCAAATTTTCAGATTGTAACGGGTTAACCTTGCATTTTTAGCAAAATAGGGCAAAATCACAGGTTTCTGGAAAAATTCAGATTTTAAGGGGTTAACCTTGCATTTTTAGCAAAATTGGGCAAAATCAGATGTTTCTGAAAAATTTCAGATTGTAAGGGCTGAACCTTGGTTTTTGAATAAAATTGGGCAAAATTAGATGTTCATGAAAACTTTAAATTGTAAGGGGTTAACCTTGAGTTTTAGCAAAATTGGGCAAAATCAGATTTTATGAAAAATCTAAAATTGTTAGGGGTTAACCTTGCATTTTTAGCAAAATTGGGAAAACTCAGATTGCTATGAAAAAAATCTCAAATTGTAAGGGGTTAACCTTGCCTTTTTTTGTTTGCAAAATAGGGCAAAATCACAGGTTTCTGCAAATTTTCAGATTGTAACGGGTTAACCTTGCATTTTTAGCAAAATTGGGCAAAATCAGATGTTTCTGAAAAATTTAAAATGTAAGGGCTTAACCTTGCTTTTTGAATAAAATTAGACAAAATCAGATGTTTCTGAAAAATTTCAGATTGTAAGGGCTGAACCTTGGTTTTTGAGTTTTTGCCCTATTTTGCTTGTTTTTGAATATAATTGGGCAAGGTGAGATGTTTATGAAAAATTTAAATTGGGCAAAATCAGATTTTTATGAAAAATCGAAAATTGTTAGGGGTTAACCTCGCATTTTAAGGAAAATAGGGCAAAATCGATTGTTTCTGGAAAATTGCAGATTGTAAGGGGTTAACCTTGCATTTTGAGCTAAATGGGGCAAAATTATATTTTTGCGACAAATCTCAAATTGTAAGGGGTTAGCCTGGCATTTTTAGCAAAATTGGGAAAAATCAGATTGCTATGAAAAATCTCAAATTGTAAGGGGTTAACCTTGCATTTTTAGCATAATTGGGCAATATTAGATTTTTATGAAAAATCTCAAATTGGAAGGGGTTAACCTTGCAAAATTAGGGCAAAATCAGATATTTCTGGAAAATTGCAGATTGTTAGGGCTTAACCTTGCATTTTTAGCAAAATTTGGTGCATATTTAACTAAAATTGGGGGAAAATTCCAGATGTAAGGGCTTAACCTAGCATTTTTAGCAAAAAAGGGTAAAATCACAGGTTTCTGGAAAATTTCAGATTGAAAAGGTTTAGACTTGCATTTTCAGCAAAATTGGGCAAAATCAGATTTGTATGAAAAATCTGAAATTGTAAGGAATTAGCCTTCCCAAATTAGGGCAAAATCAGATGTTTCTGGGACAATTGCAGATTGTAAGGGCTTAACCTTGCATTTTTAGCAAAATTGGGCAAAATCAGTTGTTTCTGAAAAATATCAGATGTAAGGGATTAACCTTTGAGGTTTTTTTAAAAGAAAATTGGGCAAAATCAGATGTTTATGAAAAATCTAAAATTGTAAGGGGTTAACCTTGCATTTTTATAGTAAAATTGGGCAAAACTAGATGTTCAAGAAAATTTCAAATTGTTAAGGGGTTAACCTTGAATTTTTTTTAAACTAAATTGGAAAAACAACAGATGTTTCTGGAACATTTCAGATTGTAAGGGGTTAACCTTCCATTTTTAGCAAAATTTGGTGCATATTTTACTAAAATTGGGAAAAATCAGATGTTTCTGAAATATTCCAAATGTAAGGGGTTAACCCTGCCTTTTTTTAGTAAAATTTGGTAAAATTAAACGGTTATGAGTAAGGGGTTAACCTTGCATTTTTATTTTTTTTTGCAAACGGGGCAAAATCAGATGTTTCTGAAAAATTGCAGATGTAAGGGATTAACCTTGCTTTATTGGTAAAATTGGGCAAAATTAAATGTTAACGGGGTTAACCTTGCCAAATTAGGGCAAAATTAGATGTTTCTGGAAAATTGCAGATCGTAAGGGCTTTCTGACCTTGCATTTTTAGTAGAATTGGGCAAAATTAGATTTATGAACAATTTCAAATTGTACTTAAGGGGTTAATCTCACATTTTTAAGCAAAATAGGGCAAAATCACAGGTTTCTGGAAAATTGCAGATTGTAAGGGATTAACCTTGCATTTTTAGCAAAATTTGGCGAAATTTGATTTTTTTTTGAAAAATCTCAAATGGGAAGGGGCTAACCTTGCATTTTTAGCAAAATTGGGCAAACTCAGATTTTTGTAAAAAATCTTAAATTGGAAGGGGTTAACCTTGCCAAATTAGGGCAAAATCAATTTCTGGTAAATTGCAGATTGTAAGGGCTTAACCTTGCATCTTTAGTAAAATTCGGCAAATTAAATGTTCATGAAAATTTTGAATTTTAAGGGGTTAACCTTGCTTTTTTAGCAAAATTGGGCAAAATCACAGGTTTCTGGAAAATTGCAGATTGTAAGGGTTTAGCCTTGCATTTTTAGCAAAGTTGGGCAAGGGCAAAATCAGATTTGTATGAAAAATCTAAAATCGTTAGGAATTAACCTTGCCAAATTAGGGCAAAATCAGATGTTTCTTGAAACTTGCATATTTAGCTATATTGGGGAAAATGAGACGTTTATGAAAAATTTCAAATTGTAAGGGGTAACGTTGCATATTTTAGCAAAATTGGGCAAAATCAGATGTTTCTGTAAAATTGCAGATTTTAAGGGCTTAGCCTTGCATTTTTAGCAAAATTGGGCAAAATTAGATGGTTATGAAAAATCTCAAATAGTAAGTACCTTGCATTTTTAGCAAAATTGGGCAAACTCAGATTTTGATGAAAAAATTAAATTGTAAGGGGTTAACCTTGCCAAATTAGGGCAAAATCAGATGTTTCTGGAAAATTATAGATTGTAAGGGCTTAACCTTCCATTTTTAGTAAAATTGGACAAAATTAGATGTTCATGAAAATTTCAAATTGTTAAGGGGTTAACCTTGAAATTTGTTTATCTAAAAAAAACCCAGATGTTTCTGGAAAATTGCATTTTTAGCAAAATTTGGTGCATATGTTACTAAAATTGGGAAAAAAACATATGTTTCTCAAATATTCCAAATGTAACGGGATAACCTTGCATTTTAAAAAAATTTTTTTTGCAAAACAGGGGAAAATCAGATGTTCCTGGAAAATGGCAGATGCAAGGGATTAACCTTGCTTTTTTGGTAAAATTGGGCAAAATTAGATGTTTATGGAAATTTTAAATTGTAAGGGGTTAATCCCTTATATCTGAAATATATTCAGAAACATCTAATTATGCCCAATTTTTCTTTAAAAAAAAAGCAAGGTGAATCCCTTACATCTGAAATTTTTCATAAACATAATAATCATTTTGCCCAATTTTGCTAAAAATGCAAGGTTAAGCTTTTACAATCAGCAATTTTCCAGAAACATCTGATTTTGCCCGAATTTGGAAAGATTAATTCCTTACAATTTTAGATTTTTCATACAAATCTGATTTTGCCCAATGTTGCTAAAAATGCAAAGTTAACCCCTTACAATCTGAAATTTTGAAGAAACCTGTGATTTTGCTCTATTAGGCTAAGAAGGCAAGGTTAACCCCTTACCATTTGAAATTTTTCATAAACATTTAATTTTGCCCAAATTTATTCAAAAAGCAAGGTTAACCCCTTACAATCTGAAATTTTCCATAAACATCTCATTTTGCCCAATCTTGGTAAAATGCAAGGTTAACCCCTTACAATTTTAGATTTCATAATCATCATCATTGGGCGGCCGCAGCCGAGATGGATGCAACTAAGCTCTTCCAGACTCTCTTGTCCGCCATGGCCGTGGTGATGTCATCAACGAGCTGGCTCACATCATTGCATACAGTGTCGACGTAGTGGAGGGGTCTCCTCCCTCTGTTGGGGCAAGGCAATCTCCAGCAGATGAGGTCAGAGACAACTTGCTCTTTGGCTCTGTAGCAGTGGCCGGCAAGGCGGGCTCTGCGTTGTGCCACTGTAGTTGAGATAGGTTGGGTGTTGCCATAAATTTCTGCCTTTGTCTTATGTTCCCATGATATATTTTGCGCTCTCGTGAGGAGGCATGTGTAGGTGCCATCTAGTCTCTGCAAGGTTAACCCCTTACAATTTGAAATTTCTCATTAACATTTAATTTCGCCCAGTTTTACTTATTTTTACATAAAAAAATCCGATTTTGCCCAATTTCATTACTAACACACTGTCGTAAAAGTTGGTATCTGAAAATGTCTATGCAAAACCCCGATACACCGGGGGTTTGTGTAGAAAATATCAGACGGTTATGTATTACTCCACATCACGTTCAATTAACTTCGGCAGCAACCGCAAGTCCCATTTGAAAGAAAAAGGTTAAGACCGGTCCAAGGTACCAACTTTTACGACAACGGTGCTGGTATGGTCAGTGATAACCGATCGCCATTTTGAAAAACGGTGCCTACACTCCATTGCAAAATAGAGCGCTTTTAGATCCCCAATTTCATGCAAATTGCACAGAAATAGAAGCTGACGTTCCTGTGCACGGTTTCTACCCTTATTGTTTACGAACCCTCAAGTGCATGGCCCACAATATGCTCAAGTACTGAAGGATTTCAGGGCATACAAATGGTGATTTGTCCGTCGTACTTCGGACCGATTTACTGCCTGAACCCTTTAATAGGCGATTGTACTGCACAGTTTTTTTCATCGGTAGAATCGTTTCCTGGGGGTGTTTTTTTTTTGGGGGGGGGGGTGCTTGCCCTGCAGGTAGACTGGTTCCCAATCCCCATATTATCGATTTAAAAAGGGAGGAAGGAACCAGTCTTCCCTGCGAGAACTGAAGTACTGTCGGGCCGCAAATAATTCTGAATTTTAAAGTATTTATTCCATATCTAGATTGAATTGAATTTTTTCTTTTGTTGTCGCATTAAAAAGTGATTGATATCTTTTGTGTTGCTGGAACAATAGCAATTAAAACATGACATCTATTTTTAAGGTGAAACTCTAAAACAACACAGACAGTGCAGTTGCAACACTAAAGACTTCAAGTCAAATAACCACCTTATATCTGCTTATAATTTGCTCTTTGAAAAAGTAACATTCGAATTCCAGAGTAAAATGGAATTAAATCAATGTAAATAAGGCCCCCCAAAAATAAGTCGGTCTCTAGTCAGCGCGCGCGTTGATTTTAATCATGCACGTCAACCTTTTTTTTCTTTAAATTGTCCGCGGTAGCTACAGCAGCGCCCTCTATTGCCGCACCTCCTCAAATTTTTGTACCAAGGCATGGGGAAATTGCACCAAGACAAATGATGGAGGGCACCAAGGCAAATTATGGAGGTCCCCAATGTATATGAGGACACAACAAAAGCAAAATAGTACCCACCTTGTCTGTTCAATCCAAGCTTTAAAAAATGCCCCCCCCCATGCGTCGCCGCATCAATTCCGGAACATTGGTCTGACCAGTGACCGAATATTATTTATTTTTGGCCTAAAACATCAAAAAAATCACCGATTTTTAAACTAAAAGTTAAAGAATAACCACGATTTCTCTAAACGGTCGCCATATATACAAGCACATACTTTGGCATCTAAGCAGTAGCAAGAACTTCTAAGGATAATGCAAACCGGTATTTCGCAGGAAACAACTATCTTCTTCAATCACAGTGAGATAAATCAAAAGGATGTGCAAATAACTTTACGATTCAGTACATGTACAGTGCATAGGCTAAATCCACAAGTGAACTTAAAAGACAGTGAGAAACTTTCGCTTGCCTTCCACAGCTACAATTTCCTCCCCCAGAATCTGTTTGAGCATTCAGATACTGAAATTAAAACAAGATTTGTCCACTACTTTGTCTTTTTCATCGGCTTCATTTAGAGTGATGTCATTCAATTGACAAATATTTTCTCCGCGGCTGACCTGTCGCAGATTGAAGGAGCGGCATCGAGGCTCGGCATCCCGGCACGCCGAACCACACGTGATGACACCCTTGGTGGTGGAGAACTCCTTGATGACGTGACCGGTCAGGCATTGGGATGTGAGGCGGCCATCAGCGTCGGTCTTCAGGTAGAACACCGGCGGGGCAGCGAACTTATTGACACCAACTGGGTTGACAGTAGACTCGGTATCGACTGGATTGACAGTTGGCGGGGTATCAACTGGATTGGCAGTAGATTTGGTGTCGACTGGGTCGACAGTAGACTTGGTGTCGACTGGGTTTACAGTTGACGGGGTATCAACTGGGTCGGCAGTAGACTTGGTGTCGACTGGGTTGGCAGTAGACTCGGTATTAACTGGGTTGACAGTAGGCTTGGTATGGACTGGGTTGACAGTGGACACGGTATCGACTGGATTCACAGTGGATTCATTATCGACTGGGTTGACAGTGGACTCGGAAACTGCAGGTATCTTGCAGATAGCTCGAAGCTTGGTTTCACACGGGATATCATGCCAATACATGTCGTAGTGAAACATTGCACATTGGTTACTGGAACGCCTGGGAAAGCTTGAGTGCCAGTAACCATCCCCACACGGAGTCCCATCGGATTGAACCCACTCGCCTGATGATGACATCTTGGAGCAGTCGATCCACATGGGAGAATACTGCCCAAGCTCCATGAGGACCATGTACCGCATGAAATCTTCCTCCTCTTGTGTGTTAGGTACTGTCAAGCCACCCCCGATGTCATGACAAAAAACGTTTGCTTCAGCCCAAGTTGCGGATTGGTACATGATGCAGTATCCTTTACCATTAAAATGCTCTATACTTGGACAAAATGCATCTGCTCCAATGCCGTTGAGAACGATCACTAGTGCCACCAATGCTTCCATTTGGATATGATTTATGGTAAAAGCATATGTTTATCCGATGGTATCTTGATGAATGTTGATGGTACTTTAGGTCATCGAATATGTTTCACAAATGGTGAAAAATAGCTCGCTAACTCATGTCATGTTCTTGTGCCGAGTGTTCATGAGTCGCGTCCACTATCCCCGTCTTGAAAACGCGAAATGGAGAAACGGCGAAGTCAGCGCGTTAAGTAATAAAACCTAAAAAGTAATAAAAGTAATAAAACCTAAAAATTAATTAAAGTTGTTTTGCTTCAGTATCTAGACACTCTTTTCAGCCAAAGATGAATAGTTGTCGATTTGACAAAAGAAGTGTTGGTTTGGCCCTATGAAGAATCAAATCGGGCTTGCTTTTGATCAATAATTGTCCAGGCAACAGCAATAGAGACGTATGCCACCAGCAACAAATGGTTTTGTTCTGATCAAGGTCGCCCAGCCCGCTTGTTTCCAGTCGCAATAAAAAAATTGCAGTCCCGTAGACACGTTAAAGATGACTATCCGTGCCATACAACAAATAATTATTTTTTCTCATAACAAAATTTTGGGTTTTTTTTTACGAAAAAGGCACTGAAACGTTTTTCTAGTTGGGCGTTGGGGTGCTGTGCGCGCAAACATTCTTCTTTTTTTTTTTTTTTTTTTTAAGAAAATCAGTCAATATTAAGAGTTTAAAATACACCACAGTAACATTTAAAGATGCGTTCCGTGAAACCTCGTCCCCAGGGTGTCGAGCAGTACGCGCCCACCACTACCTGCTCTAGTCTCTCGCCCTGGTATTAGATCATTTGCATACATGTGCAAAATTTTTGAACACGTATGCAAATGAGGAATAGTCTGGTGCCTGCCTGTGCGTTACATTAACGTTTGTTTTTGTATGCGGTGTCTGGGGTAAAAACACAATCAATTCGTCCCGCCGTGAGTTGCAAAAAAACATAACACGATTGTTTTCGACGTTAAAATCATATCTCGCCAATATGCAGTAACACATTTCATATTAATAAGAGTAAATTGGAAAGAAGAGGAGCATTTTTGAGAAGGGCGAGGACGTTATAATTACAATGATCGTGAAAACACGTAATGCACGTTGGAAATAACACCACCAACTAGACGATATAAATCCATTACTAGCCACTTGCGGTATCGAATCAGGACACAGGAAGAAAGTTTCCTATCCAGGGCTTACTATTGGAAACGAGGTTGGAAATAAAGTGAGCACTGGGGACGAGGTTGCGTTCCGTGTGTTATTTTCTAGTTTAATCTCGAAGAAAATATATATATATTTTTTTTCAATTGTTATTTTTCTAGTAATAAAAAGTTTTTCACTTTCGCATATAGACATCGAACCAAACAAAATCCACCGGCGTTATAAGGTACTGAATTGTTTCTTCACAAAACCCGACTTAATGACGCCCAGACAATAGTTCGGCTCTCGCAGGGTGGGTTCGTTTGTGCGCAAAATCAAAGCCCATTTCAGAGGGTTGCAGACGCCCAAAATTTGAATAAAGTAGGTTTTTCGTAAAAACAAAAACATACAAATTGAGAAAATTCGTCAGGAGAAAAATATTCAATTTAAAGCACAGTTTTTGACATCAGGTATCTAAAGTCTTTTAAACTAATTTTTGTTTTTGCTGAAATATTTACATGGGTCCACTATACATGTGTCATGGAAACTTGAAATGTAGAAACCAGTTAGCTCAGTTTAAGATGCGGACAGTGTGCGTTTCAGCCTTCCAGAGAAAATCTATAAATATTAATTTAAAATGTTTTGCTTCAATTTCTAGCAGGCCTAACGTTCCGTCCACCGAGGTAATCACGCGAAAATGCAATATTGTGCATTTGACAAAGAACTGCTGGTATGACTTATTCCGAAATGCAGAAACTACTTGCCGGGCTTGCGATCGATGAGTAGGAACAGGGGGAGTCTCTGTTTAGATGATCGCCGACCCAACAAACCGTTTTGTTCCGATTCCCCCAGCAGGCTTTGACATGTTGCAAGTTGCAATTTTTCTGCAGTCCTTAAAATTACAACGGCGCGGCCAAAAAAAACCCAACCCGTTTGACATGTCTAGCCAGTGGCGAATCCTGGATTTTCGGTTACTAGGGTAAACTGGGGTAAAAACGCCCATGGGGTAAAAACGCCCACTTGACTTGTTTCCACTGCTAGTAAAAAATGACAAGATGAATTGTTCAATGGAATATATTTTTAATAAGTACAATGTAGATTAAAACTAATAATAAAAAGAATTAAATTCATTAACATATTTGAAGGGTACGTAGGTGCTGTTGAAAAAAATATTTAAAAAAAAGTTTTAAAAAATGGCCGTCATAGGTTTAGCCTATATCGCATAAAATTATTATATAAAAAAAAGTATCTTATATTTTTAATATTCTTTAGTTGATGTATATTAAGAAGGGTTAATAACATAATTATAAATTATTAGGATATTAAAATCTATTTTAATATTTGCTTAATAATGTTTTGTGAGTGGGCGTTTTTACCCCGGGCAAAATCAGGGGTCTCGGGGTAAAAACGCCCAGTACTTTCCTTGATATCAAACTCTATTGCAGCCTCATTTATCTTCAAAAACCTCACTGTTAGAACTTTCTACAGCATTATGTTTGTTGTATGAGTAAGTATTAGCTATAAGAGTCCCACTACATAATTATATTAGACAGTCAGGCGTGGATCCAGAGGGTTTGGGGTCACCCCCCAGCTCTGTCAACAACAAAAAATTATCATACAAATTCCTAAAAAATAAGTCGGAACGCCCCCCCCCCCCTGCTGTGACACCCAAACAAAGATTATACTGGTATAATGTCCGCCTGTTAGAAATACGGTACATCATTCTGTAATCTAGTGTTAACAATCGTCGAATTTGAACAGCGCCCCCTATTGAAATATGGTACCAGCCCTTCCCCCCAGTTTTTGATTTAACGGAGGCAAAGTTTCCGGAGAAAAAAAAACCTGTGTACATTTTCAGATTTTTTTGCTGATGAAACCCCCCCCCCCCCCTGAGAAAACTCCTGGATCCGCCCCTGACAGTGTATTGCGTGAAGTGGGGAGGTACATGTAGGCGGTATCACTAATTGACGTTACGAAGTGGCAAGGAATCTGGCATTTGTCTAGTGGCGAATGCTATGGGTCTATGATATGTGAGCAGATTCTCTGAATAGGCAAGACCCCGCCTCTTGACCTCCTAGATTTTGACCAATCAGCGGGCGTTTTCTATATCGGGTCTTCGGTCATTCACCGTTGCGCGTCATAGACAATGGATTAAAAAGCCTGCGTCACGCACTCTGTTACCATGTTATGTGATTTATGCGCCCGGCTGTTGTTGCATTACAAACACTGCATTCGAATTGACCAATTGAACGTTTAGTCCTGATTTGGGAATGAAATGACGTCACGATTTAGTAAAGTCGACTCCGATTGGCTGAGGCACGAGATCACATAAATCTGCATGCTTTGATATATCAGACGTTAGTCTGGTTCCCAGACCAAAAGATTCCGACTATTCCTGATGAATCTTAGGTCAGGTAGCCTCCGGTAATACAATGTATTACAATTTACATCACGTGACTAAAACGGGAGGAATTCCTCCTTTTTCCGAAACTGTCCGAAGTTTGCCGAATTCATTTCGTCGACAATCGGATAGTGTCCGAGTATTTCCGAGTATAATATAATTTTATTAACTGCTAATTGCTTATTAAAAACTTTTAAAAACTAGTTGATAATTAATATCCATTGCTTTTATTTAGAAAACTTGAAATTCAACGACGATTTTGCACTCGGATCGTATACGAGGGGCGAACTTTTTGCTGCGTCATGCACTAGTTTGAATTTGACGACCGTTACCGGCATTTTCCAAAACGCGGCGTGGTCTCAATTCGGCTCCGCCTGCTAACAGTGCTGTTTGGGTGTCCAACTTTGAAGATTCCAGGTTAAAATTAGTCAATGTTTTTTACAGAAGTATTAAACTGTATATCATAACTGTATGATATATGAAGCAAGTGATTTATTTTTAAAAAAATTATCGGAACATTAAAAGCTTTATGTGATAAAGCGAATTCGGAAACGAAGTCGAGCTTTGAAAAAGGGCCGTCAAGTCGTCATGTTTATTTTTAGCCACGGAGGCTGCCTGACCTACAATTTAGACGTGTAGACGTCGGGGGAAATTGTCAGGTCGGGGAACCAGACTAATCAGACGTCAGACAGGAGTCTGGGCTCCGTGGACAAGGGTGATACTCAGACTAGCATTTATTAGGGAATGCTCGAGAAATCATGAGCTCATGGCATTTTCTCAAGAAAAAAAAATAACGCCTCTATGGTGATTTGAGTGTACTTCTAATAAGTAAAAATGACTGGAAATGGCTCTAAGACCCAACTAGACCGGTTTCTGCTCTCATGCTATAATAGCAGAGCTTCATCAGTAGTAAGCCAAATCTATTATTTTATATTCGGCTAAATTAGTCGTGTCAAATGTTAGGGTGCATAGATACACATAAGTGCATCTAATAACATTTTGTGATGTGTGCGTATCTTAGTACCGTAGTTCTCCTTTGATGAAGCCTTAGGTTACCAGCAGTAGGCTAGAAGCACACATACAAAAATGCCTAATAACATGGAACTATGATTTGGCTAAACAAGATTGAAATAGATTTTTCAATATTGGCAGGTCTTATCATAACCTACAAGTTTGTTATGGGCGAGTTATGTACGCTAATGTTCCACTTCCTTCCACATAAAAATACCTGTTTCAAATGATCAAGTTTGTAGTTATAATTAACCAGTTGTGTTTGAAAAGTTATTTGTATTTGATGAAGTATCCTTCCATATTAAATTAATTATAAAAATATGACTATACTACAGGGAAACCTGTGGTATAGCAAATTTTTTTTTAATAATGTGGGCGGGCGTTTTTACCCCGAGGCCCGGGTAATAACGCCCGCCAAACTTCCTCCCGAAAAGGGGGGAAAATTTCCCCTTATCAATATAATGACCATGATATTATGTTTGCACCTGATAGAGGAGACATGTATTGCATAAAACCACACATTTATTTCCTGGTGTCTCCAAGTAGTACTGAGATATTTAACAAAAACCTAAAAATCGGGCGTTTTTACCCCAGTTTACCCTACATCATAATGTTTCTCAGTGAATAAACTTAACATTCCGCCGACCTTTTGTTTATCATTAAAATTAGCAATCCTAATGCTTCGAACAACCCGTAAATATCCAAACAAGGGCGGATCCAGAACACGATTTTTTTTGGGGGGGGGGGGGTGTCCAAATTGTCCCCCCCCCCAAAAAAAGTGGGTCAACAAATTTACGGCGTGGGATTCGGTGTTCCGAAAACGTTTTGGATTCTAGATGCTCTGTGGTGCAATCTGAGGCAGTTTCTCACCAGTTTAACCAATTTTTTTGATGGTGTATGCATTGGCTGGTTTTTTTTTTGCGACGTCACTTTAAAAAAACACCAAAAACACTGGGCTCTTTTTAAATTCCCGTCCTTGTATCGAAAGAAAAAATATATATCAAGAGTTTAAAATACACCAATATATATCAAGAGTTTAAAATACACCAGACTATAATTAAGGAACACAGAGGCCTATAAGTTAGTATTTTAACATCTTTATTTTCGGGTCAAATATTTACATGTACATGTATACATATCAAAATTTACAATTGCAAAATAGAAATTCCATTTCAACACAAAGGGCCTACAATTTCTGCAAATAAAAAAAAACGGGGGGAAAATGTAATCTCGACATGTTTTGTAGTGAAGCTTTAGCTTAGCATGTTGAAACAGTACTAAGCAGAACTTGAACTAACGTGTCCCCAAGCAAACAGTTTGACCATGTAACTTGAGACTTAAAAGTGAACCCATGAATGTTAACTCTTATTGTAAACACTGAAAGATTAACCAACTTTCAGAGCCACGTTGAGGATCATGTCTGTTAAATTAAAACAACAATTGAAGTGTACCCTTGTCAAAGTTTAACATTCTTGAATACACAAGTAAAACTTGCATCTGTTTAATTTCAAACTGGTAATTCCATTTACCTCTCTTAAGAATACACACTTTGTTGTGCTGATTTTTGCCAAAATGCAACAACCCCAGCCAAACCCCCATAAAGTGATACCAATAGAACACAAGGCAAATTCTATGAGGTTTATTAAGTTTTTAAAGCACTTTTGGCAGTAACATCAACCCCTAAGTTAGAATATGAAGATTTTTTTTAATTATAAGTAATTGGCCAAATTATTTTATTCTTTGCTAACCTGCAGACCAATTTGTGACCTGTTCTGTCAAAATCAGACTTTTCTGGGCATAAGGTCGAAAATGATATTTTTACATATTGTTAACATATGTTCTTTTTCCTTTTAATAGGTGGTTTAATTTTTGAAACCGGTCATTCCTGGGCAGAGTTATGTTATTTTGAAGTTCATTGTGTCGAAAAGTAGAAAACGGAGAAAATGGCAACGAACGTCACAAAACAGTTATTTCTTTAACTGATATACCTTATCAAAATCATCAAAAATAGTATATGTAGAGTTCAAATTAGGGTTTCAAACTTTTATAATATATTTTAGACATGTTCAGGATTACAAATATGCAACATTTTGAAAATCGATAAAAATCACCCCCACAGCGTTTTTTGGCCCTATCTCAATTTCAGCCTCTGCCCAGAAGCGTCTGCTTTTGACAGAACAGGTCACATTTGGCGAAAAACAACCAGAGGCTATTTTTTGAGGTGGAGCCACATTTGCATGCATGCTGCATGCGCTTTTAAAGGGGCACGCATTTCGGCAACCCTATTCGTCGAAGGAGCCCAGATAGAGTGCGTGAATAATATACCTGAGCGTGACTCGCGCGGGCCTGGTGCCACCGCAGAAAATGGCTGTCCCCAAATTAGTGACAGGCAGTCAAGCATACATACACTTTAACACTTGCTTGGTTTTATCCTAAGAAACCAAAAGGCCACAATTCCTTATAATTTACACAAAGTTATCCATATGGGCAATTCCACAGTTACTCTAGTTACATTTTCGTAACGTGAGTAACCAATTTTGTGCATCTTGTTTATCATACATAACACATTTTTCTGGATGTCATCTTTGGTGCTCGGGTAGGTCTAGGTCTACTCTATCTACCGTGGGGACAACAGCTTTTAAACCTTTTTTCAGTATTACAGCCCAAGGAATCTCAAAAGTACATCAAAAATGTAACGTGAGTAACCGTGGAATTGCCCATATCCATCATATACATAGCAGTAGTATACGAACTACCAATACAACATTCGAACTTCCTCACAATGAAATGTTTGCACCAAATCTATTAACATCTCGAAAAATACACACAACACCCAAAATCTTGTTCTGTAATTGTGGGGGCCACACGTCACTCCTGCTGAGCTATACTTATTGTGCGGACCGAAGATGCAATAGGGAGAGCAGAAATTCCCCATAGCTCGGTCCTGATTTCCCAAACAATAGAAAACTTCCCCATAATGCGGTGTCAGCTGAGGCACATGTGCATATGAGGCACATCCACGTACCTTGGTCAACATGTGGAATGGGTTTTCAGTCCCTACCTGATTCCGTGGGTTTTTCCCCAGAATATTCTTCTGGGGTTTTCCTCCCACCTCTGAAACGTTAATTTCTTTGCTCGTCTCTCTACAGGTTTCTTCAGACTTGCAAGCTACAGTGCCTGGGGCACTTTTGAGGAATCCTTGGTTTCATTACCAGAAATAAACAAATATGTAAAGTCTTTATTGATCTCAGCCTGTGACAGTGATTGCTGTGTTTTGGTTTTGGGCATACCACGGCCGTGCACCGGTGGTTAGATAAGGTTAATTTGCTACATTATATTGACCACGCACGAAATTCAAACTGCTCCCTTTCTGTGTGATAATGGGAAATTCTACTGATATCGTCACCGACACCACGAAGTAACACTCTACCGTGTTAAACCATATTTTTTTCGATTTTCATTTTTTAAAGATTTTTAAGCATTATTCATCAAGGCCTACCATTGCACGAAGTTTCAAAGCTTCAAGAGCTTTACTTTAATAATTATGCTAAGTATCCATGGCAACTTTTGCGCAAAAGTGACAATTTTTGTTTTCACGAAGTAACACTCAACTTCCATTTACCATTGCAATGCATGGCGCGCACTCTGCTCATAAGTGAGCAAAAACGTTTTTCGAAGTAACACTCTTCTTGTAATAAGTTGTATGAGCGCGCACGCGCTAACCTAAAGTTGCACTTTCCTCGTGTTGTATACATTGAAGAGTGTTACTTCGTGAAAACGAAAATTTTCAGTTTCGCAGCTTTTTCGGTTTCACAAACTAACACTCATCTTTTTTCTCTTATTTCTTGTTTATTTAATACACAAGCGGGTGAAAAACAGCAGATTTAATAAATTGAATTCATCAAGTGTCCACAACGAGAAACCCAACTGAAAATACTCTGTCGTTTTGACGCAAAGTGTTGTTTTAGAAGACGTTCAACTTTAGTTGCCGTTTTCTCCGATTGCTAGTTTTTACTGGTATGTAGATGGGTGTTACTTCGTGGTGTTGGTGACGATATGCCCATTCTAACAAATTTGTTTATGCAATTACAGGCACTTTCACAAATTTCGGAGCAACAAGTCCAAATACAGTCTATCCATTGTTCCCTCATGCACTTATTCAGCATTGGCGTTGCTGTAATCAACTTCGGCTGATGCTGCCCTCAATGCTGCCACGCATTCCACCGACACGTTCATGGTCCCGATCAAAATGGACTCCTCCTTGGCATAGTGAACTGCGACAGAAAAAATAAGTGTAACAATCTCTAACCTCCTGAGGCATGACACGAACTATATCACATACGACATAACAGAAATACGAATCAGAACAGCCATTTGTACTGTTCTGGTGTCCAATCACGCTTTTGACAACGCAGAACTGGTAATAGGGAATGTAGTCCAAAATCACTGGTCCCAAGTCGTTGGGTGATATTGACTACCTTCGGTTGTGAAGGGACAACACTATCCAAAGTAAATTTGCATTACTTCAACAGAATAAAGCATGATGCAGTATTTTTTTTATTGCAGGTGCTTTTCCACCTCATGCTGTATGTAAGTAGGGCCTGTCTCATCAAGTCACATCTGGAAGGAGTTCTGGACATTGTATCGGGTATAAGTTGCAGGATTTTGAACAACTTCCCCGCAATCTTTCCACAATGAAGTTATCAGTATTGGCGAGTCAAGCAGTTGCTACTGAAACTTTTCCTGGAACATGTCCGGGACAAATGCAGAGCTTCTTCCGGACAAAGTGAATGATTCTACCCGCAACTTGCTCTGAACTCGTCCCCAATATGACTTCATTAGCAAATGATTAAAAAAGTACACAACAGTTTTGAAATCCCTCCGACAGAATGCCTATAATAATTGCATGCATGAATCACACCTTGCACGCAGCTTAAGCATTGTGCCACTACAAGTTATAGGGCGCTGTGGTCCAATGGTTATGGTGTTCGACTCGTGTGCCGTGGTACTTGGGCATGTTGGGTTTGAATCCTGACCGTGGGAACATAGTAATACTTATCGCTAAGAGAAAGGTTTTGCCCCGGTGTTTCTGGCAGTGGCTGCAATATGCGCCGCAGCACCTTGTAAACCATTATTAGGTGCTACATAATGGGTCTCATATTCCTCATCAACTTTATTTACCTTTCTTTGATAATTGACATAATTTGACCTAATTGTTGGTAGATACGTGCGCTATATAAGACTCCGTCATTATTATTATTATTAAGTTAAGTTGGGGTCTTAAAGACCCTAACTTGCAATGCTAGTGTTAAACAGTTGTGAGTTCAGGAGCTAAACTTGGGTACTAAGTCCCTGGTGCTACCTACAAGCTGGGAGTAAGTATGTGTGTCATGTATAGACCAATGAAAGAAGAGTGCTTGGCTCATAAATATGTATGAGATGGCATATCTACATTTCCCTGATGCCTTGGAACCCATTACCAATGGACAGATCCAGTAAGCACCGCCCCATGGTGTTCTGACCAATCACAGCCGTGATTTATGTCCGACGTGCGTGCACTAAAGTCCGACATGTGTGCACGCGTGTATGATGCAGGAAAATGCAGTGTGGCATTGGAGAGGAGCACGTGTTAATTTGCCCACGTGCGCACTGGGCGGAGCTTACTGGATCGGTCCATTAAAGGGGTGCGTATGACCCCTGAGATGAGTTGGACTTACTGTCGATGTCTTGCTCAATCATGTCCTCATCTTCCCTCAGCATGTCCCTGACGTCCACGTAGGCATATCCAACGTCCTCACACTCCAAATCCTGGCTCTCCTCCAGAGGTTCACTCACAACAGTGAAACGGATTCTGGGAAAGGCAGTATGAGTCCATGTTAAAGCCAGAGTCCAGCATTTGCAACTATCCAAAAAGTAACTGGCGTAATTGTTGTTGAAAAACATACTTGGTTGAAAGATAGTAAGGGGACTAAACTCCCTGTGAAATTATTCTTTCTGGCAAGCTGTCATTTTGAAGAAATCAACAAAAGAAGGCCTTTCCAATGGTGCTTCTTAAGAAGCACCGTAGGAAATTCAAATTAGTAGTTCGTTTTGTTATTTGGGCGAAGAGCGCGCAAGAATTGGCAAGGCGCACACGCACGTGCGGTTGCTGTAATTTGTCGGATCAGTGCCCGACATCGCGTAGCTGCAATCGGCTCAGTGAGAACGTGTCTCGGACGCTGAATTCAGGCCCAATTCAAAACATGATTCAGCAACTTTTGATTTGAAATCGAGATCCTAGAATGTTGTTTTTCTCGAAATATACAGCTAAAGCTGAGCTGAAACTTCATCAGGTTAGTTGTTCAGCTGCCTTCTTTAGATCTTGAGCACTTTTGTTGCTTCAAACGAACAAAATGTACACATTACAAATAATGGACTATATCTTTAAATAGTTTCATTAGCCCATCAACACCTGTACTGCATTGTTTTATATTGTATTTTTTCCTGATGAACACATAAAACCATACAGTGCAAGGGCAGTTGGGCTGTGACTCCTGTTGTATCACAGTCGGGTGCCTGGCTTAACGAGTGGGCTGTTACGTTGTTTGTAACTAGGAACTGGACGAGCTTATCGCGGTGTGTTCACGGTGTGTGTGGTCAACCATTGATCGACCAACGCGCTGTCGGCTCAGCGCTGTATGTGTGTATTGTGTACATGTGTACGTTTGTACAATCATGTACAATGTAGGGCTGTGCCGAATATTCGAATATTCGGTTATTCGATCGATAATCGAATATTCGAATATTTATTTTCGAATAAGAATATTCGGTGGTGATATGCAATGAAATAAAAAGGTGGAAAAAAACTTTTTTTTAACAATAAAAGTGTATTCTCAAAGTTAAGTTTAAGTTGCTGCCAAAAAACCCATAAAAGTAGCTTGTATATATGCCAAGCAATAATGCCATACATATTACTTCTGCTTTGGGAGTGCTTGCAGTAAAGCCAACCCATTTTTTAACGCCGGACTGCAACACCAATCGCTGATGCTTCCGACAAGATAAACAAGACATTTTGTCTTTCATGTCTTCACAAAACACTTCCTGACACCTTTTCATATCAAACTTCTAGCATGAGTAGTAACGTTTCCGTTGTCCGTATTTTTGTTTGTTGTTGTCCTACTTACAATCCCTACTTTCAAAAGAAAACCGCCGCTGTTTTCCCCGATGGCAAGTTTCCCCGCGCGTTGGTGTTACATGTACAGTGTGCAGCATAGGAAAATGCAGCGTGGCATTGGAGAGGAGCACGTGTTAATTTGCCCACGTGCGCAGTGGGAGGGGCTTACTGGATCGGCTATTGACATCGCGAAAATGGCATGCCAACATCGATGTAGAAGACCTCTGCAATCTCATGCAAAGAACTTGATTTCTTTTTTCTGTGTGGGCCTTTGTATTTTCCGTTTTCATGTACTTATTTTGAGGACGTACTGCTCGCACAGGGTCGCACAAGAAGCGGTACATTACACTGATACAGCGAAGCCAATTCCCCCCAAAGTTTTCCATCGCCTGTTCAATCGTGTCGAATGCACGTGGTTTTAGGGAATCGCCTTGCACGCAGTATGCTGCCCACAGCACGTGGCGGTGTTGTAGAAAACTTGTCATGAACCCCAACATTACATTAAAACGTTTTAAAAACCTTGGTTCATTTACGTTACGGACTCTGGGATTTTTCTAAAAGAATTTCTTGTTTACTTTTAGGGGTAAATTTATTATGGCTGTTAGATGTTCGCCTCAATGCCTCCGTAATTATATACATGTACATGTACAAAATAATCTAGTTCTCTCAACTGATCAGAGCACCCTTTTATCGAACACATTTTCTTTCACTGTCCGTCAGCTTTGTTCGCTGGGTTAGTCTGCTAATTGCACCCAATATTTGCACAAATAAAACATACATAAACACTTCAAAAACTAGTTCAGCAATTATACTTTCAGTAATAATAGCGGGAACCTCTGGCTTATGTCCTCCAAGTCGAGCAAAACGCAAGAAAAAGGGCAGACAACAGAGAGGATTTCAAACTCAAAAGAGCTCTCATTTATTTCGCCAGACAGACTTTGCGGTCAACTCACCGCACCGTACCCCTGATTCCCAGCATAGAAAACCACAGCTAGACAAAATGTATCAAAATGTTGCAGTGGCCTATTTGTTAGAAAGTTATCTCCAGAGCACGCACTTAGCCAGACAAAAGAACCGGGTCAGCGCACCTGTGCCCTAATTAGCCCGCCAACAATGCGCCCGCCGGAGCTCGGCTGGCGATTTTTTTTTTTTTTTTGCTGAAATGTCACCCTTCGTGTTTTGGGTACACAGCTTATAATACATCCCCTGTGGGCAAACAAGGAAATACTGCTTTGCACGTGTCAAGCTGGGGCGTGTGTATGCCGCGCCCACGCCCATTATTTGCATAAACTTAAATATGCATTTACAATTCAAAGACCCATATTTCATTGAATAAAGACATTAAATATCATAGGTTTTTTTCTTGGAGTTTTTGGTTGTTGAGAATAAGTTTATTTAAAATGATATAAAATCTTTTCCTCAATTCTTGGTGACAAAAGTGTGAGTTATTATTATAAAAGTGATTTTTTTATCCTCAATACTTTGACCAGGAAGTACACCGTTTTGTAGACTTCAAGAAGCTTCCAGTAATAGATATGCTTGGGTTCTGTTTGCGAGTTAAGGGTCGGAGAGTCACAATAGCTGACGCCACCCGCCGTGTTTGGGGTTCACGGCTTAATACGTCCCCCATGCAAACAAGGAATCCTTCACTCTAGCTTCTCTGGTGATTGTTAATCTTTAAATTACTGACAATTGAAGAACAACTGATTGTTGTCAAATACCTGACTTACCTGTGAAGAAATCATGCATGGCATGCTGACGTGCGCACGTACGTTGACTACATGTACACGTATGGCATATTTTTGCTTTTGAGGGAATTTGGAATGGCCAAATAACCGAATATTCGAATATTCGATCGATTGGAAGGTCGAATATTCGAATATTCAATTATTCGAATTGACTCAGCCCTAGTACAATGCACAGCGGTTTGTACAGTACAAATTGGGTTTGTTCGCACACGATATGTGCACGCTGCTGTCTATGAAGGGAATGAGATATGTCGCAACGTTGGCAGCGTGTTTCTCTGACCACCCCGGCCCCCTCCCCCACCCCCCACCAACCAGGGGTGGATTACTTACTTTCCTTGCGTGGCATCATCTGGATGAAGCATGCTGACCAGATAGTCCCTCTGCAACTTGTTATTCTCAGCGTCGACATGAAACACTACAAATAAACAAACATCAGCATTTATAGTCACAAAGTTACTGACGTAACAATAAACACTACTTCAAAATCAATGAATATTTAACAAGTGTCCGTACAAATTGCAAACTGGTCCTCAATTCGGGCGATTCACAATGCAGTGCGCCACCAAGAGTTTGCCATGGAGAGTCTATTTTTCAAGTTTACGGTCGACAGAACATGGCCCATTTGAATGAGTGTCAGTAGACAACTTGAGCTAATTTGTTTTAGATTGGGCCATAGCGTTCTGACGTCTTACAAAAAACACCATATTGATAAAAAGAAAAAGAAAAGGGCAAACAGATACTCGAATCATACGTTTACGAAACTACTGACCGGAAAAACTAACAATTTCAAATGTCCCGCGCGGCAAATTTGTCGACCATCTCCCACAATGCACTGGGCAAAATGAACTCTCCGTGGCAAACTCTTGGTGGCGCACTGTATTATGAATGGCCCAAATTACCAATTTGCGATTGTTCATGACCACTGTTCAAATATGTAGCCATTTAACATAATAACATATGACCTGTAAATTAAAGATAAACAATTGTTATACAAAAAAACCTTTTTTGGAGAAAAACACACTGCGTTTACCTTATACTACCAAAAACATTACTCCACCACCCTTAATGAAATGAAACACAAAAACTGACCATGTATATTTTTAGTCAAATTTTAGAGTATCATCTCCAAGTGATCCCCAACTGCCATTTCCCAGTTTTGCAGCATTTCTTATGTAGCCAGCATCAACAGTTTGGGTCTGATCCTTGGCCCAAGGGAATGAAACTGATTTATGGCTTATAATTAAAGCCAAACAAAGACACTAACAAATTTGGGAGACCATCAACAAAAGACTGGATAAATCAGTTGGTGGTTGGTGGAGCGCTTGTACGTGGTTTTGAAGGTCTCTGCTTCATATCCTTCTAAAGTCAATTTCTTTGTGTAAAGTTGCATGCCTTTTATAAATTGCTACATTTCTTGCACTAGCAATACAAAAAATTCTTCACTTTTGAATCAGACATCGACCGAAAAAAATCAGCCCATGTTGAGTTATTGAATTGTTTACTCTTGAATTATTAGCTGCCAGACAATAATTCCGTTCTCGTTGGGTAGGCTGGTTCCTGCCTCACAATCAGTATCGATAATGTACAGACCGGGAGCCAGTCTGCTCACAAAGCTGATCTGTTTGAGTCCAAGACAATTTTTTTTTTCCAGAGGGTCCAAGGCATCAAAAAAAAGGGGAAAAAGAGGTTTTTGGTAGAGCACTTGTACGTGGCTCTGAAGGTCACTGGTTCAAATCCTTCTCAAGTCAATTTCTTTCTTTGAAGATGCACACCTTTTCTAAATTGCTACTTTTCTTGTACTTGCAATACAAAAGTTGTTCACTTTTGAATGAGAAATCGACAGACCGGGAGCCAGTCTGCTCACAATTTTTTTTTTTTGAAGACGTCCAAAAAAGGTTTTTGGTTGGAATTAAGCATACAAGTTTAAAATGTATTAATAGAAAAATTTTGAAATTGTTAAGAAGAGAGCGCAGGGAACGCAACTGTAACTTAATATTACCAATGAAAGCTCATTTGAATCAAATAAAAGTAATGGTAAAGAATCTTACTTTTCTTAAAGTTGTAGACCAGATTATGATAAGCCTTGGGTTTGGGCAGGGAGAATGGCGTCTCTGTCTCTTCTCCTGATAGGCCCAGGAAGTGATACTCTACGTACAGTCGCTGCACGTTATCGTCTTTGATGACCGGTGTGTCTGGTTCCAGACTCAGATGGAATATGGTCACCGATACCGTGTTGTCACCCTAAAAGGCAAATACATTTGTAATAAATAAAATACATAATGATTGGTATAAAAATCATTTTTTTGGTCAAAGGTGTCTGGTTACAGACTCAGATGAAAATATGGTCACCGACACCATGCACAAGTATTAGGTTTTTTGTTAGCATTAGTATGTCCGGTTCCAGACTCAAATGTAATATCATGAATATGGTCACTGTTACTATGCTGTCGTTCTGGCAGGTAAAAATATAACATGAATAAGTACGTAGGTTTTTTTTTTAAGATCACAAAGGGTTGAAGTCTCCGTGGCAGGCCAGACTGGGAAATGTGTACTAAAGGTAATATACAATATTTGCAAATATCACAGAACAAAACTACCAAATTATTATAAATTACCTTACTTGACTGTAAGTGAATAATAGTCTCAAGCATCATGTGAAACCATGGCTGGTGTGCTGTCATTTTCATGAAAAGTGGAATTTGCAACGATGGTCAGCCTTGAAGATACCTGACTTTTTTCAAATGCTGCCCCCAATTTAACAAATTTAGTTAGTCCACATTTTGTTTGCAATTGGCTACATATCCGTGAACAGGTGCACGCCAGTTGGTCTGGTTCCCTGACCTGACAATCCCACGATGTCTATAAATTGCTCTGTTTCGTCTGAAGTAGGGTCAGGGAACCAGACTAAATGAACAATATTTTTGTGTTGGTTTTTCCAGCATCTAAAACTTTAAGCAGGTCATTGTAACAATATTTGCTACAAATACCAACCCCAAAATCCATTCATTTCTGAAACTCACAGCAAAAGCAAACGTTGTATATTTCCTTTAAGTATTTTTGTTTTTGATAGCATGGACATGTCTGGTTCCATACTCAGATTAGATACAGTCACTGGTTGCTGTGTTGTCATTCGGTGTTGTCATTCTGGGTTGAAACCTCTCAATTATTTTAGAGTTCCACTACTTCATAGTCTCAGTGGAACTAACTACTTGAATGAGATGAGAAGACTGGTTGACAACTGTGAGTTTCTACTCTCTTGATGGAGTGGGAACCAGGGAAATGCACGTCGGTACCATAAAATGTCTGGACGTCCATGCAATAATATATAACGATACTGCATAGTAATCCGGTACTTCTCCGAAAGTATGCAATATGCTGATTTAATTCTATTACTTTGAAGCCTGATATGAATAATAAAGTAATGTCTTGAACTCACCGCAGCTACCGACATGGGTCTGTTCATGGCTGGAGACATGACCACTAACGCCTCGCTGTCGCTGGACATCCCTTCATCATCATCGACCTCCCCTTCCATCATCTCCTGCCCAGCGTCACCAGCCCCAACCTCCTCCTTCTCTTCCTCATCTAGCTCCGCCTCCTCATCCTCCTCCCCTTCCTCCTCCCCATCCTCTTCCTCTATGGGTTCTGGGATGTCAACTTCTTCTGCAATGGAGTCCTCGTCATAGTCATCATCTATAGGAAAAGTTTAAGATACAATTCAGGCGATTCGCAATGCAGTGCGCCATCGAGAGTTTGCCACGGAGAGTTCATTTTTGCCAGTGCATTGTGGGAGATGGTCGACATATTCGCAGTGCGGTACATTTGAAATTGTTAGTTTTTCCAGTCAGTAGTTTCGTAAGCGTATGATTTGAGTATATGTTTCTTTTCTTTTTATCAATATGGTGGGGGTTTTTTGTAGGGTGGCAGAACGCTATGCCCCAATCTTTAACAAATTAGCTCAAGTTGTATACTGACACTCATTCAAATGGGCGACGTTTTGTCGACCATAATCTTTAAAAATGGACTCTCCGTGGCAAACTCTTGGTGATGCACTGCATTGTGAATCGCCCAAATTTCATGGTAACTCATGTTACATCTAGAGGGATTCTTCTGTCAACTCTGTGCTGTTATTCTGTAAAGTCAAAGCACTGAGGGTCGACGTTTCTCACAGAAGATCCCTTGAAATTAAGTGACTAAACTACAAAAAAAAATTAACAGAATAAAGTTCTGTTGGTTTTGGCAATAAGTTTTTTAACGGTAACTCATGTTACAAGAAACGGACATGGCAAAATGTTAACACCCTGCATTTGAAAGTTTCCTCATACTGTCCACTGGTGGAAAAATCTGTTCAGTGCCCTTACATCATTAGGGTGTAAGACAAATGCTACCATTTCAATTATCTAGAGGGATATATTTTGGTAACTCACGTTACGGTAACTTACGTTACAGTTTGTTTGCCCACCTTTGGTACGAGTCAAACAATAAAACTCTTTTCGCATAAAACATGACGCTGTCTCTCTGTCCTTAAAATTGGAAAATCACAATAACACTTGCATTTTGGCATATAAAAACAAGGTGCCATTACAATAACTACCTAAAATCCAAAATCTTAGCCCAAAAAACAAACATTTTTTTTGACCAAAAAAATTCACTAAACCGCATTCCATCTCACTGCCACATCATACAAATAAAAGATCTTGTTGTCTTCTTTAATATGATACCAAACCTTTCAACTGTTTTCATTGGTTGCTGAATTTCAAATTTATTTTAGTCCTATAACACTTGGTTTGAAATTACTTCAACACATACATGTATTTAAGTTGAACTTGATGCTAAGGCTTTACTCTTGGAGGAAATTGTGTTCTTAACAAAGACATCTTACCTCCAGCACCCGGAGCAGAGGTATCTCCAAACATAGTGTCTTCAAACTGCTCCGTCTGGCCAATCTGTCAAGCAGAGCAAGAAATGCATGTAATCATGTGCATTGTGTACGACAAACAAGATGCTTTCTGAAGCTCCCATTCTCACATGCAGAGAAAAAACTGTTTAGTCTGCATATAGTGCTGTTTAGTGTGGGTCTGCACCATAGAGCTATATTAAATTACTAGAGCGCTAACTCGATGTACAAAGTAATACCTGATGGGTGCATCCCTGTTTGTGCACAAACCTATGGAAAACTCAAAATTTTGTACGGCTTTTGTACGGCTATTTGCATGTCTGCGTTTGTATTCCATACCGGTGCGTCATCGAAGCCGATACGCCCAAAAGCGAAACGCACGATCAGCAAATGAGCGTTTCATTTTGCTCTACGCAAAAACAGCGCAACGTGTGCGCGTCCCTCCGCGGCAGATGCTTTTCGCCGTGACGTTTTTTGAACCGTCATGACGTGCTTAAGTTGTTTGCGTATCTTCTACTTGCGCGTTGCATTTAGAGTACACTTTTAAAATTCAATCCATCTATTTTGATTTGTGTTCTACAAACACACGCATAAATTCAAAATGTCTGCGCCCAGAGCGGCTTCCAAGCGTCTCCGCGCGCAAGAATGAGGAGTTAGCGCTCTAGTAATTTAATATAGCTCTATGGTCTAGCTGCACCCAAGGCTTATATGTAAAGTTGCACTGCAAATAAAGGTAAAAGCACAGTGCACTCATGAGTACGGTTCCACTCAGAGTGTTAAAATGAGTTATTTAACCCTAACTCCCTAGGCCTTTTTGCTAGGATGTAGCCTCAATCCTGCAAAATCCTCCAATTAGCCTCATGGAAAAATAGCATGTAGCCTCAATCACTGCAAATTCCTCCATTATTTCTTGAATATGGTCAGTGGAGAGGTGACCACTGCCTGAATCCTGCAAAATCCTCCGGCTATGACTGTCAATAGCTGAGGCAGAGGCAGTGACATCCTGGAGCAGTGCGGAGGATTTCAAATATAATCAAGCACTAAATTTATGCTAGGCTGAACAAAAAGGATTTTGGAGGATTTGGGATGGTTAGGGTTAAAAACTCAAACGTATTGACTCAAATGCATTGCTGCCGTATGCCTTGTGTTCTTGTTGATCATCAACCGAATATTTAAATAGCTTTTTGCCAGTTTGAATATTCAAAAACCAAAAAACCTTCGAACATAACACACATGACTGTGGTATTAATTATATTGCGGCGCTTTATTGTCACGTGACACTTGGTCGACGATATTTTTTGGGGTCGACGGCAGTTTATTGTTCACATCCTTTTAGCGGGTTAAAGCCCTTGCACAGTTCCCCACTTCAAAACACTCCAGCGTCCAATACAATCGCCGCAAACAAATGTTAAACTGGCACACTCTTCATGCAACTTTTTACCGGCGCCGCACGCAGTTGCAGCTGGCAGTTTCGAATAACCGCCTATTCGGTCAAACGCAGTTTCGAGTATCCGAATACTAAATTATCTGGAAATGGACAGCCCTACTGCAACATGGTCTCCAGTCTAAGACTACGTTCTAATTACTTAGCAATGGCTGGCAGTAATACACCTGTCTATGGAAAGAGGCTTGAGCAAGCCATAGTCGCGCACTTTAGACCTAGCCTGACCTTTTCCTCTTCTTGTCCAAACTCGTCTCTCATCTCCTGTGCCACCAAGTCATTGACATCCTCAGCTGAGTCCTCCACTTGTTCCTGTCCCCTGGATAGTCCTTCCAGCTCACGCTCTACGTCGTCCAACACGGCATCTTCCTCACTGTCAAAGGGACTCTCCTGGACCGAGGCTGGGGCCGGGGTTGGTCTGTCGCCCTCTAGAGTCTGCGTTACGCTCAAGGGGTTGGTCTGATCCTGTTTGGAGCAAACATGGAAAATTAGTGTTTGACTAATTACCCGAGGTGACAAGAGATTACCCACTTTGGTTCTGCTACTGTGAACGTAATTGAATACAATAAGGACTAAACTTAACCAACAAGGTTTAACTAGTCTTGGTCTAAGACTGGATAGGGATTGCATTCCCCTTATACTCTCTGTCAACAAGATGAATCAAATCCAGGCTTGGCAATATTGGCAGTGCTACCTAGGAAATTCCGAGCATACCTCACGCGCATGCATTGGCTTGAATACAGAGCGTGAGGTATGCTCAGAATTTTCTGGGTAGCAATGCCAATATTGCCAAGACTTGATTTTGATTCATCTTGTTGATAGAGACCTCCACCACAGCGGCAACTTCACCAGTTTGTCACAGGACTGGCTGCAAAAAAAAGGGGAATACGTAACCATTTTGGCCTCCACGAGTTTCACACCTTCCTACATGTTAATGCTGCTGAAACGAATAGAATCCTTGTGCATAAGAAGTCACTGAGAGGCCATTAAATTAGGTTGTCTGGGACATTTTGGTATAATTTAATAACATATTAATACTTGGAAATGGGAATTAATTGTCTTAAATAGATGGAACCAAAAAGGATGCACTATGGCATTTGAGTTGATATATCAGCATGCAGTCTTATCTCTGGCCAGTGCCAATTTGAGCCAGTATATTTCAAAGAGTGATCATGAATTTACGAATAGAACTTGACAAAACTTTAGATTAGTTTTAATTAAATTATAAAATGAAATGGTCAAGGTTTTTTTCCCTTTTAATATCTTAAAACTGATTTCTTTCCAAGATCAAAATAATTTACATGATGGCCCTACAGAACCTTTACAGCCCTTAAAAAAATTCATAAATTTCAACATTTCCACAGTATAATTTTTTTTTTCCATCCAACATTATTTTTTTTTCATGCATCACTTTTTAATATTTAACCTGTACTGATTATTCTCCCACCACTATGTACTTTTGTTTCACATGTTCTACCAATGCTCACCTCTTGTGAAGGAGGTGTGACATCAATGACAGGATTTTTGAGGGATTCACTGGATGTCTTCCTTGGTGTTGGCTCCTATCGTGGGAAAGACAAGACAACCATTTCAAACGGGCATTCCAGAGTCATACCAAAACCTGTAAGCTTTAGGAGAGACTACTGTCAACCCAGAGACATTTTGGTTTCAGAGAGACAAACTGTATGAACTTATTTTCTTTTGACTAGACACCGGAGTTGTTCTGAATTACTTCAACAGTCAATACTTCAACGTAGTCGGTCCTAACTGTTTCAAGTGTCAAATTATTTATGTCCTTTAGTTAAACTCTGGGAAAAGAGGTTAAGAGGAAAACTTAATTTTGTCGTGTCTGTGCAACAAGGTCGTATCTCCTAAAATGAAGTGTGACTTCACGTTACGTGCAACACAAGTTTTCAATGCCAAAAGGTCGTATCTTGCTGAAAATGACCCGGATGCACACACCAAGTCAATGATGTCGTGATACGCGAGATATGACCTTGTTGCACGGAGCGTATTCGCGCGAGATACGACTTTGTTGCAGAATCGAGTTACGGCCTTGTTGCACTGACCCGACGACTTTAAAAAAAATACTGCAAGTCAGACTTGCGCAATCCTGGCACGCTGGCAGGTTTAATAAGTCAGTTAATATGTATACTTATCAGTGTCCCTAACCAAAATGGAAGATTTCTACTGTTTTAGCAACAGTGACCTTGACGGAAGGAATACGCTATCGCAATATCCCCCTCTGGTTTACAGCCAGGGGGATAAAAATACTGATAATATTTTTCCAAGAATTAACAAAATAAAGAACTTGATGATGACACTTTTTTACTCTTTTATTTTGGATCGCATATTTTACTCTGTATATTTAGATCTCATTTTCAGAACAATTTGTTTGGCATTTCACAAACAAAGGTCTGATTTCAGATTTCCATCTTTTTTTCTTGTGAGCCAAATTTACCAGAGGTTGTGATGATGTCCTTGGTCGAGGCAGGGGCCGTGTTCTCTCAACAACCTTCTCACTGGCAGCTGCATCGGTTGGCTGGGTGCCAGACCGAGGCCTGGGCACTGATGGCGTGGATGCAGCCAGCGGCTTAGGCTGCTTGGATGGGGTGACGGCAGGAGCGGCTTGAGCAGAGACCGGTTTTATGGGCGGACGGTGAGCAATGATTGGTGCTTGCTTGGATGGAGTGGTTGGCGGTTTGGTAGGCTTAAAAAAGGCAAGTTGAGTTTTGTGAATGGATTTTCCTGCAAACTTCTTTTTAGCATGATTTTCATGAAACACGAAACCTATGACCTGCTTTTATTTTTAACACTTAAAGTTGCATTCCATATGCTCTTCAACAAACTCAAGTTTTTTCTATTAATAAATTTTCAACGATTTTTTCAAACAATTTTATCATGTTTTGTGCAATACCTCTCTGGCCATGTTTATGGCACATGCCTCACGTGCGTGGTGCTAAAAAATCTCCTTATATGAAAATTGGCATGCACGTAACGCGTGCTGCGCGTTGGGGCGCAGAACGCAGCGGTGCTTTACCGGCAGTTTGAAACCACTCACGTGATGGGCTCTTGACCAACAGGAATGAGTAAACTGTCGCAGCTATTTATGAATATGAAATAAAGATGTTAGGGTTCCATGAATGTTCCTATGAAAAAGCTGGTAGACAGCAAATGTATTGGCGGTGCCTTAGCATGAAAAGTGTGATCACTATACAGTGCTGCTTTAACGCATAATGTACAAATATTCAATGCTTCGAGTGGTGTAGTAAAACTAGCCTCCCGAGGTTATCCATGGACATTCTATTTTCCCGAGGCGAAGCCGAGGGAAAATAGAATGCTCCATGGATCACCGAGGGAGGCTAGTTTTACTTCACGACGAGATAAAGCATTCAATATTTGTTTTATAACACTTCACCCACAGATTCTGCTTGGTTTTAATATTTTAAATTATTTAAATCTGAACACAGTTGAAATAAACTTCAATTTCAATACAAAATTGGTGGAAAATGTATTTCTCTCACGAAATGTTTAAACCCAACTCTGCGGCGTGCTCTCTTTGGAACAACACGCGCAACGCACACACCAGCAAGCATTTGCACACAAACACCAGGCCGTGAATATACAAATGTAGTACTTTGGTTGCTAATGGTATAGTACTTTGGTTGCTATGGGTATAGTACTTTTGGCAGTGCACTGAAAGATAGCAAAAATAGAAAGTAACATGTGACTCACTCTTGGCCAATCAAGACACAGAATCTGTGGGTGAGGTGTTATAATTGCATACAATGCTTTTTTTTTGCGAAAAAAGTCACAGTCAACAGGCAAAGCTGTACTTCTTTCTGGCAACTCTAGTTTTTGCATTATTTTTTCACTCCTGACTTACTTGATAATAAAGTGCATTTCAATATAATCAGGATATCAACTACGAAGTTGATTAAGTTAAATTTGAGAGGAAGTATGCTTATAAGATGGAATTTTGCGTTGGGGTGATATAAATCAAATTAGGTTTTGCCCTTCACCGACGTTTAAATGCTGTATACTCAGCGTGTTACCAGATTCAGATTCCAGATATCAGATTCGAACCAGCCAACCGATCCTGTTGGCTCGGTGGTAGAGTCGTAATACATCTGCACTAGAAAGCAGGAGATTGTGGGTTTGAGTCCCACCCGAGTGATTTTTTCCAACTTTCACTCGGGAGGTAACACTGAGTATAAAATGTTTAAACGTCGGTGAAGGGCAAAACCTAATTTGATTTGAGAAAGTATGCTTGTTGGCACAGCGCTATGCTATTCATTGCGTGTTTTTTACCTTGGATAACTGTAGGCGGGTCTTTGCTTACCTTGGGTTTGCCTGATGTTAACTTAGGTGCAATGTACGTAGAGTGCCACTTCAGTACCATATCGATAGTCCCATTCACTTTACCATCACTCTGTGGAGGATAGGTAATACACAATAATTTGGAGAAAGCACTTACAAAAATGAAAAGAAGCAAATGAGTTCCAAGAAATTCTGTAATCACAATACTCTGTTTATAACATAACCGGTATTAACCACTATCTCGGTAACATTTCACCAGTCAAACAACGCAAGTGTGAACACAGGAAATATATAGCCATTGGAATTTTAACCAGTGTCTCGGTAAAAATTCACACACGAACACATCCAAGTAGCCCAGTGCGTAAACAGCTTTACAGTGGGATCCGGAAAACTTAGGGTTAAGGAAACAATAGGAAGTAGAACATGGGATCATTAAAGGAACCACGGGTTATGGAAAGCTAAAACTTGGAGAGAAACTTCCCAGGTTCAGCAGACAACCACACAAACTGACCTGTTTGAGTTCAAACGTTCCCCTGATGGCCTTGTCATGAGCCAGGCTGATCAATGGGATCTTAGCCACTCCAATATAAGCCATGTCCTCTGGGTCTGTATCATCAAAAACGTACACATCCAATGTCTGAAATTAAAAACACAAACACAGGATTAGAGCAAAGTGACATTTTGCTGCTTATAGCATTACATGTAGGTTCTTCAACCATTGATCTGATACACCGTGCCCTCTGGGGCCATGCACACAATAGGGAACAAAAGATTGTATACGGCTTTAGCAAGCCAAATATTTTTAAAATGTTTCTCAAATTTGCTCACTTTCTTTTTGACTCACCCTGTACAGTAGCCCACTATTGTTTGGTCACTGTTTGGAAATTGATGAATAATGTATGACTTGGCAGCTGAAAGTTGGTCACAAACCTCAGTTTTAAAACCAACAAAAAGGAGGAGACTTCAGAAAAGCATGGGAAGAAAGGTATCCCACGAACACAGTTGAAACTCACGTCGTTCTTCAAGTACTGATCCAACTCAGCTGTCATGACGACAGGGTAGACGTTGGCATCGTTGAACTCAGGAGAGTTACTGCTGGTTACGATAGTGGTGTCGTGATCGTTGAAATCAAAGAAACGATAGACGGCATAGGGGTTAGGCTGTACACCTGGTTTGGAAAATGGGAAGCAATAGTGAAAACAATACTTTTGTCATCATGGTTTTTTTTAGGGGTTGGGGTAGGGGGTTCACGCATCATGGGCGGATTATGTCATAATCAAATTTATTGCACTGTCAGGCACAGAATCTTCTGCAAGTCCGTAATTTATTGATTCAAGGCCATTTTTGACCGCAAAATTTGTGAAAAACGAGGCACTGAGCAAGGAAACCATATTTGGCAAAGAACACTTACAAAGGCTAAAGTTTACCCCCAAAATAATTGGAATGTTCAAATCCATTCTTAACAATTCAGGCAATTCACAATGCAGTGCGCCACCAAAAGTTTGCCACGGAGAGTTCATTTTTCCCAGTTCGCACTGCGGGACATTTGAAATTGTTAGTTTTTCCGGTCAGTAGTTTCGTAAGCGTATGATTCGAGTATATGTTTGCCCTTTTCTTTTCTTTTTATCAATATGGAGTTTTTGTAAGGTGGCAGAACGCTAAGCCCCAAACTATAACAAATTAGCTCAAGTTGTCTACTGACACTCGTTCAAATGGCCTTTTTTTGTCGACCGTAAACTTGAAAAATTGATTCTCCATGGCAAAGTCTTGGTGGAGCACTGCATTGTGATCGCCCTAAGTCCATATTGTTTCCACAGTCCATCACTAGTCTGTTTTTTTCTTTATATGAACCACATTTGGCTGAAATTTCTTAAATTTAAATTTGAAATGCATTTAAGATATTTTTGATTCCAAATGAAATTTTCATTTCTGGTTTTTATGCAAAAGTCTTGGTCTCAGACATAAATGAATGTGAATTTAAGAACAACCCTATATTATTTCTATTCAACCCGTTTTTCTGTACTGCTCTAAACCACTCAACCTGTGCTCAAATTTGTATCCTTGTGGAGACATTTCCACAATAGGGAACAAAAGATTGTTTACGTCTCCACAGGGCATTTTCTATAGATGAATACGTCTCCACATGGTTTTCACGAAATTGATATAAGAATTTTACTCAAAAACTGGGAATTTCCAAGGTGGGTTGATCCGTCGCAAGTGGAAGAGTTTTAGAAAAGGGATATTAAGTCCGAATTTCAGCCAAGGAAATTAGTTCTGGTTAAAATAAGAGCATTTTGAAACTTCTTTTTCAAACTCGAAAACTTTACTACATGAGAACGACGAAATGTCTCTACAAGGATACAAATTTGAGTGTGTGTGTTCTGAATGGTTTATGGATTCTTCACCTCACATCAAGGAGTGTTAACAGGTTGGGAAAGGCATGAATTTGTTTTTCAAAAAACAAAGGGCCAAGAGAATAAAACCAGAAAGAAATACATATTACTGCAATACTGGTGAAACAGAGAGGGTTTTCAGCATTACATGGTACTCCATACCCACTCACCAAAGCACCAGTAGAAACACCGCATGTGCCCTCTGTTTTGAATGCATATACTGCTCGAGGTACACACAACCTATTTTGCTAAATGTGCACAAGCCAACTTTATCTCCACATGGGCGCCAGAGCTCATTGTTACCATTGAGAGGGTAACTCATGCACAGAGTTCGTTACAGCTTGTAATCGACCGTTATCATGTTGTGGCCATCGTGATTTTTACCCATTCAAATCAATGTAACCAAAGCAAGGCTGGATGGAAAAATAGTCTGGTACCTTTTTGCACAAAAACATTATCATTCAGTATTGTTATTGGATACAGGGAACATGACTGAAATGGCGGCAGCATGATAAAGGTCTATAAGATGAGCACTGGAATTCTAAATGTCATACCATAATGACCTCGTGTGCAGTATCTTCCTCCGTTTACCTACCTTCCCTCCGTGGCTTGAGGCCCGCACATCGCACCACCTTGACGGTCAGCTCGTTCAAGTTGTCCCTCTGCTGCCCTCTAGTGTCCTCCCTGCCTTCGGTCTGGTCCAGGGTTGCTATGGCTTGATTGGCCGTCCTGGTGTTGGACATGATGTAGCCCATGGCTTTCACTCTTTCCTGTTAATGAAAACAACCATCCAATGAACCTCAAAGTAACTGACTGGGTTCACTTTTAATAAATACAAGTCGGTTCTTGAACTGCGCGTCTCGTCTGCTTTCACGATCATCTGTAAAGATGACCTTTGACCTTGGTGCGTGTGGCGTGTGACATCATTATCATATGAAAGTTCCCATGTTGCATCTATGACCCAAGTTTGGTTCCAATTGGACTTCAACTTTTGAAATGAGACCAATTTTACATGTTTAGCCTATTTTACAACTTGACCTCAGATGACCTTTGACCTTGGTATGTAACCATTATCATATGAAGGTTCCCATGTTGCATCTATGATTCAAGTTTGGTTCCAATTGGAATACAACATTTGAAATGAGACAAATTGTACTAAACTTTAACCGAAATACCACATATGTACTACAGTTCACGTACACAGTCTCTTTCCTGAACAAAGTCCAGGCGAGACAAAAAGGCTGCCTCAGACTGTTCTAGAGCCAATGTCTAGATCTTTTGATTCCAACTACATGGTTACATGCTGACAATACATGTCTTTCCGACACCACCGAAAGATTTCCACGGACATGTAAATACTCGGGACAAGAACTAAAAGAAGACTCACTCTGAATAGTCTGAGTGCTTGATCCATGGGGACGCGGAGACGAACCCAAAACTCAATGGTGCCAAAGTTGACCCCAGCACGCTCAAGGCCTGAAGCAAACAATATGTACAAAGTCAGTATGGAAACTGAAAAGATGGAAAATACAATTACCTATTCAATGCAATACCTATTGTAAAATGTACAAGAGCGGACACGCATACAGACATGTACAGACATGTACAAGAACAGTAGGGACACTTAAAAAATGACTAAAGGAAGCACTGAAATTGAAGGGGGGAAAAATGTACAACTATTAATTGTTATTCAATTCAGTAATATGCCACACAATCATTTTACGCACTACATGCACTAGTGTTATGAAAAGTTTGAAAGTCAGGCATGGCGCGTCATTCAATTCTTCCATTCAGAAGAAAATTGGCTGCTTTAAGCCCGGTTCATACTTCACGCCAAAGCAAGTGCGAAGCGAAATTCATGTCTCGGACGTGCTTCAAACATATTGTTGACGCCAAGAAGTTCACTTCGTTTTCGCTTTCAAGTGAAGTATGAACCGGGCTTCAGACAACAAAATGTCAGGAAAGGAGAGGTTTTTTTTAGAATCTACTTTCTGTATGAATGTTTAGAAAATGTGTGAAGTGAACATTTACACATTGATTATCATAGGCTTACACATATTGCGGTACGTTTCGACTGTGTGCCACTTTTTAAGTAGACTTTTATGCTATCATGCGTGCCTTTATGAATGCTTTAGTGAGTTTGCAATGTGTTGTAGAATTTAAATACAGGAATTCATATGGCCACACAATTTACAAAAGAACAAATGCCCAGACCTGTATTAATGACATAATGTTTTTGAATAACACCTAATCCACAGATTCTGTAAAGCTACATGTATTGAGCTCACTGCACACACATCTTGTATCTCACCGATGTGGTAGTATTATCATGCAGAACTTTATGAACAATCTGTATAGCAAGATTTAAATTTTCGGGTTGGGTTTCTTTAATGTTTTCTCTTTTTTCAATCGGGTACCCAATTCCCACATAACCCGTAAATACACATCCGTAAGTAAAGTTACTGAATTTCCCACAAAGAGTACTTCTATTGTTTGCACAAGAATACAGTCGATTCCAGTCGCAAGTAGTGTAAAGCAAGCAGTGCCAACCCAAACACAAAAACTCAGCAACATACGGCGTACACCACAACGCCTACCTAGCAGCTGCTCCGTGCCGTGCAGCCGTCCCTGGGGCTTCTCCAGCAGGTCACGGAACCGCAGCTGACACGCTGCGATGGTGCGGTACTCTGTGCCGATGGCCTGGTGCACCTCCAAGGTCGTTGAGCCCTTCATGAGATGCTGCAGGAAGAAGTCGTCCACCGTCACCTTGTACTGGGAGGTGAAGTCAAACTGAGGCCTGCAATGATATCAAAATGAATTTTTTTTCCAGGATGTTGTCTTTGATGGGAAAACTATGTGTTGGTCTAGGAAAACCAGATATATGCCTGCACGTGTTTTGTGAAAAAAACTACAAGCTTGGCAATTTCCTTAAGACTTATTTTCAAAATTGCATGACATATCATATACAGGAATGCAACTGGTGATTTAGAAAATGAGGAAACTCCAAACCATACAAGACTTTGAACAGTATTTTTCAATTTGTAATGGCATTCATGAGAAATAAAAAACAAGGAAATCAGCGGATCCGAGGAAAAGTTGCATGCATGCATATAAAGTAACTGCGACAAAGTTGCGTTTGTCTCTTAAAACAGGCTTTAAGTTTCTGATATGGTGGTTGAGTTTTGAGGGTAAAGAAAGGATCAAAACAAACGCCTAAAGACTGAGGGTTGAAAGTCTCACCGATCTCCCTTGAGTATGGGCGTTGATTGGAGCTCAAACTCAAAGAATGCGTAAGTCACAAACGTGGACGGGTTTTCATCTCCGAGAGCTTTCAGACCTTCTCTGCTATATACAAGCTGTGAAATAACAAAAAAGATGTCAATTACATGTACATTGACTGTGTAAATGGTCAATGAAGTGTATCTTCAACTTGTAAATAAAAAATAGCAATTGATGAACTCTGCGTGTTAACAGTAGTGTCTCTCCTACGGAGCTCCTATGAGTTTGAGTCCTTTTGCAAATATTCAGACATTTCTTGCACATCCGTGTAGAGTGTTCAAACACCTATATCCAGACTCTACATCCAGACTCAGTCAGCAAAGCAAAAGTGTTTAGGCTTGATTCCTGCTAAACAATCCTATTTTTCAGCATACATTATACAATTGTTGCCTGCTGTAACAGGGTCTGTGGTGTTTTGCCGAGGGTGCCTTTTGCCCCCAAGTTTAGATTTCAACTGTCCAATTCTGTCACTGGTAACGTCTGAAACTGTGGGTCTCTTCCTGTTGCGGTGCAGAATCTGCACAGAATTGCACAGAATTTTCCATATTTTTCTTCGTGTTAATGCTGTACTGTTCAAAAATCAAATTGGTGATCTCGCCTTTGGAACAAGAGAGAAAGCTCTTCTTTGGAGTCGACCTGTTGTCATCTGCCGACATTATTACGGGGAAATTACGGCAAAATTGGCACAGTTAAAAAAAAGCTGACAAACAGTGACGAGCGATGTAAACAACTATTGTGGTCGTAGCAGAAATAGTGCTTCACTGTCCACCATGGCACGTCTTACAGGAACATACATCAATTTAGGTAGTACCAGCGTAGCTACCACCTCGTAACCGAGGTCACACTTAACTAATACAACGCGGTGGAAACAACACTTTCAACAGCAGGAAAGATCAAGGTATTGTACCCCGTGGAATACATCACTCATGTACCACGGCATACATCGCTCATTCGTTTTTGTGGCATGTCACGTGATCCACTCTCGACCAATACAAATTCACAATCTATTACCGTGGTATAACAATTGTATTTGGAGTCTCGGTAACACTGTTCCACAGCCTTGGGAGCAGATTGACTCAAACAAATGTATATGTAAGGTAATTATAAATAATGCATACAATATAGAAATACATTTTTTCAAATAATAGTTGGGGTAATTCTTTATTTTCTGCCTGTTATTCTTTTATGGTCAGAGAAAAGTTTGACTCACCCTTGTAACATGGAGCTCTAGTAGATTCTGGCCACGTTCTAGCTTGATTGTTTCATCAATCTCCTCATAATCGTCATCCTTTTCAAAAATTATTTAAAAAAAAAAACAATCAAAAAACTGATAACATATAATGTCTGGTTTCATAACATGTATATATTTTTCATACTGGACGATAAATTATAATGAAACTTAAACCATTGCTTCTTGTACCATCCCAAACTGCCCTGCCTGTTACTTGCTACAACACCCAACAGCTGCAGTATTGTCTGTATTTTTTATTCAAGGAAGAAACACAATGTGATACAATTTAATACAATGTAATACAAGTACTAATGAGTTAAAGGGTGACTCACATCTGCAATGTCTGTGACCTTGTACTGTTTGGTTCCATAGGCAACATCTCTCAACTGACGCTCCAATTTCTGCAATAACAAAAAGAGAAGGAATATTTCAAAGTCAATGTCACAAGTGAGATTTTTAAAACATACAAACACATTAGGCCTAGGCAAGAAGTTGATTTTTCTTCTTGAGTACTCGCAAAGAAATTACTTGGTAATTTGGACGAATGGAATCCTATGGAGAGAGAGGTGGAGGGAGTGATTCCCTGTTTGCGGGGGATGTATTTAGCAGTGAACCTTAAACCCTAAATTCCCTAAATTGCTACTCCCGAGTACCTGCTTCTACTCGCTTCAGGACGAGTACTCGCTTCTACTCGTGTCAGGACGAGTACTCGAGTAGATTCAAAACCACGAGCAGAACGAGTAGCATAAACTACCCGGGAGTACTTGAGTAATTAAGTTACTCGCCCAGCGATTTATACAGATGATGACTGTTAAAAGAACGCTTTTTTACACACTGGAATGAATAAGAGCAGAGCTGTGATTGTTTCTGTTTTACTGTAAACTTTTAACTTCACCTCACCTTACAATTTCTGGAGGCAAAATAACATGATTAGTTCAATAAAAAAAAAAAAATCTACTCGTAGTCTGGATGCCTTACTTTGATTCTTGCAGCTCTGATATCCAGCAATTGGGCATATTCCTCCAGCTTGGTCTCATACTCTTGCTTGTAATCCTCAAGCCTTGTGGTAGATCCCTCTACCTCAATCTAATAAAGAAAGAAAGTTGGCATGATATGAACTTAAGAAATGAAGGTAATAGACAGGCATGCAACTGGGAATTTAGATAAAACGAGGAAATTCCAAACCACACAAGACTTTGTACAGTGTTTTTCAATTTGTAATGGCATTCATGAGAAGTAAAAAATGAGGAAATCAGCGGATCCACGGAAAAGTTGCATGCCTGAAAAGATATATTTTCAGATAAATTTTTTTGATCAATTCAAATCATTTTCTGAATGATTGATTCACAAGTATTCATAATATGAAAAAGCAAACTCAAGCAAACAACAAATCTTGATTTGAGTGTTTCCTTGATTTTACTCAACATGTTTCTACCAAACACAAATTTTTATCAGCTTTTATGACAGTTTATTAACGATCACTTAATTTTATTTCGTTTTGGAAGTGATATGTAAGCAAACCCCTTCAAGGGAAGTACCAAATCTCAAAAGACTTTTTCAATCATTGCTTAGCTAAGATCTTTTTGGTATTTGGGTTTTTGTGCAGCAGGGCAACAAATGGTTGATAAAAAGATAACAAAAGGTATCTATCTTCCACTTTTTGCCTCGCATTAAAATGCGAAAAGTTTTGTCTAAATTTTAACAAAATTAAACGTAATAACACAGCCCTAGTACTGGGAAACATCGGTCTCCTTTGTTTAGTCTAGTTTGTTTGTTATTTTTTTTTTTGCAATTGGCTGGGGTAACCCACGAAAGTCTTTCGACTCATTTCCAGTGGGTCCCTTGGTAGAAGATGTGGAAGGAAATTGCGTTTTAGTGGTGGGAGGAAAACCCCAGAATGAAATTCTAGGGAATCCCCACTGAATCAGGCAGGGACTGAAAACCCAATCCACATGTTGGCCCGGGCGGGATTCGAACCCGGGTCACAGAGGTGGAATGCGAGGAAAGTACAGCTACGCCAACCTGACTCCCCAGTCTAGTCATTGTTGCATCTTTACCTGATAGTCCTTATTGATCTTATGCTGTAGGATGAGCATATTCCTTGTCTTCTCTAGCTCACTGACTGTCTCAGCATGCTCTGCTTGCAAGGATACTACCTGAGCCTTCAAGTCTGAAATAGGGACAATGACAGAAAAAAAATTATGGTCTCAGTGTATAAGTATTAGATGGTGCGTCATGGCCACTAAACATGATCCTATTACTCCCTGTAGTGCCCAAAGCATGCTCCCCTCAAACACTCATTAATCATGTTTTTACCAAATCATAATTCTGCCATTCACTATGCTCGTCTAGTTGCCCTACTGTCATCGTCTTTAATGTATATAGCTTTTTGGTCTGTATTTTGTCTTGCTATTTTTGTATTTCTAGTTTTTGGATTTGTCCTGCACATGTATATAATATTTTTCTTGTTCTTGTTTTTGTGCTGTTGAGGTCAAATAAAAAATAGTAATAATAATAATAGCTGTCCGAGCACTCTATTGTTTTTATGAATTCATCATTGAATAACAAAAATGTCATACAATGTAGTACAGGCGCTAATGCATTTGCATCACTCATGCATTTGCATTTGAGGCAGTGTACACAGAAAAGAAAAAATCCTTTTTTTTTTTTAATTTACTCCCTGAATCTTCAGTTTTAAATCGTTTCATAAACGTTTGCGTGACATAATTTGCATTGCTGTGCTAAAAAGGCTAGCTGGCTTTCCGTACTTATACCGTTCTTGTTATATTCTTTATGTTGCAGAGCTTAGTCTACACAACTGCTTCACAAAACTTGGATGCCAAAAACTTGCAGTCACATCGGGGACACAGTTTTTTTTCCAAAAGAAATTGGTCTACCAATTTTTCATGTGCTCTCAATCACCATCGATGTGAGAGAAGAAATACAAAAAAATGTCTTGGCGATGCAGACTCTCCGGGACGCGGATGTAGGCAGGTCATATGGGTCAGTGAGAGAGCCCCATAGATCATTTTGCCAACCACTGTTTAGTAAACTGCACGACCATGGGTGATGTACTAACAAAAGAAGAGTCCTTCCAGTTATAATTATAAAATGGCAATTTGTATGTACACTAATAATAATACCGAAGTCTTATATAGCGCACGTATCTACCAACTATTAGGTACTCAAGGCGCTGGAAATTAT
This sequence comes from Patiria pectinifera, assembly GCA_029964075.1. Classification (NCBI taxonomy): domain Eukaryota; kingdom Metazoa; phylum Echinodermata; class Asteroidea; order Valvatida; family Asterinidae; genus Patiria; species Patiria pectinifera. The sequence goes on from CM057141.1 coordinate 14,196,657, forward strand.
GTCTATTATTAGAGAGGGGGTATTACTGCTTAAAGACCCTAGGGTCATATATGAACACATCATTACAAAATCTTTGGCATCAGGATTCTAACCTTTGTTCATCTCTTCGTCCACCTTCTCCAGAAACTCCAGATCCTGACTGCCTTTTTCTTTCCTTTTCTAAAAAAAAGAAGAAGTTTTTCAATAAATACAACAAAGAAATTGAAAATGTGTTCGGAAGGAGGAAAAAACAGAAATTTATAAAGGAACAAAATGAGAGCAATGAGAGAAACAGAACAAAGGAAAACAAGAAATTGAACAAAAACCAAGATCATTAACATGGTGTTCTTTACTTCACAGGTTTTACATCTTTAGCCAGTCACTCTGGACTCCTTCCCCCTACCTTGACAATGATGAGAGCTTCTTCTAGTTCTTGGAAGTCCACAGCGCTCTCCCTGGTGAAGAACTTCATCTTCTCCTGAAGCTCATCCAGCTGCTGTCTCACCTGGTAGTAGCTGATCTGCAGCTGTTGGTTCTCCTTGGATAACTTCTCATATTGCTCTGACATCAGAAGAAACAAATGATGATTGCCAAATGAAGAATTTAAAAGTAAAGTTTGTCACGAGCCAACATGGCCCATCAGGCCAGCGTTCATCTCCGGTTTCAGGGGCATAAAACGACTGAGGATATTTCTATACCCCCTGGATTGGATGCCATTCTTTTGCAGGTTACCTGGGGAGTAACTCCCCTGCACCCATTTATACTCCTGGGTGGAGAGAGGTTGGGGTAAAGTGGCATGCCCAAGGACACAATTTATGGCCAGCAGCTGGATTTGAACCCCTGAGCCTCTGGTCATGTGTCTCAAATGAATCCTTAACCACTAGACCACTATCCTCATCCACATTTTCGTGGATCCCACGAAATAAGTCTTAAGAACAATGTTTCAATTATTATTTTTCACATGAAGTAGGAGGGATATAATTTGCTCTTCATTTTGATAAATCACTAAGATATCATGTTGGTGAAAAGATTGATCGCTCCAATTGATTTCTTTGTAATTTCTATCAAAAGGCCCATTACAAAAAAATAAGCTCTGGTGGCTTATGACTCCTTTTGTTCGGTTAGGTCACATGTGGGCTCGGAGCAGCCGTCTGGTTTAAAACTTTCAGCGACCTTACCTCGCTCCTCATTGAGTTTATCCAGCAAGGTGTTCTTGTCATTCAAGTCCCCCTTGAGGGTTGCCTCCAGCTGGGCTATCTGCAGCTTCAGTTGCTTCTCATTGGCTCGGTACTGCCTCTCCCTCTCAGCGTCAAATGCGCTGGGGAGGCAATATACAATGCAACACTCAATATGTATGGTCAACGTACAATCTCCTAGCAGGGAAATGTACAATTACAAAAAACCTTAAACAGGAAAGGCTTCAATTGCCTTGATAATTAGACACACATCTGTTCATGATACCTAAAATAGGCATGCTTTAAAAAATAAGTCTTTGTTAGGCCAAAAACAAAAAATACTCGGTCTCTGGTCAGACCAAAGTTACGGAATTGATGCGGCGACGCGGCTTTTTTTTTTTTTAAGCTTGGATTGTACAGACAAGGTGGGGTACTATTTTGGTTTTTTTGGTGTCTTCATGTACATTGGTGTCCTGCATAACTTGCCTTAGTGCCCTCAATCATTTGCCTTGGTGCAATTTCCCATTCCTTGGTGCTCTTTGGTAAAAAAATTTGAGGAGGTGCGGCAATAGAGGGCGCTGTTGGAGCTACCGCGGAACATTTTGGAAATAAAAAAAGACGCGCATGGTTAAAATCGATGCGCGCGCTGACCAGAGACCGATTTTTTTTGGGGGGGGACTTAAAAGTTCAAAAAAGAACCATTGAAAATTGGATTTGGTGATGTGGACTTCTTGATGCATTCAACTTAGCTGGCATTGAGTTTTACGCATTTTGATGCAAATTTTTATGGTCATCCAAATGTTCCTTCGTCACATCCAAATAGATGATTTTCCTTTTGGGATAAACATGACACAAACATGATATATTATGGAAGGTACCAATGAAATAGAAGAAAAAGTCTTGCCAGAAAGTAACCCTGACCTTCGGATTGCACCACCAAGGGAGGGGCCCCCAGGGGTAAATGACAGATGGTCGGACATTGGATCATATGCATGGCGTTCACATCTGTGTTAACTTTGTGAACCAGTGTGCACCTGTGGTGTCCCCCCCCCCAACTTGGGCTCTCGAAAGTTGTTCAAAAGTGCCGTCTACTATTCATGCACGCAGTCCATCGATTCCATGAAAAGTTTAAGATTTTACAGATTCGGTTACCATTGTCCAATAGACTTGCATGCATTAATCTGCTGCATTTATCACAAGGTTAAAACCTTCAATCTTGATGTGAACATGTGCAGTTAACATACCAAACTGACTAATAAGAGCATTTACCTGTTCAATAGTTTCTCATTGGCTTCTTGTAAAATAATCTTTTCGTTCTCAACATTGCCGATTCGCTCCTGGAGCTGAAATGAAGCAGAATAATAATTCTGTGAGAATCTATTCTTGCTAACAACCCCAACAAATCACAGAAACATTCAAATTTTACAGAGTTTGTTAACTGAATATAAAGCTTGATTTGTAGAATGCAACAGCGTACCAGAAGTTGCAGGTTCGAACCCTGCTTCAGTCAAATTCATCTTTCTGTCCAACTGAATCCAGCGGATAATTTGAGAGCAAGTTAAATGCATGTAGGATAATTTTTTTTAAATTTTTTTTAGTTGAAGCCACAAAACTGCTACAAAGTTAAAGTAGAGTGCTTAACAACTAACCCGTTGAATTATCAGCTCAGTTGAAACTATACATTTTGAGACAACATAGAAAAGGTTGTAACCAATTTTGAGTCTTGTAACTAGATTATGTGGCAACGTACGTCAAAAGGGTGCCCGAGGGCATCCTATTTTGAAACCACCTTCAATGTTAGTTTTCTTCGAAACGATACCATATTTGAAAGTAGTACTTTACTTCGCTCCTTCTGGTATTGCCAATGATCCTAGGTGGCTATAGAGACATCCATGATGGTTCTGTGTGAGGTGCTAGACTCTTTGAGCTCGCTCTGAAGCCCAAGTACTTTACTCTGCTCCTTCTGGTATTGCAAATGATCCAAGCTACGTGGCTATAATTACCTCCATGATGGTTCTGTGTGAGGTGCTAGACTCTTTGAGCTCGCTCTGAAGCCCAAGTACTTTACTTCGCTCCTTCTGGTATTGCAAATGATCCAAGCTATGTGGCTATAATTACCTCCATGATGGTTGTGTGAGGTGCTAGACTCTTTGAGCTCGCTCTGAAGCCCAAGTACTTTACTCTGCTCCTTCTGGTATTGCAAATGATCCTAGCTACGTGGCTATAATTACCTCCATGATGGCTCTGTGTGAGGTGCTAGACTCTTTGAGCTCACTTTGAAGCCGAAGTACTTTACTTCGCTCCTCCTGGCATTGCCAATGATCCTAGGTGGCTATAATTACCTCCATGATGGTTCTGTGTGAGGTGCTAGACTCTTTGAGCTTGCTCTGAAGCCCAAGTACTTTACTCTGCTCCTTCTGGTATTGCAAATGATCCTAGCTATGTGGCTATAATTACCTCCATGATGGTTCTGTGTGAGGTGCTAGACTCTTTGAGCTCGCTCTGAAGCCCAAGTACTTTACTCTGCTCCTTCTGGTACCGCTTGTTGAGTTGCTCCATCTCCGCTAAGACAGTATCGTGGCTCTTCTTCACTGTTCTTAGATTCTGTCAAAAACAAAAATGCACCAAGTCAGTTCCCTTTGTGGTTTATTTGAATTTTTTTTTGCAATAAAAAGCCGTATCCTCTTTGAGTGATCCCCGTTTGCTATTTCCATGGTTTGCAGGATTGATAATGTTGCTAGCACTGTGACTTTGGGCGTGATCCCATATACAGGTTTATGGCTTCTGACTAAAGCCCTCAAACAAAGATATTGATAAATTGGGAAAACTGCTGACATTGGGCTGGACAGCTCAGTCGGAAGAGCACCTGGAGGTCAAAGGTTCAAATTCCGCTCCAGTCAATTTATGTTCAACTTTATAATTATTAAAGGGAATATACATCATTTGCTTTTGCTGTAATTTTCAGAAATGGATGGCATTGGGGGGTTGGAAATATATAGCAAATATAGTTACACTGACTTTTTTGAGGTTTTGGGTTCGAAAATGCTATAAAAACCAAGAAAAACGATCATTTTTTCTGTAGTCTGGTTCCCTGACTCCATATAAGAAGAAACAGAGCAGTTTACATACATTGGGGAATTGTAAGGTCAGGGAACCAGTCTAGCTGGCTCGTACCCGTTCATAGGTTTGTAATCAATTGCAAACAAGTGCGATGGTCAATTGGCGCCAGTATTTGAAAAAAAGCCAGTTGTTTCCAACGCTGATCGGCCGATCAGCGTTGGAAATTGATACAAAAATACCACTTTTCTTGAAAATGACAGTATACCAGGTGCCATGATTTTACAGGATGCTTTACACTCTCATTCACTAACAGTCCAGCAAGGTGTTTCAAAATGATTTGGTAGTTTTATTTTTTGATGTTTGCAAATGTTGTATTTTCCCTTTAAAATCCCAAGGACTCTTAACTTGTCATTAGAACTACAGCCCAGTTGAGAGCAGTGGACTGGACTCTATGTCAGGGCTGAAATAAAATATATGTATCTGGATGTTTGGTCATTTCTGGAAACTTCAGATTTCAACTGGTATTCAATTCAATTCATGTCATTTTAACTTTATAATCTCTTATGGGAAATTCCTTTCCGCCTTTGATTGCACAATTTGCAAGAAAGACTACACATCTCCAAGAACTGTTAAAACATCCATCTATTACAAACAAAATGTTTCGTGTAACTACTGAAAATTTAGTCATTCTCCAAATCAGGATAGATTGTTGGCGACATTTTTTGAATACTGACCTCTTCCAGGTTAGCAAACTGAGATTTCAAAGCCTCCAGCTTTGTGGATTTCTCCTTGACCTCTCTCTGCAGACGAATCATCTCAACATTCTCATGAATGTTTGTCCTGGTTAACGATTAACAACATTGGAACACAGTTAAATAACACAAAACTGGTGAGATGGCTGGCAAATACAGTGAGGTGAAAATGTGGTATGTAAACCCCCCCCCCCTCGCCCCCAACCAAATAAAACTTATTTTAATAGAATTATTAGCTTTTGTTGCAATTGACCTATCGTCGTTTGCGTGTTAGCCACGCCCCTAAGACAACCCTATGGAATTTTTGTACCTTAAGTTTTGTTTGTCTCAGATTTTGCCTGTTAGGCGTCCATTTGTATATCACATAAAATTTGGACATTTCACAAGCTGCGTTGACGCGATTCTATCGCGATGGGTTAATTGACTGATTACAATTGATGTGCTAGCCCCCAGTACAGTAAGTTCATTAAGTTCATTGATACAATCGTTACCACAAACTGGGTTTTTTGTAAGGTTTTTTGGTTTTTCATAAAAAAAACAATGCCAGAAAAGTTTGTCAGCAGGTTACTATGTTGTCTCATTCATGTGGTTCAGGGTTCGAACCAAAATAACCAACTCAAGTTGCTCAGTGTGTTTTACTTCTCATAATATTCAGAAGCTTATTCTGCTTAAATCGTTTCATATTTGGTTGGTTAGTATTCACAGAGTTAGTGTTTGTGCAGGGAAGTCAAAGTTAGCAAACTTGTGGTTGACATTCCTATATTAAATATAGACTACCCTCATTAACCATACATATTAACCATACATTAAATCTCAAATGTGAGAATTATAAAAAAAAGACCACCTGAGTTAAAGCAACTATATCTCCAAGCACCTTTTGTTAAAATCCTTATGGACTCCGTGCACAAGTACCCCCTCAATGGTTACAAAGGTTACATACGCACACACAAACCAGCACCCAATTTCATGAAGCGCTGCGACGCGTCGCAACCCGAGTTACGACGTGTAACACGTCGCAATTCGCAATGCATGGAGTGATCCATTGCACGAAACTTGTATGTGTTGGACGCGTCGTAAGTTCCTTGGCAACAGCTTATAACACGTCACAAATTATGACATGTCTAGTGCAAAATAAGCGTCCTTTTCTTAGCCAGTTTTATGCCTCAAAAATTACATAAACGAGACGATAATTCAGATATAATGTGTGTAAAGTTGTAAATGGAAAATGCATTGAAGTAATTATGAATTAGTTTGGAATTTTGCAGTTGAAATTTCAAAGTAGCTATACAGTCCACCGCGAGCTTATTTTCCTTTAAAACTGCATCACACGTCTGCCAATTTGTTTTACGTTTTAAAAACTTTTCTAGAGGATATCCAACAACTCTTTGTCCAATATCAGACGGCTATATACTGTACGCTGAATAAATACATATAACAGTCACCATCTTGTGCTACAAATACACCTACGACGCGTCACACGACGCGTTTTGTGAAGTGAATCACAAGACGCATCACAGCTCCGACGCATCATGGAGAACAACTCGTCGCAGCGCTGCATTGCATCGTAAGTGACGATGAGTTTAATGCAATCGGGTGCAGTGCTCAGTGTGTCCCTCCCTCTAGAGCTCTTGAAAGTGGACACAAAGCGCCCTCTACAGTCCATGCATAGAGTCCATTTCCCAAATAAATGTGCAACCCTCAATTGGGAATATACATGTAACTCTATGAGGGTTGTGATAACATACATGTAAGTTGGCCGCACAGATTTTCAAACTTTACTGTGAAGTCGATTGCACTGTGTACAACATGACGGGGATTGGAATGAATACAAGCAAAGGGTGATGAAGGGAAAATCATTCAATTACAAAAAAATGAAAGTCTCATGCTATGGAATAGACCTAAGACATAATGACGTCATGCTTTGTTTAAATGTGCGCTTTTCTATGGGAGCCGGGTGGAGACGATTGGCTCTCGTCTCCACCTGGCTCCCATAGGAAAGCGCAGATGTAAACAAAGTGTGACCCCATTATGTCTTAGGTGTATCAATCACATGCTGTCTGTTGTATGGTTCATATTTTCAGGCTTTTGACACTATTTACGCCCAAACTATATGGCGTCGTCCCCAACTATAATTGACCTATCGCGGCAGAATCACATTAGAATCGCATCAATGCAGCTTGTGAAATATTGTCCAATTACATGATAATACAAATGGACGCGGAATGCGCAAAATCTGAGACAAACAAAACTTAGTATACAAAGACTCCACAGGGTTGTCTAAGGGGCGTGGCTAACTCGGAAACGGCGATAGGTCAATTGGGATGATCCTAACTACAGCTAGGATCATCCCAATTATAGTTAGGAATTCTGCAACTATTGTCAAGACTGTCTTTTAGTTGGGACCGTTGCCATATAGTTGGGCATAACATTGCCATTACAAAAATTTAAAGAGGTTGTGGAATGATCGAAGACATTTCCGTCATTTTTCGGGTATATGTAGCCTAAGGTGTTATGAAATGAAAACCGACTATTGTGTCTGTCATGAAATGAGTAAAAAAGGTACTTTTTGAGAGCTGTTTTTCAGGTCCTGTTTTGACCCAAACGTGCAATTTGTGTAAAAGTCGTCGTTTGGGGCAGCAAACAAAACATAGTAAATCGTGACGCTATAAACAGAACTCCCGATGCAGAGTAGTATAAACGAGTACTGTTTACAATGTATTACGTTACAATTTACTATGTTTGGTTTGCTGCCCCCAATGACGACTTTTACACAAATTGCACGTTCGGGTCGAAACAGGACCTGAAAAAACAGCTCTCAAAAGTACCTTTTGTACTCATTTCATGACAGACACAATAGTCGTTTTTTATTTCATCACACTTTAGGCTACATATACCCGAAAAATGACGGAAATGTCTTCGAGCATTCCACAACCTCTTTAATCATGAAGGAACGGACATTACTTGATGAATGAGGTGGAAGGGTTTGGGAGGGGGGGGGTGGATGGAGGGGAGTGGAGAAAAAGGGTTATGGAGAAACATGCTTGATGAAAATGAAAGGTGATGACGACCCATCTTTACAGTCAGCTATGATGGAAAGAATTAAATCAATTACAGGAATTACATTGATTAATGCCAGGAAACAAAAGACAGCAGGGCCGCATTATTATCCTTTGAAAAGTTTGGGGTTAATTTCACAGGTGCTATTTAGGCAATCCCTCGGTTATAACTTTTGCAAATCCCTGGAATTCCATAGACTGCATTTGGCTTGTTAAAAAAATTGCTTCAAACAGAGTGTTATTTTTCCACCGTTTATCCTCACATATTATATTGGCTTGTAAATGGACATTTGGCTTCAAATTTTCCTGGTTTTAAGTACAAATCAAATGGAGTTGTGTACAATAATGATGTGCAAACCCAACCCGAAACCGACCCGACCCGACAATGACTTCGGTTTGGTTTTTCCTTTCAGTTTAGTTTTTTATCATTTCAGTTGGGTCGGGTCTGTTTTGGTATTGCGATTTTCGGGTCGGGTCTGGTCAATTAAGCCGTCTTGTGAAAAACCTGATATGACCAATACAATGTCCACCCACTGCACCATTGTGCATGTGGCTTGCGGTCTATCATGCACAGTCTGTAATGTGTAGGCCCACCTGTAGGTTGAGTCAGGAGTGTTCACCCCTCTACGTACGGTACGATTCTTTACTGAGAGACGATGATTTTCAAAAAAAAATCACATGACGTGGGTAACTTAAGGGCACAAAAAGCAGACAGTGTTCGTGAAATATAGGACGATTTGCCAAGCCAGATATTTTGGGGTTTCTTTTCGGTTGGTTCGTTTTTTGTCGGGTTGGGTTGGATTTGGGGAGTTCAGATTGGTTTCGGTTGACATCCATAATGTTTCAGGTCAGTCTGGCCTGGTCAACCCGACCCGATGCACAACATTAGTGCACGATACTCCTTCAATAATGACAAAGGAAAAAATATATAAGACTTGAAGCTTTGCATGGCGGATGAGATAAAGTAGAAAGATGCAGGTAACACCATGTGGAAAGTCATCTCTTCTTAAGAAAATATGACATACACCTGCATACCCTTGCCATTCTCCGCCTGGCAAATCTCTTTTAAAGTCATTTCCCCCAAGATGTAAGGTTAACAATCACACAACCATTCGTGCATATTCATACATGTACGTGCATTATTGGGTTCAGGAAAGCACAGGTATATGGTCAAATGGTGCAACAAATTCACACACATGTCACTGCATCAGCTGATGCTGAACACTTACTTTGCTGTATGCCTGTTGTCATGGAAACAGAGGGAAGATAAAGAATGAAAACCAGGTGACAGAAAAGATTATCTTTTTTACACAAACACTGTAAGAAAAACAGACAGTATGAATGCGGGAGGCTCTTTCTAAACAACATTTTTGCTGCAATAGAAACTAGAGAACTTTTGTGTGCAACTAATTTACATGTATAGGCTAGACCAGGTGGATAAATTTGCACGAATACAGGGCAAGTTAAAAAAAAATGAAACCAAAATGTTGCCCCCTATTTTTTTTTTTAAAGAAGTTCTGTAGCGCTTTTCTGGATCTAGAATATGAAAGCCCAATTAATAAGCTTTCTTTTAGTGAAAGAATTATTCAAATCGCTCATGTACTTTTCCAGTTATAGAATTTTGAACACAAACACCGTTTTTTTAGCTTGCTCACAGATCGCATTTAAGGTACTTGACATTTCAGTAAAAATGATATCAGAATAATCATCTGAAAATGATATCAGAATAATCCCATAAGTCTCCGGGGTAGCCAAGTAGAAGGCAGGGCAAGACTTTATAATCTGGACATTATAATAATATAAAACATGTTGTTTTAACATTGGAATCAGTAGGTTTTTACATAAATGTTATGATAAGTGCCAGTTATCATGGTTCTGAGAGTCTGATGTGTTTTCTGATATGTGAATACCGTAGTTTTTGTTTTGCTGAAATATCACTTACCTTTATTGTGATACGTGGACAAGTTTGAAAAACGGTGTTTGTGTGTTCAAAATTCCAAACTGAAAAAGTACATGAGCGATTTGAATGATGCAGAACTTCTTAAAAAAAAAGGGGGGGGGGGGGAAGGGGGGCACAATTTGGATTTCCTTTTCTTTTTATGCACCCTGAAGAGAGGTTTCACATGAGAAATTCACATGAGAAAGGGATGCCAGTGGGTTTTTGCCATAGGGCCAGAAAAACTTGACACGATCCCAATGCACCATACTCATGTTGCAATATAGCACGTGTTGCATGGTAGGTTAAAATTGCATGTACTATACATAATTCATGTATTGCACTAGCATGGTGACCACCATTGAGCAGCGCACGCACAATGAACAAAAACTCACCAACCAGTACACTTAGTTTTGAAACTATCGTTCGCCATACAATTGAAATGTGCTAACACAATGCTCACAATAGCTAACGTAGGCTCCCGTTTTGGATTGCTACTAACATTTTTAGCAGTTCCCCACAGAAGCATATGTGTACGCGTACAAGATGTGAGGAACGGAATGACTGATAGCTCAACGTATGCACATGTGTATCTGTTTTCATGCGAAACCTCTCGAATCATTATAATGAAGAGAAAAGAACAGGCAGCTAAATTTACTTGCCTTTAAAGTAGCATTTAATATCAGTGTGCTTCTACAGCTCATTTCTTAGCTTTGGTCAAGGCGCTCGTCAGTATTCGTCCGTACGGTATTTCGGCCTCGGGCGCTGCGCGCTGACTGATCGCTTTGCGATGCATGTGAAAATACAGCGCGAACAGCGACCTCATACGGCCACTATTTATATGCAAATCATTTGGATCTAGACTAACGCCTTGGTCCAATCGGTCCATGTGAGGTTTTGGGGGTGGTGCTCATTATGCTAATAGCCTAAGCTGACCTTAAAAGTTGTTTTCTTATTGGTCGATCGTTGCGTGGAAACTTGCATAATAGTTAGCGAGCGGTGTGGCGAGACACGTACTTTATGTCTCAGACACATTACACACCACACCAATGCACCAAAAATGTGGTTTCTGACACGTCCGCAAAAGGCGAATAGCTGCAAATAATTTGATGACGTCGAGATTTACCAAGGTGTGATTGGACACTCCACATATTAGCCCCGCCTCCACTTATCCGTATTCACATATGAGGTCGTGCGCTAGAAATCTAGCACAATATAAAGAAAAACATAAGCTTTTGCCGCCGATTGGACCAAGGCGTTTGATCTGATCCGAATGATTTGCAAAAATAGTGGCCGCATGAGGTCGCTGTTCATGCTACATTTCTAATGCACGGCATAGCAAAGAAATGTCGCCGACCAAACGGACGGATATAACGACGAACGCCTTGACCAAGGCTACTCATTTTTGCAACTAGTTTAGTACTTTTTGCTTTGTCTGAAGCGAGCTAAATGCAGTTTCTACCACAACATGTATAGAGAGTGCACACTATAATTTCCAACTTCCAATGGCAAGACAAGATTCTAATTCTTAGATTATTGCTGAATAACAGGAATACTGCATAGAAATAGGAATAATTATCCTCACTGACCTTTGACCTGCTGACATCTGTTCCTTCAGTCTGAGTAGTGTTTCATCATGCTCCAGTTCCTTGATTCTCACCTGGGCACATTAAAAAAAGTCATCTTTCTATATTTTGTTTTAGATACAAAAGTTGTTTCGGGTAACAAGTGTAAGGTTTCCAAACATTGTATTGAGTCATTGTAGCTCAATCCTGAAACAAATAACTATAAAAATGTCATGAAACAAACAAAAAGAAACACTTTCACCTCACTAGGAATGCATTTTGAGTTAACTGAACACATACATTTCTGTTTTGAGAGTAATTTCACGCTATGCTTGTACTTAGTATAGTGTCTGCCGTCACACATGAAAACGGTATAGGAGTCATTTGTCCTACATGCTTGAACAAACTCAATGGTCGAGGACTGTTGTTTTGTCACAAATCACAATAATAATCAACTAAATTTTGCACCAATTTGCACCTACCTGTTCCTGTAGAATCTCCCGATCTTGCTCTAATGAGGCGATGTGATCCTGCAGATCCTGAATCATTTCCTCACTGGGTTTCAAAGACAAAAAAAATATAACTGTGTCAAGTTCCAACATATTATTTCCAAGTACTCATGTGGTCTGCTCACAAAGAATCCTAGTTATCTTGTAATAAATTTTTCAAAGCATTTTAAGCATTAGAAGCACCTTAGTACTTGATCACATACAAAGTGTAACATTATATTTTTCAATGATCAGCAACAAGCTCTTGAGTCGACCGGATGCATCATACGCAGTTTATTTTATTTTGATGTTTTTAATATAAACCATGCACTGCCTCTCCTATTTGCGATGCACACATACTGTGACAGACATCATTTCAATACAATTCAATAATGGTTTATTAATATCCACCTTTCCTGCACAACGTTTTTTAGTGTCAGCCTTTGTAAAGTGTTGGCTAAATGTTCAAATGGTGCATGAAGGTTGGGCTAAAAGCTTACCAAACTAAATGGATTTGCATCCTTATTTTGAAGCCATATAGCCTGTCCTATCATAGGGTTAGGTCAGGTATCCAATTTAACTGCAGTGGCGGATCCAGGGGGTAACCAAAATTTTCTCAAATAAGGTCATTTTTTACTTGAGAGAGCCCTCCCCCTCCTGTAGCCTCTCTGGATCCGCCCTTGAACTGTGTAACACATAGTAACACATGTATGTATTTTTCTGCTTTCTGTGCAAATGGAATGGTATCCATAAAATATAGGATAAGTTGACCTTCTGCAAACTGAAATCTAAACCAACATCTCATCACTCGCATTTGGTCTACTGAATAAATACTACTGCCAACATGTTAAAGAGGTTGTGGAATGCTCGAAGACATTTCCGTCATTTTTCGGGTATATGTAGCCTAAGGTGTGATGAAATAAAAACGACTATTGTTTCTGTCATGAAATGAATACAAAAGGTACTTTTGAGAGCTGTTTTTCAGATCCTGTTTCGACCCGAACGTGCAATTTGTGTAAAAGTCGTCGTTGGGGGCAGCAAACAAAACATAGTAAATCGTGACATAATAAGCAGGACTCCCTATGCAGCGTGGTATAAACGAGTCCTGTTTATTACGTCACGACTTTTCTGATTTTACGAAGAACCCGACGACTGTTGATTTCAATTATGCGCTCGCCGACCGACAAATCACTCGATGAATTTCAGTTTTATAAACATATAAACGCACATTACAAAAGAATGGGAGTTTGTCATGATGATATATATGGGTCTACTCTTCAATAAAAAAATATAAAAAACAAAACGACTTTCAGCATTCCACAACCTCTTTAAAGGTACATATATTAAGATCATTAGCTTTTGTGCATTGTTTTCAACAAAATTGTTCAAAATTGTAAGTAAGTTGCATATTGCAGCTCAGTTGGTTAATACACATTGTGAGAAAACGGCGGAAACATCTGCACAATTTTTGGGTCTTGTACCCGGCTCCATAGCTCATGCACAAAAAAGTTCGGAAATGGTAAAGAAAAGTGAAAAATGTAAAAAAAAGTGTGCCCATAGGCAACTTTTTTTAGAACACCTTTAGTTCTTGTTTTCTTTGGAAAGATATTATTTCAGGTAGAATACTTTCACAGGGTATTTGATACCAGTCCTATCATCACTTTGAGCAAGGTAGGTACTTTTGGGGTATTTGCAAACGATCCTGAAAATGAATCCTAACCTTTTCCTTCAAAACACATGAAGGCTATAGGCTGAGACAGCCCCATAGTGATTACTCACAGTCTGTGGTTCTCCTCTCTTGCCTCCTCAAGGAGACTGTGACCGTATCTTGGTAGGACATCCGTCCTGAAGGCTCTGGGTGTGGCTGATCTGAAGGGGGGAGGGAGGGAATAAAAGCATTTTGTTGGCTTCAAAACTGTTGGAATACATAAGCCAGTAATTTGCATGTTTAACTAGTTCTACTGCATATGACTCAAAGGATCTCATTGTCTTACTTGGTCCGATCATGTCCCTGTACTCTCAAGCCTTTTCGTACGTTGTCTGGTGGTGGCGGTTTGGGTAGACCCTAAATACAAACAAAACAATAGAGTTAGTTATTACAAACAAATGTACACTCTTTTGCTGAAAATGGACTGCAACACAAATATCAAAAAGTCCCATCATTTTTTTTCACGGGGTATAGTTTTGCCATCTTTATAGTTTCCTAGCTTTGAACTGTGACATTGTGCATAAATGTATATTCGGGCCTGTAGAGTAGGCCATACAGTTAATAGTATTGTTCCAACAGAAATGTTAAAATGAAATTCCATGTCTTTTCCAAAATTAGGGGGAAAAAATTAGGGCTTTCCATGACCAATTCCTATGCTGTTTTGGAATCTTTTGAGCCTAAATACACTGGTCAACAGTCTTGACCCTACACTCCAGTGTAAGTTTCTGTAAGTTAAGGTCATATTCATGTGAGTTTCCATCCAAATTATGTGGCTTTGGCTTGCAAGTACTCATGTGTCTACGGGAAGTCGCTGCAGCCATTTCCCATGGAGGCATGCGTCGCTTCTAGCCGTAGTCAAGTTATTCAGACTCAATTATCAATGACTTCAGACTGGCTAAGTCTCAGTGAAATTCCAAGCCCCTTGCTTATGATATGCAAAAATTACTTTGGCAACCACACTTAAGTTTATACTTGGTACTTGGTTGGTGGTTCTCCGAAATATTCCATCTAGGGAATTTAAACTGGAGGTGTGGCACCAGGGTTTACAAGGTGCTGCGGCCACTGCCAGAAACACCAGGGCAAACCCCTTCTCTTAGCGACAAGTGTTACTGGGTTCTTTAACGTGCATTAAACAACACACAGGACCTACGACTTTACGTCCCATCCAAAGGACGAAGCAATAGTGGTAAAGTGCCTTGCTCAAGAGCACAAGCACCATGTTCCATGGCCAGGATTCGAACCCGTGTACTACGGCACATGAGTTGAACACCGTAATCATTGGACCACAGCACCCCGCTGAACTATTCTGGAATTGTCCTGTGTTGAAGGTTTGGACTCATGTACGGTACTTGTTTTACTTAAAACTGAATGAGGGTGGGGAAAAAATGGAGTGTCAACCCTGAATGAGATAAAGCAATAAAACTTACAGTATTTATCCTGGATTGGACATGAGGATAGGGTGTCGATCTGGTACCCTGAGTGGCAAGCTGTTGTTTAGTAACCATCAACTAGAAACACACACAAAAAAAGAGATAATAAAATGATGACAAAGACATTGTGCTGAACACTGTCAATAGCACTCCTGATAATGTTGATCAGGATAAGAATCACACAAATATACCAAGTGGCATTTTTGATAGAAATCTCCATGCCATCCCCATTCTTTCAAAATTCTCAATAATTTCATGGTAACATTTTGAAGCATCTTGATTTATTCGCTCTTTTCATACTCCGCCATTGGGCATGCACAGCCTCGATCTGGCAACTTTACACAATTAAAATAGAAAATAGAAACTGAAATTTAGACCATTTTCTGCTTGAAATTGGGACAGCTGAACCCTATATTTCTTCTGTCCTCAAAACGTCCCCACCCCCAACTCCCAAAATAATTCCCCTTCCTAGTTAATACAATCTAACCAAATACCTGTGGCAATTTTCACAAATCCACTGCTCAAAAATGTCACCATCCTTAAAACAAATAAATTACTTATTGTAAACAAAGATGGTCGACATTCTGGTCTAGTACCAAGCCTTCTGCATACCTTGTTCTTAAGCAAGTCGTTCTGTTTGTTGAGCTCCCTCACTTTACCCTGAAGGTCCTCAAGTATCTCTTCTGTCTCCACGTCCCGCCCCTTACGAGCAGGCCTCTTGGCTCCTCCCTCCTCCTGGTCCTGCTTCTTCCGATCGCTGACTAGTCTTAGCAACTTGGTGGCCATTCTACAAAATGAAATAATAATGCAAATTATAAGGTGAAGAGGTTTTGGAAAGATTTCCATATACGAAGTTCACTCAACATCCTGTGTACAAACCCTATGAGATTGGACTGAAAAATTCTAAGTGTTTTCTAAGAAAATGCTTGTATTTTCTCACTGCTCAAATTGACTTTGATGACATGAAAAATCTTTCCCAGTTTTTTTTTTACGCCTTTCAAAGATGCTGGTTTAGATGTTAATTGGAAGAAAGAAAAACCTCATCAACTGATGGGAAAAGCCTTTTGTGCGAAGAGTGTAAGGCTTTTCCCTGTCTCTCTGAGGTCTACTGGCAAGAAGTTCCAGAGAAAGGGTTCAATGTTTGAATGGCCCTGTCACTGTTAAAGGCAAGGCGAGTTCAGTCTTGACACAGAATTATACCTTTCATAGGGAGCGTGGAGCGTGACTACATGTTTGAAATCAAGGCAAATTTCAAGGTTTAATTACCAAGTCGGTTGTACACTACATAATATTACAGATATTATTTTGGATCTTATAGCGCAAAGATTGCACTTCAATGTGTGTGTATGAAACATCGGGTATTGTGTATGAAGTACAGCAGACCTGAGACTTCAGCAAGGCTACCCAGTGAATTCCAAGCGTACCTCATGCACGCTGTACTGACGCTAATGGGAGCACAGGACGAATGCTCAAAACTTTTCCATGTAGCGCTGCCAACGTTCCCAAGCCTGGATTTGATTCATCTTGTTGATAGTGACCTCATGGCAGCTTTACTCTGCTTGCTGGACACTGGCTGTATTAGTGCATTAAAATCCAAATCCAGTTTTGGACCAAAAGTACGAATGGTCCTGCACAATAAACCTCACTTTTATAACCTAATTAGTTAGAAATTAGCAATAGTTGCCGAAATTATTTAGATTCCGGACTCACTTTTTAATTTTCTCCTCCTGTTTGCGGGCGTGTCTCTTCAAGACCAAGTTCTCATCGTGGAGGCGGAGGTATTTATCTTCCAACTCCTCCCGGCTGATCTTGGCAACGGCTCGTCTCTGCTGCGCACGACGCTGTTCGCTATCTGTCAAGGGACAGAAATAGTTTCAACGCAAGTGACAACTTTTCAGAATAAACTTGTTCAGTGTATTCCAACTGGCTGCACATGCGTACATCAAGATAAATCATTTTGGACAATTTTCACTTGGTATAACCAATCTACTGTAAGCATACAAAATCATAGAGGGTATCAAAACATTTTTCAATCAAATGTTCTTATTCTGCAGTGCAGCATTTAAGATGTTTGGGCCGAACCCTGTAGTAACAATTGAATATACTTTTTTTCATATGATCTGTGTCACGATATTCAAGATATCCAATAAGCCATTTGCAAGTAACCTATACCCTTTGGAATTTACATTAAAAAAAACATCTGGTACACTGACTTGCTCAGAATGCTTGGCACATTTTAACTTTGAATTCTCCCGACCAAAGACACTGTTGCTAATCATATAATTCGGGGCAAGCTCTTGCATAGTTCCGTAAGAGACACTCAGCAACAATACATTGTTCACAATGGGTGAGAATGACACAGAGACCATGCCAGAGCTGGGGGTTGCTAGCATAAGGCTTGCCCCGAATCACTTTATATAGTAGCAGTCTCTTTGGTTGAGAGAATGCAAAGTTAAAACGTGCAAAGCACCGGATTAAGTCAGTGTTCCAGATTTTATTCAAATTTAACTCGCAAATGGCTTATTAGCACCTGTACTACATTGTATTACATTGTGTTTATTCAATGAAGAATCAATAAAACCATAATGTGCTTAGGTAATTTCAGGTGCTACAATAAGGGTTAAAATGAATATATATGCAGTTTTGGCAGATGCTTGATATGTATGTATTGGCTGTATTCATTAGTTGTCCACATGCTTTGCATACAGTGCATTCAAATTTTTCTTCTCTGTGCAATTGCTACAGCTGCAAGTTTGTTCACATCTTTCATGTTTGATACCTCTGACCCTTTTTAACTGGTCTAAATTACCAGATGTACCTGTATTATTAACAAATTCGGACTTCTGGTACCTCAAGAAGTCTTTCTTTTGTCCGAGTTATTAAAGGTGTACATTCAGCCAAATTTTGCTAAAATGTCATGTTTTAGATCACGTACACACCTTAGTTCATAGGTTTGGGTCACAGGAAGTTCAGATGTCTTACATTTATGGAGAAAACATTGAAAAAACAAAAGCTGGCGATTTTTTGCCATGCCTATACTCATTTTCAACAGTTAATAGCCATCAAATCTTGAGTGCAGTTGTCAACATAAAACTGGGCACATTCTCTTGCAAGTTTATCTTAAAAGCCAAGTAGGCTATCACAATTTAACAGATTGTGTATCATGATGCCATATATCCCAATAAATATTGGCTGTTTAATAATGCTACACTCCTGAAACTCCTGCCATGTTTTTTTGTTTACCCTGTGGTAACTCATGACCCCTGGCACCCCCACCAGGGTCTCGGACTGGTGTCTCGTCATACACGCTGTCTGCATCCATTTTGTCAGATACAATGTCTGGTTACACAGATTCTGACATAATTGGACGGCACCTGCATAGTTGAGAACAAGGAAGAAAATCACCAACTGAATTATTAAAAACATCTAGAATTTATGTTTCTGACATTTAACAGGCAATTTTCCAAATTTAAAGATATACTAGGCCATACATGCTGCTTGGGTGTGGCTCCCAAAAAAATACATTTTCAAATTGAATCAATGATTTTCTAGCATTTATTTATGAGCTTTCCAATGAGACACCGAGTGATAAAAAATCGGCCCACAATAAAGAATCAATTAACTCACTTCAACTTTTGAATTTCTGCTCCAAATTCAGTTCTGAAGCACTGCAGTTTATGCATGTTATGAATAACAATTTCAACAGCACACATTACAAGTACATGTATGTACAAGTACATGTATGTACACGCGTACATTGTACATGTGCGCGGCCAAGATCATCGCATAGCTGGGATCGGACCAGGTGAATACAAAACAGGCGAATTTCATCCTGCCAATAACCTTAGCTGGTTACGTTACAGATTAAATATTTATAGCATTTTGTGAACAAGGCCCAATTTCTTGGCTCTTACTTTAGCAAAAATCCCTGCTAACTGTAGCGTATTTCACGCGTTAGCGAGGAATTTGGGCTTATGCGCATGCGACATCCAGTAACTAAGGATTCTGTGCCTACAGGGTTAATTAGCACAACATTTTTTTAAGTTCTAGTAAGTTCTAGCGTCGTGGCAGAGAATTCTGTGGTAAGCAGAGCAAAGAAATTGGGCCCAGGAACGCGCCATTTATAGCATAAGCCCACGTTTCTTTAAAATTCGTTCAGAAAAGAAAAATCGAAATTTTGAAAAAGCATGTCTACAACCATGGAGAAATAAAACAACCAATTTGACTTTGCGCGGAGCCCCATAGTTCTAGGGGCCGGCGCGGCGGGTGCATTATCCACAGCACGCAGCAGGTCAACCGCAGCAGTCAACGCCGCGACGTCAGCTGGTTTCAGGCAGTGGCCGCCTGGCGACGACGACGCCAATTCCAACGTCGCCGTGTCCATTTGGACCACAGGTTTCTAAGTGTTTCTGGCTGAACAAAATTCTTAAAACTCGAGTAATATACTTCACAAGCTTTGGAACGATCGTTCCAACTTGACATGATGCTTACCACATCACACTGACTTTAAAAATTGCCAAAACCTCGGATGCTGCTTTCTCCCATTGTTGACATGCATTTTCAGTCGTTTGAAAAGGTCGATGTTATTTCTTAAACGCCAGAACGATCCGAACAAAGATAGATTCTATATCGCTTGAGGGCGCTGTTCTTTTCGCGCGTACTATTAAACTTGCAAAAGTGCTTTGAGAAGTGCAATCCACACGTAGATATTTCCACGCTTGGTCAGCAAACCGTCACGGCACATTTTGCCAACCACGGGTTGCAAAACTTTGGAAGGTCCAACGCTGCAAAAATGAAGAAGAGTTATAACAGATGACCAAATTATTATTCGATTGTTAAAAATACAACATTGTCAACAAAGCTCACGTGCCTTCAGTTTACTGTGTATTGAGGGCGTTATGACTTTCGTTAAAAAAAAAATTGTTGTCAACTGACAAGACTTAAAATTCACGCGCTCGACACCAGCTGAGTCTAGGGAGCGCTCTTCACCATGTACACAAATTGTGTACTGTGCCGTTTGAGGTGGTTTTTGAACATGCATGGTTTAAATGCATGTACAGGCTAAATCGACCTGTGGCGTTTGAGATGGTTTTGTACATGGTTTATATGCATGTACAGGCTAAATCGACCTGTGCCGTTTGAGATGGTTTTTGTACATGGTTTATATGCATGTATGTAGGTTAAATCGACCTGTGGCGTTTGAGATGGATTTTGTACATAGTTTATATGCATGTATACACGCTAAATCGACCTGTGGCGTTTGAGATGGGTTTTGTACATGGTTTATATGCATGTACAAATCGACCTGTGCCGTTTGAGATGGTTTTTGTACATGGTTTATATGTATGTGCAGGTTAAATCGACCTGTGCCGTTTGAGATGGTTTTGTAAATGGTTTATATATGTACAGGCTAAATCGACCTGTGCCGTTTGAGATGGTTTTTGTACATGGTTTATATGTATGTATACATATGTAGGTTAAATCGACCTGTGGCGTTTGAGATGGATTTTGTACATAGTTTATATGCATGTATACACGCTAAATCGACCTGTGGCGTTTGAGATGGGTTTTGTACATGGTTTATATGCATGTACAAATCGACCTGTGCCGTTTGAGATGGTTTTTGTACATGGTTTATATGTATGTGCAGGTTAAATCGACCTGTGCCGTTTGAGATGGTTTTGTAAATGGTTTATATATGTACAGGCTAAATCGACCTGTGCCGTTTGAGATGGTTTTTGTACATGGTTTATATGTATGTGCAGGTTAAATTGACTTGTGGCGTTTGAGATGGTTTTTGCACATGGTTTATATGCATGTATACATATGTAGGTTAAATCGACCTGTGGCGTTTGAGATGGTTTTTGTACATGGTTTACATGCATGTACAGTGTACAAGCTAAATCGACCTGTGGCGTTTGAGATGTACTAGAACTCGAAAAAAGGACAGATACATATCACCAAGGTCAAATCGAGGGAAAAAAACAAATTATAAAAAACACCCCAATTAAATAAAAACAAATTGACAACTTCTCGGGGGCGGGGGGGGGGGGGGGCCCCCCCGGACAAATTATAAAGAAAAAACTGAATATTTAGCATGCATGCAGTTGTATGAAGCTGCTCGTTTGTGAACTGCCACAGACTACTTCAAATATGTATACATATTACTTTGGTATTTAGGTAAATTCCGACAATCGCATTAAATTGCATTACCGTAGCAATTTTTTTTTTTACAAGAAAAGAGTTTTTATTCCTTCAAGACATTTTCATCGATTTCTTTGTCAATAGAAGTTCAGAAGTATAGACGAAGTACAATTACCATGTTGTTTATTTGTGGTTAGTGTAACCATTGCGCAGACGATTAGAGATGCATAGCCCACGAGTATAAAACGGCGGGAACACGACCCACGATCGAACACAGCATGCACTCAAAGGATATTACACCACTTATCCGTCGGGCATGGTCGGGTTTTGCAAGAATGATCTGTGTCAAAAACAAGACCAGCATCGACTCGGCTGAATGTGCTTGCTAGATGATTAGTACTTTGTGATTTCTCATGGGGATGCCAAAATATCGTTATTACAGTTTTGTCCAACATGAAATGATCAAGTTTTAAATTTAAGATCGAATGTTATGTATTTGCTACATGAACATCGTTTGGTAAACCCCAGCCGGATCAGAACAATTTTGTGAATTCTGACCTCAGGGTAACATGTTTTCAACAATAATAGAAGTGCGTGGCATTTGGTGCACTATCTGTACTTCTGAAACATCTTTTTAAAAAGTTAAGCTTGATATTTAAAAAAAAAAAAAAGGGAATAAAAATTTGATGCAGCCTAAAAAAAAAAAAACCGGATGGGCCGTTGGTGGTTTTCAGGTAACGGATGGAGCAACAACAAAACAAAAATCCTTAAAACTATATTCAAAATAATAAAAAAACGGTAAGGCAGTTTCAGCTGAAACCAAATAATTGCAGTTTTCATGCTGCCTCTCAAAGCTTCCAAATAGGGGAACATGAATTTAGTTTCTCTGAAAAAAAGTTTGCAAACAGAAAGTGGGTCCTTCAATTTGATAAGACTTTGACATGTATAATCGGTCTGCGATGTATAGGTGCTCATAAAGCTCGTTTTGTCAGTTGAAAATGAACAAGATATGCTCATTCAGGACAGATTGTACAAACTTAAGCAATCTAAATGACATTCTTCTTGTGTGGGTGACAACTGTGCAGGTTTAAATTAATTGTCCCTCACCCTCCCTGCAAAAAAATTAATAAATGAGATTTTGCCTATACATGCATAAAAAAAACCATGTGCAAAAAGCATCTCAAGCGCCACAGGTCGATTTAGCCTATACGTGTATATATAAACCATGTACAAAAAGCATCTCAAACGCCACAGGTCGATTTAGCCTATATGTGCATAAAAAAACCATGTACAAAGAGCATCTCAAACGCCACAGGTCGACTTAGCCTGAACATGCATATAAACTATGTACAAAAACCATCTCAAACGCCACAGGTCGATTTAGCCTGTACATGTACATGCATGTAAACCATGTACAAAGAGCATCTCAATCGCTACAGGTCGATTAAGCCTGTACATGCATATAAACCATGTACAAAACCATCTCAAACGGCACAGGTCGATTTTGCCTGTACATGCATTAAAACATGTACAAAAAACCATCTCAAACGCCACAGGTCGATGACCCTGAACATGCCTAAACCATGTACAAAAACCATCTCAAACGGCACAAGTCGATTTTGCCTATAGGCCTACATGCATATAAACCATGTACAAAACCATCTCAAACGCCACAGGTCGATTTTGCCTGTACATGCATTAAAACATGTACAAAAACCATCTCAAACGCCACAGGTCGATGAGCCTGAACATGCCTAAACCATGTACAAAAACCATCTCAAACTCCACAGGTCGATTTAGCCTGTACATGCATCCATGTTCAAAACCATCTCAAACGCCACAGGTCGATTTTGCCTATACATTCATATATAAACCATGACAAAAACCATCTCAAACGCCACAGGCCGATCGATTTTGCGTAAACATGCATTAGAAACATGTACAAAAAACATCTCAAACTTGAACGCCACAGGTCGATGAGCCTGAACATGCATATAAACCATGTACAAAAACCATCTCAAGGCGCCACAGGTCGATGCACTCATGCAGATATATTCCGCGGCCAGTGCCAAACACAGGTCGACTTATTCGTTATAACGCCACAGAAATACATGAAAAAGATTCAGGAACAATAAACCACTGAAGAAGGACCGGGTCCGAACGCTTGAGAATTATTTTGGTAAGCACTACTTTGCCGGAAATTTTCTATACCTCCATAGCCTATAACTTGCATGAAATATTGATAATAATTTATGCACTTAATTCACAACAAACACACAACAAACTTTTTTATAACGAAACACTTCCAGGCTAAATTATCAACGCTAAGCCAGTGAATGAGAATGTGAGTGAATGCCCGTAGGTGCAGTACACTCGCGCGCACGCCCACCATGCAAAGTCGTCATCAAAACGGGAGTTGTGCTTTGACGTAAGCACCACTCAAAAACAGTTAATAACTTCACTAATATACAGTCTGGGTGCTAGACTTGTGACGTTGCACGGGGACACATTTACCAGGGGGGGGGGGGGGCACATTTAACGTCGTGCAGGGGGACAGATTTACCTAGAGGGGAACAGGTTTACCTAGGTAAAAATGTGTCCGGGGGGACACATTTACCAGTGGGGACAGAATTACCTGCCACACCGGCCAAATCACGATTTGCATGCCCTTAAAATCTTCGGCTTTTGAGCATGCTGTGGGCCATGAACTTGAGGATTTGTAAAAAATATGAGTGGAAGCTGTGCACAGGACTGGGAGCTTGCAGTTCTGTGTAATTTTGATGTAATTTGGACCCTAAAAGCGCTCTATTTTTCAATGGAGTGTAGGCATCGTTTTTCAAAATGGCGATGGGCTTCAGGACTATTTTCAGGGGTGATCATCTTCAGATGGAAATTTCTCCTAAAAGTCATCAGTTGACCCCCCGAGAATTGAAAAGAAAATGAAAGATGATGAAATAAGCTTTAATTTGATGTGTGTCTCGAACACCTTGGAGAGTTGTGAGTTGTGGGGTCTATGGAAGTTTATTTACTGGTCTGCTACCTTATGTCCGGTAGCCTCCGGTAATACCATGTATTACAATTTACGTCACGTGACTAAAACGGGAGGAATTCCTCCTTTTTCCGAAAATTTCCGAAGTTTGCCGAAGTCGTTTCGTCGACAATTGGATAGCACCCGAGTATTTCCGAGTATATAATATAGGTTTAATTAACTGCTAATTGCTTATTAAATTTATTTTAAATGAGTTGATAATTAATATCCAGTGTTTTCATTTAGAAAACTTGAAATTCAACGACGATTTTGTGCATCAAATATACTCGGATCGTACGGGCGAACTTTTTGATGCGTCATGTACAATTTTGAATTTGACGACCGTTACTGAGATTTTCCAAAACTCGGTCTCCATTCGGCTCCGCCTGCTAACAGTGCTATTTGGTTCCGTAATTTTGAAGATTCCAGATCAACATTACGCAATGTTATCTTACAAAAACATCAAACTGTATTAACATAACTGTATGATATTACGAAGCAGGTGATTTATTTAAAGATTTGATCAGAACATTGAAAGCTACAAGGGATAAAGCAATATCGGAAACGAAGCCGCGCTTTGAAAAAGGGCCATTAATGTCGTCATGTTTATTTTTAGCCACGGAAGCTGCCTGACCTACAATTTAAGACGTGAGCGTCGGGAATAATTGTCAGGTCTGGGAACCAGACTGAAACCAGCCTCGCACGGCGCCCCCGTGTGGTACGAAACCCATTTTCCTTCGGATCTTTCTGCTGATGCAGCGTTCGACCTGTGGCGTTTGAGAAATAACATCGACCGGTACGGTCTTTACAAAAAACTCTTGAATGCCGGTAGACTCTTGGGGGCGCTATATCCGCGTGAGGCGCCCCAAGTTATTTAAGTTTTCAAAGGCGCGTTTGACAGGACCAGCGGGCCGCGGTTCATACGTTTTGTTGTGTGTATCCATTTTTACAAAACATTACAATGTGGACCACATTTCCATCTTTGTGCGTGTGGAATGTACAAATATCCAATTCATGTCAATTTGCAATGGCCATATGATTATTTTATGCCAATTGCAAGGAATGGTGGTGCAGCCCTGCTGATGCGACGGTCGACTCGTTTACATCTTTTCCAGAAGCACGTGGCAGGCGCTCTCAAATTTCTTACTCGCCGCTTCGGTGTAAATACAACACCTTTAGCTGTATCCGCGTCGGAAGGAAATCATGAAGATGTCAGAAATGTTGAGAGACAAGATGAAGACGCAGGCTTCCGATCGAGTCAAGCTTCACTTCACAACTCCGAAATTTCCAAAATCATGGTGTTCATGCAGTTGGGTAAATATCAACATTTTTTTATGGCAATGCTCTCTGACGACCGGGAAAAAAAGTACTACTACTAAGCCTATAGTTGCAACAACCGTCACTGCGCGCCCTTTCCTATGTGCTCTAGTGGGGCGGACTCTATATGCATTTTTGGGTACACTCTCTCCCAACACATATAGCCTAGGCGGTACTTCAACAAGTTCAAAACCATTTAATGCCATTTTGTCTGACCCCTTTAGGGGCGGGTCATGACGCTAAAAAGTGGGGGCTGCGCCGGCAAAGGAACGATTCCGATAGTTTCACCTTTTTTTTTCTGCATTTGGCCAGCTCACCCATAGAGCCTCTGCTCACCCAAGTGAAAATAAAATAATTCAAGAATTTCGCCATTGCTGGGAGTTGGCCATATTTTTAAACAGTAAGGGGCAAATGGCGTAAACAAACAAAAAATCGGCTGCAACAGGCAATAGTTTTTTTCAATCCAATAGGCCTATAGTTGGGCAATTTCCAAAGGTTGGCATTATACACTTCAGTCATTGTTCTGCATCCCACTTTTACGGAGATTGTACATTATGAGGCCGTTGAAAGAAACAGCGTTGATGCGAAATCAAATCCCTTTTATGGCCTGGAATTACAACATTCAAAGCATTTTGCGTCTGTTAGGGATATCAAATTCCTGCTCTTAATAGTGGCCGTTTCTGTGTTATCCTCTTGGTCGGAAATCCTCTCAAATATTTCCTTGTTCGTAATTTACCCATATAATCCGAGAGCCCATTGAGGTCTTTCACAAAAGGTTTAATGGCGGCAGCGAGTAGGTGGGGTGTCCAACCTTCAAAACCGCAATTCTTAAGTGTCATACCCGTGCGTCTGGGAGGGGACACCGCCTAATTTTTTTTTATGACTAAGTTCATTAGAACGATCATTCCAACACCAAAAAGTCATGAATGGCGAACACTTTAGTATGCCGGGGATCCTAAGGGCCATTTGAATTTTCTCCCCAGTTTGATGCGAGTCCTTTTCGGCATAAAAAAGGATGATACAAAATGGCCGGGATCGATGATTTTCCCCTTTAAAAACTGCTATTGAATTGGCGCACCAAAAAAGCGCTGTTCTAAACGGGCATGTTTTTCCACTCATCCGGAAAACATAGATCCCAACTAACGGAAGTCATACGCATGTTTAATTAAAGTAACACAATTTTTACAGCTGTCAATGGAGTGTTAAACTTTTCCAACCAAAGGCGCACAGTTTCTTAAAAAAGAAAGTCAAAAAAAACCACCGCAATATTTCATATATTATCAGATCAATACATTCATGTGTATAATGGTTCATATAGGGCCTATAGAGTGATTCTTGATTCAAGACATTCCTTGATTTTGATGGAAATAGACCATGGGACTGTTATGAATGTGTACTTTTAAGTGGAGGAAGGGGAAAACCTATATATGTATAATTATTTGTTGATGAATTAAATGATTGATACCAAAAAAGTACTAATGAGGCCTATACATAATTATGCATAAATCAGAACCTCTACAATACCGTGAGATCAGGAAGTGGGAGTGTTTCTGGGGGTTTAGAAGTTTTTGAAAAAGAATGAATAATTCACAAATAATTCGTTGTAATTCCAAACTGTGTAACACTCTGTTATTTTACAGTACATGTGTACGGTACGTGTTTATTTTTAAAATTACTGTCATGGTACTTCGCGATTCTTGGGGGCTGTTTTGCAAACTGATACGTATGCCTCAATGCTATTACGTCATTTCACACAAAAAAGAGTTAAGCCCGGTTCATACTCTGCGCAAAAGCGAAAGCGAACACGACTTGTGACGTATTTGCAAGTATTTGCGCTGCGAATTCGTAAAAGTTGAACATATTTCAACTCGGGCGAATTTCGCAGCGAATGTTTTATGACGTCAAATTCGCTTCGCATTCGCTTTCGCATGAAGTATGAACCGGGCTTTACGGTTTTGCGTTATTTCGCGGTAAATAAAGCCGTTCGCAGATTTTGCACGAGTTTTTTTATTCTTAACTTGACATTCTGCAAACGCTGACTCGTACACTATCGTTTTGTGTTGGAATGATCGTTGTGCTCAATGTTTAAACACATAAAACAAAACGCACCTTAGAAGGCGGCTAATTATTGAACTTTAACTCGTTCGTAAGCACAAAATGCACGGGAAAAGCTATTCTTAAGTTGTGGATCTTGCATTATAGTCAAAAGCAGCTTATAGTGAAGGTTTCGCTCTTGTGCTCAAAAGTTTAATTAACAGTAAATAATTAGTGCTAATTAGGCCGTTCTTAAACGTGGATGCACACGGGATTTCTCATCCTTAAGTTATTGGTTATTGATAAATTTTTCGAAAACTATGTTTTCGCTTTGGAACCGTGCTTGTGCGCGATATTCTAACTAAAAGTCATTTTTTGGGGGGGGGGGGGGCCTTTAGGTGGTGCCCCCTCCGAAACGCACGGGGTGTGTCACTTAAGAGTGACGGTTTTGACGGTTGGACACCCCCACCTACTCGCTGCCACCATCAAACCTTTTGTGCGCGATATTCTAATTAAACCTCAATGGGCTCTCGGACTTCTGCCACATCAAGAGTTCCGCAAGGAGCAGTGCTCGGACCACTACACTGTAAAAACAGTGTTTAGCATTTAAACACATCAGACGGTGTTTAAAGTTTAATACTTTTAGGAATGTGTTTCAATTCTAAACGTTTACCACTTTTTAATGTTGTGAAATACTAAACGTGTTTACGTTTTGGACATGTGCTTAGGATTGTATATCTAAATACGCTTAGGAAGGTGTTTAAATACTACACATATTATTCATTGCACATGTCAAACGGATAATGCGTGTCACAGAAAAAGGACATCTAAACATGTCATGATGCTAAGCGTGTGGAAAAAGTGGGTGCAGAATTAGTGTTTAGAAATTTGTTTAAATGCTAAGCACCGTTTTTACAGTGTACCGCTGACTTTACCTGCCGAGCAAGTTGACTTTACAAGTGAGACTATTCGCTGACGATTGCCTAGTATACCAACAAATATCACCTGACAAGGACACCTCAACTCTACAAAACAATTTCAACTTGCTCGAATCATGGCAGAATGAATGGCTCATGAACTTTAATCCATCGAAGTGCTGTACTATCACATTTGCTTACCGGAATCCTCCAAAGAGATCCTATACACCTTTTGTGGGGAGCAACTCACATCGAACACAGCTTGCTGCAGCAA
The DNA here is from genome assembly GCA_029964075.1 of Patiria pectinifera. NCBI lineage: Eukaryota > Metazoa > Echinodermata > Asteroidea > Valvatida > Asterinidae > Patiria > Patiria pectinifera. Next base: position 14,225,520 of record CM057141.1, read on the forward strand.
AAACCCAGAAATGTCTCGGTGTCATCAGGCGGAATATGTGGAGCTGCCCAGAAGAAGTGAAATCCATGGCATACCCTATCTTTGGAGTATGCAGTGACTGTGTGGGACACACACTGAGTGTAATATACCGTAACACTAGACAGAGTCCAAAAATATGCAACAAGATTCTGCACAAAAAATTACAGTATAGGAAGAGGGAACAGTCACTGGAATCCTGGAGCACATCAAGTGGGGAGACATGGAAGAGCAAAGGAAGATACAAAGGCTATCAGTGCTCTACAAAATCAATCATGAGCTGGTTTACATCTCACGAGCAGGTCACCTCAACTGAAACACAAGAAATACCAGGGGGCACCAACAAAAATCCTACAAACGACATGCAACCAAGGAAGCCCACTGGAACTCTTTCTTCCCGAAAACAATTACAGGATGGAAGAAGCAAACGTCGTCAACTCTAGGACACTACTTGCATTCAAGGATAGGACATCCAAGCACAACATGGACAATTACATGTAAGGCTATTGACTAAGGTCATCTACACATAAGGTCAGAAGTTAGTGTGATATTCCTGAGTGAATTTTACTGGCTCAACCAGAACCAGAAACATGCACATTTCGTGGTTTTCAGGACGCAGTGCCCCTTTAATTTCGCCTTAGGAACTATTTTATCATCTTCCAAAACTCGTTGGAGCTAATATCGACTGTCCATCCTCAAATTAAACATGTTAATTGTTATATTTGTATACTGGCGTCTTTCGACTTTCCGATGTTTTTTTAGACATGATAATGCTCACTTTCTTCCTTGTAAACAACATGCTAATTGTAAAAAGAAATGGCCTCAAGGTGTTAACCTTCTGTATGACCCTTTATTGGAGAAGTGATATAGGATAGTGGCCTTGAATAAGGAAGCAATGAACATTGTTAGAAATTGTTTAAACAACACCTTTTAAAAAGACCGTTTGATCGTTTTGCCTTTGCTAGCTATAGGGTTTTCACGGGCATCCGTTCATCAATTTTCCTGTAACCCTCGGACGCTATCATGCATGGCAGGCTGATAAAGCTGATGTGGTTCAACGTCGCAGCTACTCAAGGAATTCTTCAACACTGCTGAGTCTGGTAAGTGTTTGCACTTCTTATGTTACTGAATTATTGTTTTTAATAATGTTTCAGGGTGAGTAAAAAAAAATGCGGAACCAAACCCCAAAACAATATATATCATATTTAAACAAATATGCAGCACCCAAAATAATAATGACTGGAAAGCCAATTTCACAAGGTACTGTTTGATGAAAAAATTTACTGAAATTAGTCAATCCGTTTAGAAAATATCATCATTTACACACAATAACCCTAAAACCTGTCTCGTTCCCCCCCAAATGCGATTTCAAGAATCGTCGTCGCAGCTTTCTTCAAACATCACCAGCGATTAAATCTCAGTATAAACGATAAAACATATTCAACAGAATCCCTTCGAAGACCCGTCCTTTAAAAAAGTATATTTTATTAATTAAATTGTTTGCCAGGTTTGTTAATAAAGATATGCTACAGTTGGTAGTAGTTGTTGATATATGTATTCTGTGTCATTTTCTTTGTTGTTCCAAACAGTCAAAACACACAATGAATGGCTTTTTTGGACGAGACGGGTTTTAGGGTCATTGTGTTTAAATTGTGATGTTCTTTGAACGGATTGAGCAATTTGTATATTTTTGTAAAATAAAAAAGCAGCTTATCAAATTGGCTTTTCAGTCATTATTGTTGTCGGTGCTAAATATTCTTTTAAATATGAAATATATTTTATGGGATTTGGGTTCCGCTTTTTCTGACTCACCCTGTATAACGGCTCTTACCACAATGTATATTCCAAGCCATACGACAATAAAGGCAATAGGATGATTTGCTTTTGTTGAGATAATTTGACATATCCATATGCGTTTAGTTTGAGACATACTGTGCACTATTTGACTGCCTGTCAGCGAACCCTGGGCCAGCTATGATATGACTTATGCTAAATCTCGAGTATGAGTCCCTTTTTAGAAAGAAATTCTCGGATTTTTGACATGGATAGGGAGCTGGATATTGTGGCTACAGTTTCCAACACATTTAAAGTCCGCAGGTCAAATACAAAGTTGAAGATAATTTGACATGCGCATCCATGTTTTGGCCAAGGTTATATATGTACAATATATTCCATTTGACTGCCTATCAGTTGGTGCTCTGCCAGCTAAGATGTGACAAGCAATATCTCATTTTTAAGTGCCCTTGCCATCAGTAATTCTGGAATATTTTGACATGGATAGGGACCTTGCTAGTGTGACTACATTATACAACACGTTTGAATTCAGCAGATACCTGTAGACAATTAGAGATACGTATCGATGTTTCAGCCGACTATATTTCTGTGCAGTATTCTCCATTTGCCTGCCGATCAGTCTGTTGGCCCTCTGCCAGCTATGACATAAATATGGCAGTGGCGTTGTCATCAGAAATCTCGAAATATTTTGACATGGATGTGGAGCTAGGTAATGTGGCTACATTCTCCCACAAGTATGGAGTTGGCTGACCAAATAATTATAACTGGAGACAATTAGGGATATGCAACTATGTTTTGGCTAAGGTTATTTCTGTGCGGTTTTGCATTTTGACTGCCTATTAGGCCAAAAAAAAAAGTCTCCGGTTTCTGGTATGCGCGCGCGTCGCCGTAGCCATGCGCGTCGGCAAAATAAAAAAGTTTTTTTTCTCAATACAAGATGATGTTTCAAAACCGCCAAACTCACTGGTTTGACTGGAATTTTGCTGCTGCACAATTTTAACGTGTTTTTAGAAGGGGTTATGATCGAGAATAAGATTTATGCGGCCTCTCTGGACTCCCATATATTTGCACTTAGTTTAGTCGGGCACCATTTGCAGTCATCAGTGGACATTTGAAGCCAAAAAAAAAAAAAAGTAAAAAAAAAAAAAAAAAGCCGCGTCGCCGCACCACTTTTGGGGCAAGCTCCATACCAGAAACCGGAGACTTTTTTTTGGCCTTAGTTGGCGCTCCATCAGCTATGACATGACTTGCTATATCTCGACATTTAGTGCCCTTCTTCAGAAATCTCAGAATATTTTGAAATTTGAATATGGAGCTAGTAAGAGTGGCTACATTCTCCCACAAGTTTGGAGTTGACGCAACTATGTTTTGGCCAAGTTTATTTCTTTGCGGTTTTCCATTTAACTGCCTAACTTTGGCGCTCAATCAGCTATGACGTGACTTACTATATCTCGACTTTAAGTGCCCTCTTCATCAAAAACTTCATCATCCAACTATTTTGACACGGATGTGGAGCCAGTTAGCGTGGCTACATTCTCTTATAAGTTTGGAGTCCGCAGTGGTCAGTTTCGTTTTTGTGCAGTAAGTCCCATAGCGAGGCCTGTCAGCGCCAGCCGACATGGCTCTCATGTGTCGCGGTCTAAAGGTACCTTAACATGGATGGATTTTGACAAACTATAGCTTGTTGCATAGCGGATGAATAGGCCAACAAGCTGACAAATCGGCAAGGCTTCAGACTTGAAACTTTTGGAGTGAGTCCCAGACGTAGGTACATGATGCCCCAGTTTCGTTTTTGTGCAGTAAGTCCCATAGCAAGGGCTGTCAGCGCCAGCCGACATGGCTCTCATGTGTCGCAGTCTAAAGGTACCTTAACATGATTAAGGACAAACTATAGCTTGTTGCATAGCGGATGAATAGGCCAACAAGCTGACAAATCGGCAAGGCTTCAGACTTGAAACTTTTGGAGTGAGCCCCAGACGTAGGTACATGATGCCCCAGTTTCGTTTTTGTGCAGTAAGTCCCATAGCAAGGGCTGTCAGCGCCAGCCGACATGGCTCTCATGTGTCGCAGTCTAAAGGTACCTTAACATGGATGGATTTTGACAAACTATAGCTTGTTGCATAGCGGATGAATAGGCCAACAAGCTGACAAATCGGCAAGGCTTCAGACTTGAAACTTTTGGAGTGAGCCCCAGACGTAGGTACATGATGCCCCAGTTTCGTTTTTGTGCAGTAAGTCCCATAGCAAGGGCTGTCAGCGCCAGCCGACATGGCTCTCATGTGTCGCGGTCTAAAGGTACCTTAACATGGATGGATTTTGACAAACTATAGCTTGTTGCATAGCGGATGAATAGGCCAACAAGCTGACAAATCGGCAAGGCTTCAGACTTGAAACTTTTGGAGTGAGCCCCAGACGTAGGTACATGATGCCCCAGTTTCGTTTTTGTGCAGTAAGTCCCATAGCAAGGGCTGTCAGCGCCAGCCGACATGGCTCTCATGTGTCGCGGTCTAAAGGTACCTTAACATGGATGGATTTTGACAAACTATAGCTTGTTGCATAGCGGATGAATAGGCCAACAAGCTGACAGATCGGCAAGGCTTCAGACTTGAAACTTTTGGAGTGAGTCCCAGACGTAGGTACATGATGCCCCAGTTTCGTTTTTGTGCAGTAAGTCCCATAGCAAGGGCTGTCAGCGCCAGCCGACATGGCTCTCATGTGTCGCGGTCTAAAGGTACCTTAACATGGATGGATTTTGACAAACTATAGCTTGTTGCATAGCGGATGAATAGGCCAACAAGCTGACAGATCGGCAAGGCTTCAGACTTGAAACTTTTGGAGTGAGTCCCAGACGTAGGTACATGATGCCCCAGTTTCGTTTTTGTGCAGTAAGTCCCATAGCAAGGGCTGTCAGCGCCAGCCGACATGGCTCTCATGTGTCGCGGTCTAAAGGTACCTTAACATGGATGGATTTTGACAAACTATAGCTTGTTGCATAGCGGATGAATAGGCCAACAAGCTGACAGATCGGCAAGGCTTCAGACTTGAAACTTTTGGAGTGAGCTCCAGACGTAGGTACATGATGCCCCCAGTTTCGTTTTTGTGCAGTAAGTCCCATAGCAAGGGCTGTCAGCGCCAGCCGACATGGCTCTCATGTGTCGCGGTCTAAAGGTACCTTAACATGGATGGATTTTGACAAACTATAGCTTGTTGCATAGCGGATGAATAGGCCAACAAGCTGACAAATCGGCAAGGCTTCAGACTTGAAACTTTTGGAGTGAGCCCCAGACGTAGGTACATGATGCCCCAGTTTCGTTTTTGTGCAGTAAGTCCCATAGCAAGGGCTGTCAGCGCCAGCCGACATGGCTCTCATGTGTCGCGGTCTAAAGGTACCTTAACATGGATGGATTTTGACAAACTATAGCTTGTTGCATAGCGGATGAATAGGCCAACAAGCTGACAAATCGGCAAGGCTTCAGACTTGAAACTTTTGGAGTGAGCCCCAGACGTAGGTACATGATGCCCCAGTTTCGTTTTTGTGCAGTAAGTCCCATAGCAAGGGCTGTCAGCGCCAGCCGACATGGCTCTCATGTGTCGCGGTCTAAAGGTACCTTAACATGGATGGATTTTGACAAACTATAGCTTGTTGCATAGCGGATGAATAGGCCAACAAGCTGACAGATCGGCAAGGCTTCAGACTTGAAACTTTTGGAGTGAGCCCCAGACGTAGGTACATGATGCCCCCAGTTTCGTTTTTGTGCAGTAAGTCCCATAGCAAGGGCTGTCAGCGCCAGCCGACATGGCTCTCATGTGTCGCGGTCTAAAGGTACCTTAACATGGATGGATTTTGACAAACTATAGCTTGTTGCATAGCGGATGAATAGGCCAACAAGCTGACAAATCGGCAAGGCTTCAGACTTGAAACTTTTGGAGTGAGCCCCAGACGTAGGTACATGATGCCCCAGTTTCGTTTTTGTGCAGTAAGTCCCATAGCAAGGGCTGTCAGCGCCAGCCGACATGGCTCTCATGTGTCGCGGTCTAAAGGTACCTTAACATGGATGGATTTTGACAAACTATAGCTTGTTGCATAGCGGATGAATAGGCCAACAAGCTGACAAATCGGCAAGGCTTCAGACTTGAAACTTTTGGAGTGAGCCCCAGACGTAGGTACATGATGCCCCAGTTTCGTTTTTGTGCAGTAAGTCCCATAGCAAGGGCTGTCAGCGCCAGCCGACATGGCTCTCATGTGTCGCGGTCTAAAGGTACCTTAACATGGATGGATTTTGACAAACTATAGCTTGTTGCATAGCGGATGAATAGGCCAACAAGCTGACAGATCGGCAAGGCTTCAGACTTGAAACTTTTGGAGTGAGCCCCAGACGTAGGTACATGATGCCCCCAGTTTCGTTTTTGTGCAGTAAGTCCCATAGCAAGGGCTGTCAGCGCCAGCCGACATGGCTCTCATGTGTCGCGGTCTAAAGGTACCTTAACATGGATGGATTTTGACAAACTATAGCTTGTTGCATAGCGGATGAATAGGCCAACAAGCTGACAAATCGGCAAGGCTTCAGACTTGAAACTTTTGGAGTGAGCCCCAGACGTAGGTACATGATGCCCCAGTTTCGTTTTTGTGCAGTAAGTCCCATAGCAAGGGCTGTCAGCGCCAGCCGACATGGCTCTCATGTGTCGCGGTCTAAAGGTACCTTAACATGGATGGATTTTGACAAACTATAGCTTGTTGCATAGCGGATGAATAGGCCAACAAGCTGACAAATCGGCAAGGCTTCAGACTTGAAACTTTTGGAGTGAGCCCAGACGTAGGTACATGATGCCCCCAGTTTCGTTTTTGTGCAGTAAGTCCCATAGCAAGGGCTGTCAGCGCCAGCCGACATGGCTCTCATGTGTCGCGGTCTAAAGGTACCTTAACATGGATGGATTTTGACAAACTATAGCTTGTTGCATAGCGGATGAATAGGCCAACAAGCTGACAGATCGGCAAGGCTTCAGACTTGAAACTTTTGGAGTGAGCCCCAGACGTAGGTACATGATGCCCCCAGTTTCGTTTTTGTGCAGTAAGTCCCATAGCAAGGGCTGTCAGCGCCAGCCGACATGGCTCTCATGTGTCGCGGTCTAAAGGTACCTTAACATGGATGGATTTTGACAAACTATAGCTTGTTGCATAGCGGATGAATAGGCCAACAAGCTGACAGATCGGCAAGGCTTCAGACTTGAAACTTTTGGAGTGAGCCCCAGACGTAGGTACATGATGCCCCAGTTTCGTTTTTGTGCAGTAAGTCCCATAGCAAGGGCTGTCAGCGCCAGCCGACATGGCTCTCATGTGTCGCGGTCTAAAGGTACCTTAACATGGATGGATTTTGACAAACTATAGCTTGTTGCATAGCGGATGAATAGGCCAACAAGCTGACAGATCGGCAAGGCTTCAGACTTGAAACTTTTGGAGTGAGCCCAGACGTAGGTACATGATGCCCCCAGTTTCGTTTTTGTGCAGTAAGTCCCATAGCAAGGGCTGTCAGCGCCAGCCGACATGGCTCTCATGTGTCGCGGTCTAAAGGTACCTTAACATGGATGGATTTTGACAAACTATAGCTTGTTGCATAGCGGATGAATAGGCCAACAAGCTGACAGATCGGCAAGGCTTCAGACTTGAAACTTTTGGAGTGAGCCCCAGACGTAGGTACATGATGCCCCCAGTTTCGTTTTTGTGCAGTAAGTCCCATAGCAAGGGCTGTCAGCGCCAGCCGACATGGCTCTCATGTGTCGCGGTCTAAAGGTACCTTAACATGGATGGATTTTGACAAACTATAGCTTGTTGCATAGCGGATGAATAGGCCAACAAGCTGACAAATCGGCAAGGCTTCAGACTTGAAACTTTTGGAGTGAGCCCCAGACGTAGGTACATGATGCCCCAGTTTCGTTTTTGTGCAGTAAGTCCCATAGCAAGGGCTGTCAGCGCCAGCCGACATGGCTCTCATGTGTCGCGGTCTAAAGGTACCTTAACATGGATGGATTTTGACAAACTATAGCTTGTTGCATAGCGGATGAATAGGCCAACAAGCTGACAGATCGGCAAGGCTTCAGACTTGAAACTTTTGGAGTGAGCCCCAGACGTAGGTACATGATGCCCCAGTTTCGTTTTTGTGCAGTAAGTCCCATAGCAAGGGCTGTCAGCGCCAGCCGACATGGCTCTCATGTGTCGCGGTCTAAAGGTACCTTAACATGGATGGATTTTGACAAACTATAGCTTGTTGCATAGCGGATGAATAGGCCAACAAGCTGACAGATCGGCAAGGCTTCAGACTTGAAACTTTTGGAGTGAGCCCCAGACGTAGGTACATGATGCCCCAGTTTCGTTTTTGTGCAGTAAGTCCCATAGCAAGGGCTGTCAGCGCCAGCCGACATGGCTCTCATGTGTCGCGGTCTAAAGGTACCTTAACATGGATGGATTTTGACAAACTATAGCTTGTTGCATAGCGGATGAATAGGCCAACAAGCTGACAGATCGGCAAGGCTTCAGACTTGAAACTTTTGGAGTGAGCCCCAGACGTAGGTACATGATGCCCCAGTTTCGTTTTTGTGCAGTAAGTCCCATAGCAAGGGCTGTCAGCGCCAGCCGACATGGCTCTCATGTGTCGCGGTCTAAAGGTACCTTAACATGGATGGATTTTGACAAACTATAGCTTGTTGCATAGCGGATGAATAGGCCAACAAGCTGACAGATCGGCAAGGCTTCAGACTTGAAACTTTTGGAGTGAGCCCCAGACGTAGGTACATGATGCCCCCAGTTTCGTTTTTGTGCAGTAAGTCCCATAGCAAGGGCTGTCAGCGCCAGCCGACATGGCTCTCATGTGTCGCGGTCTAAAGGTACCTTAACATGGATGGATTTTGACAAACTATAGCTTGTTGCATAGCGGATGAATAGGCCAACAAGCTGACAGATCGGCAAGGCTTCAGACTTGAAACTTTTGGAGTGAGCCCCAGACGTAGGTACATGATGCCCCCAGTTTCGTTTTTGTGCAGTAAGTCCCATAGCAAGGGCTGTCAGCGCCAGCCGACATGGCTCTCATGTGTCGCGGTCTAAAGGTACCTTAACATGGATGGATTTTGACAAACTATAGCTTGTTGCATAGCGGATGAATAGGCCAACAAGCTGACAGATCGGCAAGGCTTCAGACTTGAAACTTTTGGAGTGAGCCCCAGACGTAGGTACATGATGCCCCAGTTTCGTTTTTGTGCAGTAAGTCCCATAGCAAGGGCTGTCAGCGCCAGCCGACATGGCTCTCATGTGTCGCGGTCTAAAGGTACCTTAACATGGATGGATTTTGACAAACTATAGCTTGTTGCATAGCGGATGAATAGGCCAACAAGCTGACAGATCGGCAAGGCTTCAGACTTGAAACTTTTGGAGTGAGCCCCAGACGTAGGTACATGATGCCCCCAGTTTCGTTTTTGTGCAGTAAGTCCCATAGCAAGGGCTGTCAGCGCCAGCCGACATGGCTCTCATGTGTCGCGGTCTAAAGGTACCTTAACATGGATGGATTTTGACAAACTATAGCTTGTTGCATAGCGGATGAATAGGCCAACAAGCTGACAGATCGGCAAGGCTTCAGACTTGAAACTTTTGGAGTGAGCCCCAGACGTAGGTACATGATGCCCCAGTTTCGTTTTTGTGCAGTAAGTCCCATAGCAAGGGCTGTCAGCGCCAGCCGACATGGCTCTCATGTGTCGCGGTCTAAAGGTACCTTAACATGGATGGATTTTGACAAACTATAGCTTGTTGCATAGCGGATGAATAGGCCAACAAGCTGACAGATCGGCAAGGCTTCAGACTTGAAACTTTTGGAGTGAGCCCCAGACGTAGGTACATGATGCCCCCAGTTTCGTTTTTGTGCAGTAAGTCCCATAGCAAGGGCTGTCAGCGCCAGCCGACATGGCTCTCATGTGTCGCGGTCTAAAGGTACCTTAACATGGATGGATTTTGACAAACTATAGCTTGTTGCATAGCGGATGAATAGGCCAACAAGCTGACAGATCGGCAAGGCTTCAGACTTGAAACTTTTGGAGTGAGCCCCAGACGTAGGTACATGATGCCCCCAGTTTCGTTTTTGTGCAGTAAGTCCCATAGCAAGGGCTGTCAGCGCCAGCCGACATGGCTCTCATGTGTCGCGGTCTAAAGGTACCTTAACATGGATGGATTTTGACAAACTATAGCTTGTTGCATAGCGGATGAATAGGCCAACAAGCTGACAGATCGGCAAGGCTTCAGACTTGAAACTTTTGGAGTGAGCCCCAGACGTAGGTACATGATGCCCCCAGTTTCGTTTTTGTGCAGTAAGTCCCATAGCAAGGGCTGTCAGCGCCAGCCGACATGGCTCTCATGTGTCGCGGTCTAAAGGTACCTTAACATGGATGGATTTTGACAAACTATAGCTTGTTGCATAGCGGATGAATAGGCCAACAAGCTGACAGATCGGCAAGGCTTCAGACTTGAAACTTTTGGAGTGAGCCCCAGACGTAGGTACATGATGCCCCAGTTTCGTTTTTGTGCAGTAAGTCCCATAGCAAGGGCTGTCAGCGCCAGCCGACATGGCTCTCATGTGTCGCGGTCTAAAGGTACCTTAACATGGATGGATTTTGACAAACTATAGCTTGTTGCATAGCGGATGAATAGGCCAACAAGCTGACAGATCGGCAAGGCTTCAGACTTGAAACTTTTGGAGTGAGCCCCAGACGTAGGTACATGATGCCCCCAGTTTCGTTTTTGTGCAGTAAGTCCCATAGCAAGGGCTGTCAGCGCCAGCCGACATGGCTCTCATGTGTCGCGGTCTAAAGGTACCTTAACATGGATGGATTTTGACAAACTATAGCTTGTTGCATAGCGGATGAATAGGCCAACAAGCTGACAGATCGGCAAGGCTTCAGACTTGAAACTTTTGGAGTGAGCCCCAGACGTAGGTACATGATGCCCCAGTTTCGTTTTTGTGCAGTAAGTCCCATAGCAAGGGCTGTCAGCGCCAGCCGACATGGCTCTCATGTGTCGCGGTCTAAAGGTACCTTAACATGGATGGATTTTGACAAACTATAGCTTGTTGCATAGCGGATGAATAGGCCAACAAGCTGACAGATCGGCAAGGCTTCAGACTTGAAACTTTTGGAGTGAGCCCCAGACGTAGGTACATGATGCCCCAGTTTCGTTTTTGTGCAGTAAGTCCCATAGCAAGGGCTGTCAGCGCCAGCCGACATGGCTCTCATGTGTCGCGGTCTAAAGGTACCTTAACATGGATGGATTTTGACAAACTATAGCTTGTTGCATAGCGGATGAATAGGCCAACAAGCTGACAGATCGGCAAGGCTTCAGACTTGAAACTTTTGGAGTGAGCCCCAGACGTAGGTACATGATGCCCCCAGTTTCGTTTTTGTGCAGTAAGTCCCATAGCAAGGGCTGTCAGCGCCAGCCGACATGGCTCTCATGTGTCGCGGTCTAAAGGTACCTTAACATGGATGGATTTTGACAAACTATAGCTTGTTGCATAGCGGATGAATAGGCCAACAAGCTGACAGATCGGCAAGGCTTCAGACTTGAAACTTTTGGAGTGAGCCCCAGACGTAGGTACATGATGCCCCCAGTTTCGTTTTTGTGCAGTAAGTCCCATAGCAAGGGCTGTCAGCGCCAGCCGACATGGCTCTCATGTGTCGCGGTCTAAAGGTACCTTAACATGGATGGATTTTGACAAACTATAGCTTGTTGCATAGCGGATGAATAGGCCAACAAGCTGACAGATCGGCAAGGCTTCAGACTTGAAACTTTTGGAGTGAGCCCCAGACGTAGGTACATGATGCCCCAGTTTCGTTTTTGTGCAGTAAGTCCCATAGCAAGGGCTGTCAGCGCCAGCCGACATGGCTCTCATGTGTCGCGGTCTAAAGGTACCTTAACATGGATGGATTTTGACAAACTATAGCTTGTTGCATAGCGGATGAATAGGCCAACAAGCTGACAGATCGGCAAGGCTTCAGACTTGAAACTTTTGGAGTGAGCCCCAGACGTAGGTACATGATGCCCCAGTTTCGTTTTTGTGCAGTAAGTCCCATAGCAAGGGCTGTCAGCGCCAGCCGACATGGCTCTCATGTGTCGCGGTCTAAAGGTACCTTAACATGGATGGATTTTGACAAACTATAGCTTGTTGCATAGCGGATGAATAGGCCAACAAGCTGACAGATCGGCAAGGCTTCAGACTTGAAACTTTTGGAGTGAGCCCCAGACGTAGGTACATGATGCCCCCAGTTTCGTTTTTGTGCAGTAAGTCCCATAGCAAGGGCTGTCAGCGCCAGCCGACATGGCTCTCATGTGTCGCGGTCTAAAGGTACCTTAACATGGATGGATTTTGACAAACTATAGCTTGTTGCATAGCGGATGAATAGGCCAACAAGCTGACAGATCGGCAAGGCTTCAGACTTGAAACTTTTGGAGTGAGCCCAGACGTAGGTACATGATGCCCCCAGTTTCGTTTTTGTGCAGTAAGTCCCATAGCAAGGGCTGTCAGCGCCAGCCGACATGGCTCTCATGTGTCGCGGTCTAAAGGTACCTTAACATGGATGGATTTTGACAAACTATAGCTTGTTGCATAGCGGATGAATAGGCCAACAAGCTGACAGATCGGCAAGGCTTCAGACTTGAAACTTTTGGAGTGAGCCCCAGACGTAGGTACATGATGCCCCCAGTTTCGTTTTTGTGCAGTAAGTCCCATAGCAAGGGCTGTCAGCGCCAGCCGACATGGCTCTCATGTGTCGCGGTCTAAAGGTACCTTAACATGGATGGATTTTGACAAACTATAGCTTGTTGCATAGCGGATGAATAGGCCAACAAGCTGACAGATCGGCAAGGCTTCAGACTTGAAACTTTTGGAGTGAGCCCCAGACGTAGGTACATGATGCCCCAGTTTCGTTTTTGTGCAGTAAGTCCCATAGCAAGGGCTGTCAGCGCCAGCCGACATGGCTCTCATGTGTCGCGGTCTAAAGGTACCTTAACATGGATGGATTTTGACAAACTATAGCTTGTTGCATAGCGGATGAATAGGCCAACAAGCTGACAGATCGGCAAGGCTTCAGACTTGAAACTTTTGGAGTGAGCCCCAGACGTAGGTACATGATGCCCCAGTTTCGTTTTTGTGCAGTAAGTCCCATAGCAAGGGCTGTCAGCGCCAGCCGACATGGCTCTCATGTGTCGCGGTCTAAAGGTACCTTAACATGGATGGATTTTGACAAACTATAGCTTGTTGCATAGCGGATGAATAGGCCAACAAGCTGACAGATCGGCAAGGCTTCAGACTTGAAACTTTTGGAGTGAGCCCCAGACGTAGGTACATGATGCCCCCAGTTTCGTTTTTGTGCAGTAAGTCCCATAGCAAGGGCTGTCAGCGCCAGCCGACATGGCTCTCATGTGTCGCGGTCTAAAGGTACCTTAACATGGATGGATTTTGACAAACTATAGCTTGTTGCATAGCGGATGAATAGGCCAACAAGCTGACAGATCGGCAAGGCTTCAGACTTGAAACTTTTGGAGTGAGCCCCAGACGTAGGTACATGATGCCCCAGTTTCGTTTTTGTGCAGTAAGTCCCATAGCAAGGGCTGTCAGCGCCAGCCGACATGGCTCTCATGTGTCGCGGTCTAAAGGTACCTTAACATGGATGGATTTTGACAAACTATAGCTTGTTGCATAGCGGATGAATAGGCCAACAAGCTGACAGATCGGCAAGGCTTCAGACTTGAAACTTTTGGAGTGAGCCCCAGACGTAGGTACATGATGCCCCCAGTTTCGTTTTTGTGCAGTAAGTCCCATAGCAAGGGCTGTCAGCGCCAGCCGACATGGCTCTCATGTGTCGCGGTCTAAAGGTACCTTAACATGGATGGATTTTGACAAACTATAGCTTGTTGCATAGCGGATGAATAGGCCAACAAGCTGACAGATCGGCAAGGCTTCAGACTTGAAACTTTGGAGTGAGCCCCAGACGTAGGTACATGATGCCCCCAGTTTCGTTTTTGTGCAGTAAGTCCCATAGCAAGGGCTGTCAGCGCCAGCCGACATGGCTCTCATGTGTCGCGGTCTAAAGGTACCTTAACATGGATGGATTTTGACAAACTATAGCTTGTTGCATAGCGGATGAATAGGCCAACAAGCTGACAGATCGGCAAGGCTTCAGACTTGAAACTTTTGGAGTGAGCCCCAGACGTAGGTACATGATGCCCCCAGTTTCGTTTTTGTGCAGTAAGTCCCATAGCAAGGGCTGTCAGCGCCAGCCGACATGGCTCTCATGTGTCGCGGTCTAAAGGTACCTTAACATGGATGGATTTTGACAAACTATAGCTTGTTGCATAGCGGATGAATAGGCCAACAAGCTGACAGATCGGCAAGGCTTCAGACTTGAAACTTTTGGAGTGAGCCCCAGACGTAGGTACATGATGCCCCAGTTTCGTTTTTGTGCAGTAAGTCCCATAGCAAGGGCTGTCAGCGCCAGCCGACATGGCTCTCATGTGTCGCGGTCTAAAGGTACCTTAACATGGATGGATTTTGACAAACTATAGCTTGTTGCATAGCGGATGAATAGGCCAACAAGCTGACAGATCGGCAAGGCTTCAGACTTGAAACTTTTGGAGTGAGCCCCAGACGTAGGTACATGATGCCCCAGTTTCGTTTTTGTGCAGTAAGTCCCATAGCAAGGGCTGTCAGCGCCAGCCGACATGGCTCTCATGTGTCGCGGTCTAAAGGTACCTTAACATGGATGGATTTTGACAAACTATAGCTTGTTGCATAGCGGATGAATAGGCCAACAAGCTGACAGATCGGCAAGGCTTCAGACTTGAAACTTTTGGAGTGAGCCCCAGACGTAGGTACATGATGCCCCCAGTTTCGTTTTTGTGCAGTAAGTCCCATAGCAAGGGCTGTCAGCGCCAGCCGACATGGCTCTCATGTGTCGCGGTCTAAAGGTACCTTAACATGGATGGATTTTGACAAACTATAGCTTGTTGCATAGCGGATGAATAGGCCAACAAGCTGACAGATCGGCAAGGCTTCAGACTTGAAACTTTTGGAGTGAGCCCCAGACGTAGGTACATGATGCCCCCAGTTTCGTTTTTGTGCAGTAAGTCCCATAGCAAGGGCTGTCAGCGCCAGCCGACATGGCTCTCATGTGTCGCGGTCTAAAGGTACCTTAACATGGATGGATTTTGACAAACTATAGCTTGTTGCATAGCGGATGAATAGGCCAACAAGCTGACAGATCGGCAAGGCTTCAGACTTGAAACTTTTGGAGTGAGCCCAGACGTAGGTACATGATGCCCCAGTTTCGTTTTTGTGCAGTAAGTCCCATAGCAAGGGCTGTCAGCGCCAGCCGACATGGCTCTCATGTGTCGCGGTCTAAAGGTACCTTAACATGGATGGATTTTGACAAACTATAGCTTGTTGCATAGCGGATGAATAGGCCAACAAGCTGACAGATCGGCAAGGCTTCAGACTTGAAACTTTTGGAGTGAGCCCCAGACGTAGGTACATGATGCCCCCAGTTTCGTTTTTGTGCAGTAAGTCCCATAGCAAGGGCTGTCAGCGCCAGCCGACATGGCTCTCATGTGTCGCGGTCTAAAGGTACCTTAACATGGATGGATTTTGACAAACTATAGCTTGTTGCATAGCGGATGAATAGGCCAACAAGCTGACAGATCGGCAAGGCTTCAGACTTGAAACTTTTGGAGTGAGCCCCAGACGTAGGTACATGATGCCCCCAGTTTCGTTTTTGTGCAGTAAGTCCCATAGCAAGGGCTGTCAGCGCCAGCCGACATGGCTCTCATGTGTCGCGGTCTAAAGGTACCTTAACATGGATGGATTTTGACAAACTATAGCTTGTTGCATAGCGGATGAATAGGCCAACAAGCTGACAGATCGGCAAGGCTTCAGACTTGAAACTTTTGGAGTGAGCCCCAGACGTAGGTACATGATGCCCCCAGTTTCGTTTTTGTGCAGTAAGTCCCATAGCAAGGGCTGTCAGCGCCAGCCGACATGGCTCTCATGTGTCGCGGTCTAAAGGTACCTTAACATGGATGGATTTTGACAAACTATAGCTTGTTGCATAGCGGATGAATAGGCCAACAAGCTGACAGATCGGCAAGGCTTCAGACTTGAAACTTTTGGAGTGAGCCCCAGACGTAGGTACATGATGCCCCAGTTTCGTTTTTGTGCAGTAAGTCCCATAGCAAGGGCTGTCAGCGCCAGCCGACATGGCTCTCATGTGTCGCGGTCTAAAGGTACCTTAACATGGATGGATTTTGACAAACTATAGCTTGTTGCATAGCGGATGAATAGGCCAACAAGCTGACAGATCGGCAAGGCTTCAGACTTGAAACTTTTGGAGTGAGCCCCAGACGTAGGTACATGATGCCCCAGTTTCGTTTTTGTGCAGTAAGTCCCATAGCAAGGGCTGTCAGCGCCAGCCGACATGGCTCTCATGTGTCGCGGTCTAAAGGTACCTTAACATGGATGGATTTTGACAAACTATAGCTTGTTGCATAGCGGATGAATAGGCCAACAAGCTGACAGATCGGCAAGGCTTCAGACTTGAAACTTTTGGAGTGAGCCCCAGACGTAGGTACATGATGCCCCCAGTTTCGTTTTTGTGCAGTAAGTCCCATAGCAAGGGCTGTCAGCGCCAGCCGACATGGCTCTCATGTGTCGCGGTCTAAAGGTACCTTAACATGGATGGATTTTGACAAACTATAGCTTGTTGCATAGCGGATGAATAGGCCAACAAGCTGACAGATCGGCAAGGCTTCAGACTTGAAACTTTTGGAGTGAGCCCCAGACGTAGGTACATGATGCCCCAGTTTCGTTTTTGTGCAGTAAGTCCCATAGCAAGGGCTGTCAGCGCCAGCCGACATGGCTCTCATGTGTCGCGGTCTAAAGGTACCTTAACATGGATGGATTTTGACAAACTATAGCTTGTTGCATAGCGGATGAATAGGCCAACAAGCTGACAGATCGGCAAGGCTTCAGACTTGAAACTTTTGGAGTGAGCCCCAGACGTAGGTACATGATGCCCCCAGTTTCGTTTTTGTGCAGTAAGTCCCATAGCAAGGGCTGTCAGCGCCAGCCGACATGGCTCTCATGTGTCGCGGTCTAAAGGTACCTTAACATGGATGGATTTTGACAAACTATAGCTTGTTGCATAGCGGATGAATAGGCCAACAAGCTGACAGATCGGCAAGGCTTCAGACTTGAAACTTTTGGAGTGAGCCCAGACGTAGGTACATGATGCCCCCAGTTTCGTTTTTGTGCAGTAAGTCCCATAGCAAGGGCTGTCAGCGCCAGCCGACATGGCTCTCATGTGTCGCGGTCTAAAGGTACCTTAACATGGATGGATTTTGACAAACTATAGCTTGTTGCATAGCGGATGAATAGGCCAACAAGCTGACAGATCGGCAAGGCTTCAGACTTGAAACTTTTGGAGTGAGCCCCAGACGTAGGTACATGATGCCCCCAGTTTCGTTTTTGTGCAGTAAGTCCCATAGCAAGGGCTGTCAGCGCCAGCCGACATGGCTCTCATGTGTCGCGGTCTAAAGGTACCTTAACATGGATGGATTTTGACAAACTATAGCTTGTTGCATAGCGGATGAATAGGCCAACA
The DNA here is from genome assembly GCA_029964075.1 of Patiria pectinifera. NCBI lineage: Eukaryota > Metazoa > Echinodermata > Asteroidea > Valvatida > Asterinidae > Patiria > Patiria pectinifera. The sequence goes on from CM057141.1 coordinate 14,243,013, forward strand.
AGCTGACAGATCGGCAAGGCTTCAGATTTGAAACCTTTGGAGTGAGCCCCAGACGTAGGTACATGATGCCCCCAGTTTCGTTTTTGTGCAGTAAGTCCCATAGCAAGGGCTGTCAGCGCCAGCCGACATGGCTCTCATGTGTCGCGGTCTAAAGGTACCTTAACATGGATGGATTTTGACAAACTATAGCTTGTTGCATAGCGGATGAATAGGCCAACAAGCTGACAGATCGGCAAGGCTTCAGACTTGAAACTTTTGGAGTGAGCCCCAGACGTAGGTACATGATGCCCCCAGTTTCGTTTTTGTGCAGTAAGTCCCATAGCAAGGGCTGTCAGCGCCAGCCGACATGGCTCTCATGTGTCGCGGTCTAAAGGTACCTTAACATGGATGGATTTTGACAAACTATAGCTTGTTGCATAGCGGATGAATAGGCCAACAAGCTGACAGATCGGCAAGGCTTCAGACTTGAAACTTTTGGAGTGAGTCCCAGACGTAGGTACATGATGCCCCAGTTTCGTTTTTGTGCAGTAAGTCCCATAGCAAGGGCTGTCAGCGCCAGCCGACATGGCTCTCATGTGTCGCGGTCTAAAGGTACCTTAACATGGATGGATTTTGACAAACTATAGCTTGTTGCATAGCGGATGAATAGGCCAACAAGCTGACAGATCGGCAAGGCTTCAGACTTGAAACTTTTGGAGTGAGCCCCAGACGTAGGTACATGATGCCCCAGTTTCGTTTTTGTGCAGTAAGTCCCATAGCAAGGGCTGTCAGCGCCAGCCGACATGGCTCTCATGTGTCGCGGTCTAAAGGTACCTTAACATGGATGGATTTTGACAAACTATAGCTTGTTGCATAGCGGATGAATAGGCCAACAAGCTGACAGATCGGCAAGGCTTCAGACTTGAAACTTTTGGAGTGAGCCCCAGACGTAGGTACATGATGCCCCCAGTTTCGTTTTTGTGCAGTAAGTCCCATAGCAAGGGCTGTCAGCGCCAGCCGACATGGCTCTCATGTGTCGCGGTCTAAAGGTACCTTAACATGGATGGATTTTGACAAACTATAGCTTGTTGCATAGCGGATGAATAGGCCAACAAGCTGACAGATCGGCAAGGCTTCAGACTTGAAACTTTTGGAGTGAGCCCCAGACGTAGGTACATGATGCCCCAGTTTCGTTTTTGTGCAGTAAGTCCCATAGCAAGGGCTGTCAGCGCCAGCCGACATGGCTCTCATGTGTCGCGGTCTAAAGGTACCTTAACATGGATGGATTTTGACAAACTATAGCTTGTTGCATAGCGGATGAATAGGCCAACAAGCTGACAGATCGGCAAGGCTTCAGACTTGAAACTTTTGGAGTGAGCCCCAGACGTAGGTACATGATGCCCCCAGTTTCGTTTTTGTGCAGTAAGTCCCATAGCAAGGGCTGTCAGCGCCAGCCGACATGGCTCTCATGTGTCGCGGTCTAAAGGTACCTTAACATGGATGGATTTTGACAAACTATAGCTTGTTGCATAGCGGATGAATAGGCCAACAAGCTGACAGATCGGCAAGGCTTCAGACTTGAAACTTTTGGAGTGAGCCCCAGACGTAGGTACATGATGCCCCAGTTTCGTTTTTGTGCAGTAAGTCCCATAGCAAGGGCTGTCAGCGCCAGCCGACATGGCTCTCATGTGTCGCGGTCTAAAGGTACCTTAACATGGATGGATTTTGACAAACTATAGCTTGTTGCATAGCGGATGAATAGGCCAACAAGCTGACAGATCGGCAAGGCTTCAGACTTGAAACTTTTGGAGTGAGCCCCAGACGTAGGTACATGATGCCCCAGTTTCGTTTTTGTGCAGTAAGTCCCATAGCAAGGGCTGTCAGCGCCAGCCGACATGGCTCTCATGTGTCGCGGTCTAAAGGTACCTTAACATGGATGGATTTTGACAAACTATAGCTTGTTGCATAGCGGATGAATAGGCCAACAAGCTGACAGATCGGCAAGGCTTCAGACTTGAAACTTTTGGAGTGAGCCCCAGACGTAGGTACATGATGCCCCCAGTTTCGTTTTTGTGCAGTAAGTCCCATAGCAAGGGCTGTCAGCGCCAGCCGACATGGCTCTCATGTGTCGCGGTCTAAAGGTACCTTAACATGGATGGATTTTGACAAACTATAGCTTGTTGCATAGCGGATGAATAGGCCAACAAGCTGACAGATCGGCAAGGCTTCAGACTTGAAACTTTTGGAGTGAGCCCCAGACGTAGGTACATGATGCCCCAGTTTCGTTTTTGTGCAGTAAGTCCCATAGCAAGGGCTGTCAGCGCCAGCCGACATGGCTCTCATGTGTCGCGGTCTAAAGGTACCTTAACATGGATGGATTTTGACAAACTATAGCTTGTTGCATAGCGGATGAATAGGCCAACAAGCTGACAGATCGGCAAGGCTTCAGACTTGAAACTTTTGGAGTGAGCCCCAGACGTAGGTACATGATGCCCCAGTTTCGTTTTTGTGCAGTAAGTCCCATAGCAAGGGCTGTCAGCGCCAGCCGACATGGCTCTCATGTGTCGCGGTCTAAAGGTACCTTAACATGGATGGATTTTGACAAACTATAGCTTGTTGCATAGCGGATGAATAGGCCAACAAGCTGACAGATCGGCAAGGCTTCAGACTTGAAACTTTTGGAGTGAGCCCCAGACGTAGGTACATGATGCCCCAGTTTCGTTTTTGTGCAGTAAGTCCCATAGCAAGGGCTGTCAGCGCCAGCCGACATGGCTCTCATGTGTCGCGGTCTAAAGGTACCTTAACATGGATGGATTTTGACAAACTATAGCTTGTTGCATAGCGGATGAATAGGCCAACAAGCTGACAGATCGGCAAGGCTTCAGACTTGAAACTTTTGGAGTGAGCCCCAGACGTAGGTACATGATGCCCCAGTTTCGTTTTTGTGCAGTAAGTCCCATAGCAAGGGCTGTCAGCGCCAGCCGACATGGCTCTCATGTGTCGCGGTCTAAAGGTACCTTAACATGGATGGATTTTGACAAACTATAGCTTGTTGCATAGCGGATGAATAGGCCAACAAGCTGACAGATCGGCAAGGCTTCAGACTTGAAACTTTTGGAGTGAGCCCCAGACGTAGGTACATGATGCCCCCAGTTTCGTTTTTGTGCAGTAAGTCCCATAGCAAGGGCTGTCAGCGCCAGCCGACATGGCTCTCATGTGTCGCGGTCTAAAGGTACCTTAACATGGATGGATTTTGACAAACTATAGCTTGTTGCATAGCGGATGAATAGGCCAACAAGCTGACAGATCGGCAAGGCTTCAGACTTGAAACTTTTGGAGTGAGCCCCAGACGTAGGTACATGATGCCCCCAGTTTCGTTTTTGTGCAGTAAGTCCCATAGCAAGGGCTGTCAGCGCCAGCCGACATGGCTCTCATGTGTCGCGGTCTAAAGGTACCTTAACATGGATGGATTTTGACAAACTATAGCTTGTTGCATAGCGGATGAATAGGCCAACAAGCTGACAGATCGGCAAGGCTTCAGACTTGAAACTTTTGGAGTGAGCCCCAGACGTAGGTACATGATGCCCCAGTTTCGTTTTTGTGCAGTAAGTCCCATAGCAAGGGCTGTCAGCGCCAGCCGACATGGCTCTCATGTGTCGCGGTCTAAAGGTACCTTAACATGGATGGATTTTGACAAACTATAGCTTGTTGCATAGCGGATGAATAGGCCAACAAGCTGACAGATCGGCAAGGCTTCAGACTTGAAACTTTTGGAGTGAGCCCCAGACGTAGGTACATGATGCCCCCAGTTTCGTTTTTGTGCAGTAAGTCCCATAGCAAGGGCTGTCAGCGCCAGCCGACATGGCTCTCATGTGTCGCGGTCTAAAGGTACCTTAACATGGATGGATTTTGACAAACTATAGCTTGTTGCATAGCGGATGAATAGGCCAACAAGCTGACAGATCGGCAAGGCTTCAGACTTGAAACTTTTGGAGTGAGCCCCAGACGTAGGTACATGATGCCCCCAGTTTCGTTTTTGTGCAGTAAGTCCCATAGCAAGGGCTGTCAGCGCCAGCCGACATGGCTCTCATGTGTCGCGGTCTAAAGGTACCTTAACATGGATGGATTTTGACAAACTATAGCTTGTTGCATAGCGGATGAATAGGCCAACAAGCTGACAGATCGGCAAGGCTTCAGACTTGAAACTTTTGGAGTGAGCCCCAGACGTAGGTACATGATGCCCCAGTTTCGTTTTTGTGCAGTAAGTCCCATAGCAAGGGCTGTCAGCGCCAGCCGACATGGCTCTCATGTGTCGCGGTCTAAAGGTACCTTAACATGGATGGATTTTGACAAACTATAGCTTGTTGCATAGCGGATGAATAGGCCAACAAGCTGACAGATCGGCAAGGCTTCAGACTTGAAACTTTTGGAGTGAGCCCCAGACGTAGGTACATGATGCCCCCAGTTTCGTTTTTGTGCAGTAAGTCCCATAGCAAGGGCTGTCAGCGCCAGCCGACATGGCTCTCATGTGTCGCGGTCTAAAGGTACCTTAACATGGATGGATTTTGACAAACTATAGCTTGTTGCATAGCGGATGAATAGGCCAACAAGCTGACAGATCGGCAAGGCTTCAGACTTGAAACTTTTGGAGTGAGCCCCAGACGTAGGTACATGATGCCCCCAGTTTCGTTTTTGTGCAGTAAGTCCCATAGCAAGGGCTGTCAGCGCCAGCCGACATGGCTCTCATGTGTCGCGGTCTAAAGGTACCTTAACATGGATGGATTTTGACAAACTATAGCTTGTTGCATAGCGGATGAATAGGCCAACAAGCTGACAGATCGGCAAGGCTTCAGACTTGAAACTTTTGGAGTGAGCCCCAGACGTAGGTACATGATGCCCCCAGTTTCGTTTTTGTGCAGTAAGTCCCATAGCAAGGGCTGTCAGCGCCAGCCGACATGGCTCTCATGTGTCGCGGTCTAAAGGTACCTTAACATGGATGGATTTTGACAAACTATAGCTTGTTGCATAGCGGATGAATAGGCCAACAAGCTGACAGATCGGCAAGGCTTCAGACTTGAAACTTTTGGAGTGAGCCCCAGACGTAGGTACATGATGCCCCCAGTTTCGTTTTTGTGCAGTAAGTCCCATAGCAAGGGCTGTCAGCGCCAGCCGACATGGCTCTCATGTGTCGCGGTCTAAAGGTACCTTAACATGGATGGATTTTGACAAACTATAGCTTGTTGCATAGCGGATGAATAGGCCAACAAGCTGACAGATCGGCAAGGCTTCAGACTTGAAACTTTTGGAGTGAGCCCCAGACGTAGGTACATGATGCCCCCAGTTTCGTTTTTGTGCAGTAAGTCCCATAGCAAGGGCTGTCAGCGCCAGCCGACATGGCTCTCATGTGTCGCGGTCTAAAGGTACCTTAACATGGATGGATTTTGACAAACTATAGCTTGTTGCATAGCGGATGAATAGGCCAACAAGCTGACAGATCGGCAAGGCTTCAGACTTGAAACTTTTGGAGTGAGCCCCAGACGTAGGTACATGATGCCCCCAGTTTCGTTTTTGTGCAGTAAGTCCCATAGCAAGGGCTGTCAGCGCCAGCCGACATGGCTCTCATGTGTCGCGGTCTAAAGGTACCTTAACATGGATGGATTTTGACAAACTATAGCTTGTTGCATAGCGGATGAATAGGCCAACAAGCTGACAGATCGGCAAGGCTTCAGACTTGAAACTTTTGGAGTGAGCCCCAGACGTAGGTACATGATGCCCCCAGTTTCGTTTTTGTGCAGTAAGTCCCATAGCAAGGGCTGTCAGCGCCAGCCGACATGGCTCTCATGTGTCGCGGTCTAAAGGTACCTTAACATGGATGGATTTTGACAAACTATAGCTTGTTGCATAGCGGATGAATAGGCCAACAAGCTGACAGATCGGCAAGGCTTCAGACTTGAAACTTTTGGAGTGAGCCCCAGACGTAGGTACATGATGACCCCAGTTTCGTTTTCGTGCAGTAAGTCCAATAGCAAGGGCTGTCAGCGCCAGCCGACATGGCTCTCATGTGTCGCGGTCTAAAGGTACCTTAACATGGATGGATTTTGACAAACTATAGCTTGTTGCATAGCGGATGAATAGGCCAACAAGCTGACAGATCGGCAAGGCTTCAGACTTGAAACTTTTGGAGTGAGCCCCAGACGTAGGTACATGATGCCCCCAGTTTCGTTTTTGTGCAGTAAGTCCCATAGCAAGGGCTGTCAGCGCCAGCCGACATGGCTCTCATGTGTCGCGGTCTAAAGGTACCTTAACATGGATGGATTTTGACAAACTATAGCTTGTTGCATAGCGGATGAATAGGCCAACAAGCTGACAGATCGGCAAGGCTTCAGACTTGAAACTTTTGGAGTGAGCCCCAGACGTAGGTACATGATGCCCCCAGTTTCGTTTTTGTGCAGTAAGTCCCATAGCAAGGGCTGTCAGCGCCAGCCGACATGGCTCTCATGTGTCGCGGTCTAAAGGTACCTTAACATGGATGGATTTTGACAAACTATAGCTTGTTGCATAGCGGATGAATAGGCCAACAAGCTGACAGATCGGCAAGGCTTCAGACTTGAAACTTTTGGAGTGAGCCCCAGACGTAGGTACATGATGCCCCAGTTTCGTTTTTGTACAGTAAGTCCCATAGCAAGGGCTGTCAGCGCCAGCCGACATGGCTCTCATGTGTCGCGGTCTAAAGGTACCTTAACATGGATGGATTTTGACAAACTATAGCTTGTTGCATAGCGGATGAATAGGCCAACAAGCTGACAGATCGGCAAGGCTTCAGACTTGAAACTTTTGGAGTGAGCCCCAGACGTAGGTACATGATGCCCCAGTTTCGTTTTTGTGCAGTAAGTCCCATAGCAAGGGCTGTCAGCGCCAGCCGACATGGCTCTCATGTGTCGCGGTCTAAAGGTACCTTAACATGGATGGATTTTGACAAACTATAGCTTGTTGCATAGCGGATGAATAGGCCAACAAGCTGACAGATCGGCAAGGCTTCAGACTTGAAACTTTTGGAGTGAGCCCCAGACGTAGGTACATGATGCCCCAGTTTCGTTTTTGTGCAGTAAGTCCCATAGCAAGGGCTGTCAGCGCCAGCCGACATGGCTCTCATGTGTCGCGGTCTAAAGGTACCTTAACATGGATGGATTTTGACAAACTATAGCTTGTTGCATAGCGGATGAATAGGCCAACAAGCTGACAGATCGGCAAGGCTTCAGACTTGAAACTTTTGGAGTGAGCCCCAGACGTAGGTACATGATGCCCCCAGTTTCGTTTTTGTGCAGTAAGTCCCATAGCAAGGGCTGTCAGCGCCAGCCGACATGGCTCTCATGTGTCGCGGTCTAAAGGTACCTTAACATGGATGGATTTTGACAAACTATAGCTTGTTGCATAGCGGATGAATAGGCCAACAAGCTGACAGATCGGCAAGGCTTCAGACTTGAAACTTTTGGAGTGAGCCCCAGACGTAGGTACATGATGCCCCCAGTTTCGTTTTTGTGCAGTAAGTCCCATAGCAAGGGCTGTCAGCGCCAGCCGACATGGCTCTCATGTGTCGCGGTCTAAAGGTACCTTAACATGGATGGATTTTGACAAACTATAGCTTGTTGCATAGCGGATGAATAGGCCAACAAGCTGACAGATCGGCAAGGCTTCAGACTTGAAACTTTTGGAGTGAGCCCCAGACGTAGGTACATGATGCCCCCAGTTTCGTTTTTGTGCAGTAAGTCCCATAGCAAGGGCTGTCAGCGCCAGCCGACATGGCTCTCATGTGTCGCGGTCTAAAGGTACCTTAACATGGATGGATTTTGACAAACTATAGCTTGTTGCATAGCGGATGAATAGGCCAACAAGCTGACAGATCGGCAAGGCTTCAGACTTGAAACTTTTGGAGTGAGCCCCAGACGTAGGTACATGATGCCCCCAGTTTCGTTTTTGTGCAGTAAGTCCCATAGCAAGGGCTGTCAGCGCCAGCCGACATGGCTCTCATGTGTCGCGGTCTAAAGGTACCTTAACATGGATGGATTTTGACAAACTATAGCTTGTTGCATAGCGGATGAATAGGCCAACAAGCTGACAGATCGGCAAGGCTTCAGACTTGAAACTTTTGGAGTGAGCCCCAGACGTAGGTACATGATGCCCCAGTTTCGTTTTTGTGCAGTAAGTCCCATAGCAAGGGCTGTCAGCGCCAGCCGACATGGCTCTCATGTGTCGCGGTCTAAAGGTACCTTAACATGGATGGATTTTGACAAACTATAGCTTGTTGCATAGCGGATGAATAGGCCAACAAGCTGACAGATCGGCAAGGCTTCAGACTTGAAACTTTTGGAGTGAGCCCCAGACGTAGGTACATGATGCCCCCAGTTTCGTTTTTGTGCAGTAAGTCCCATAGCAAGGGCTGTCAGCGCCAGCCGACATGGCTCTCATGTGTCGCGGTCTAAAGGTACCTTAACATGGATGGATTTTGACAAACTATAGCTTGTTGCATAGCGGATGAATAGGCCAACAAGCTGACAGATCGGCAAGGCTTCAGACTTGAAACTTTTGGAGTGAGCCCCAGACGTAGGTACATGATGCCCCAGTTTCGTTTTTGTGCAGTAAGTCCCATAGCAAGGGCTGTCAGCGCCAGCCGACATGGCTCTCATGTGTCGCGGTCTAAAGGTACCTTAACATGGATGGATTTTGACAAACTATAGCTTGTTGCATAGCGGATGAATAGGCCAACAAGCTGACAGATCGGCAAGGCTTCAGACTTGAAACTTTTGGAGTGAGCCCCAGACGTAGGTACATGATGCCCCAGTTTCGTTTTTGTGCAGTAAGTCCCATAGCAAGGGCTGTCAGCGCCAGCCGACATGGCTCTCATGTGTCGCGGTCTAAAGGTACCTTAACATGGATGGATTTTGACAAACTATAGCTTGTTGCATAGCGGATGAATAGGCCAACAAGCTGACAGATCGGCAAGGCTTCAGACTTGAAACTTTTGGAGTGAGCCCCAGACGTAGGTACATGATGCCCCCAGTTTCGTTTTTGTGCAGTAAGTCCCATAGCAAGGGCTGTCAGCGCCAGCCGACATGGCTCTCATGTGTCGCGGTCTAAAGGTACCTTAACATGGATGGATTTTGACAAACTATAGCTTGTTGCATAGCGGATGAATAGGCCAACAAGCTGACAGATCGGCAAGGCTTCAGACTTGAAACTTTTGGAGTGAGCCCCAGACGTAGGTACATGATGCCCCCAGTTTCGTTTTTGTGCAGTAAGTCCCATAGCAAGGGCTGTCAGCGCCAGCCGACATGGCTCTCATGTGTCGCGGTCTAAAGGTACCTTAACATGGATGGATTTTGACAAACTATAGCTTGTTGCATAGCGGATGAATAGGCCAACAAGCTGACAGATCGGCAAGGCTTCAGACTTGAAAGCTTTGGAGTGAGCTCCAGACGTAGGTACATGATGCCCCCAGTTTCGTTTTTGTGCAGTAAGTCCCATAGCAAGGGCTGTCAGCGCCAGCCGACATGGCTCTCATGTGTCGCGGTCTAAAGGTACCTTAACATGGATGGATTTTGACAAACTATAGCTTGTTGCATAGCGGATGAATAGGCCAACAAGCTGACAGATCGGCAAGGCTTCAGACTTGAAACTTTTGGAGTGAGCCCCAGACGTAGGTACATGATGCCCCCAGTTTCGTTTTTGTGCAGTAAGTCCCATAGCAAGGGCTGTCAGCGCCAGCCGACATGGCTCTCATGTGTCGCGGTCTAAAGGTACCTTAACATGGATGGATTTTGACAAACTATAGCTTGTTGCATAGCGGATGAATAGGCCAACAAGCTGACAGATCGGCAAGGCTTCAGACTTGAAACTTTTGGAGTGAGCCCCAGACGTAGGTACATGATGCCCCCAGTTTCGTTTTTGTGCAGTAAGTCCCATAGCAAGGGCTGTCAGCGCCAGCCGACATGGCTCTCATGTCGCGGTCTAAAGGTACCTTAACATGGATGGATTTTGACAAACTATAGCTTGTTGCATAGCGGATGAATAGGCCAACAAGCTGACAGATCGGCAAGGCTTCAGACTTGAAACTTTTGGAGTGAGCCCCAGACGTAGGTACATGATGCCCCCAGTTTCGTTTTTGTGCAGTAAGTCCCATAGCAAGGGCTGTCAGCGCCAGCCGACATGGCTCTCATGTGTCGCGGTCTAAAGGTACCTTAACATGGATGGATTTTGACAAACTATAGCTTGTTGCATAGCGGATGAATAGGCCAACAAGCTGACAGATCGGCAAGGCTTCAGACTTGAAACTTTTGGAGTGAGCCCCAGACGTAGGTACATGATGCCCCCAGTTTCGTTTTTGTGCAGTAAGTCCCATAGCAAGGGCTGTCAGCGCCAGCCGACATGGCTCTCATGTGTCGCGGTCTAAAGGTACCTTAACATGGATGGATTTTGACAAACTATAGCTTGTTGCATAGCGGATGAATAGGCCAACAAGCTGACAGATCGGCAAGGCTTCAGACTTGAAACTTTTGGAGTGAGCCCCAGACGTAGGTACATGATGCCCCAGTTTCGTTTTTGTGCAGTAAGTCCCATAGCAAGGGCTGTCAGCGCCAGCCGACATGGCTCTCATGTGTCGCGGTCTAAAGGTACCTTAACATGGATGGATTTTGACAAACTATAGCTTGTTGCATAGCGGATGAATAGGCCAACAAGCTGACAGATCGGCAAGGCTTCAGACTTGAAACTTTTGGAGTGAGCCCCAGACGTAGGTACATGATGCCCCAGTTTCGTTTTTGTGCAGTAAGTCCCATAGCAAGGGCTGTCAGCGCCAGCCGACATGGCTCTCATGTGTCGCGGTCTAAAGGTACCTTAACATGGATGGATTTTGACAAACTATAGCTTGTTGCATAGCGGATGAATAGGCCAACAAGCTGACAGATCGGCAAGGCTTCAGACTTGAAACTTTTGGAGTGAGCCCCAGACGTAGGTACATGATGCCCCAGTTTCGTTTTTGTGCAGTAAGTCCCATAGCAAGGGCTGTCAGCGCCAGCCGACATGGCTCTCATGTGTCGCGGTCTAAAGGTACCTTAACATGGATGGATTTTGACAAACTATAGCTTGTTGCATAGCGGATGAATAGGCCAACAAGCTGACAGATCGGCAAGGCTTCAGACTTGAAACTTTTGGAGTGAGCCCCAGACGTAGGTACATGATGCCCCCAGTTTCGTTTTTGTGCAGTAAGTCCCATAGCAAGGGCTGTCAGCGCCAGCCGACATGGCTCTCATGTGTCGCGGTCTAAAGGTACCTTAACATGGATGGATTTTGACAAACTATAGCTTGTTGCATAGCGGATGAATAGGCCAACAAGCTGACAGATCGGCAAGGCTTCAGACTTGAAACTTTTGGAGTGAGCCCCAGACGTAGGTACATGATGCCCCCAGTTTCGTTTTTGTGCAGTAAGTCCCATAGCAAGGGCTGTCAGCGCCAGCCGACATGGCTCTCATGTGTCGCGGTCTAAAGGTACCTTAACATGGATGGATTTTGACAAACTATAGCTTGTTGCATAGCGGATGAATAGGCCAACAAGCTGACAGATCGGCAAGGCTTCAGACTTGAAACTTTTGGAGTGAGCCCCAGACGTAGGTACATGATGCCCCAGTTTCGTTTTTGTGCAGTAAGTCCCATAGCAAGGGCTGTCAGCGCCAGCCGACATGGCTCTCATGTGTCGCGGTCTAAAGGTACCTTAACATGGATGGATTTTGACAAACTATAGCTTGTTGCATAGCGGATGAATAGGCCAACAAGCTGACAGATCGGCAAGGCTTCAGACTTGAAACTTTTGGAGTGAGCCCCAGACGTAGGTACATGATGCCCCCAGTTTCGTTTTTGTGCAGTAAGTCCCATAGCAAGGGCTGTCAGCGCCAGCCGACATGGCTCTCATGTGTCGCGGTCTAAAGGTACCTTAACATGGATGGATTTTGACAAACTATAGCTTGTTGCATAGCGGATGAATAGGCCAACAAGCTGACAGATCGGCAAGGCTTCAGACTTGAAACTTTTGGAGTGAGCCCCAGACGTAGGTACATGATGCCCCCAGTTTCGTTTTTGTGCAGTAAGTCCCATAGCAAGGGCTGTCAGCGCCAGCCGACATGGCTCTCATGTGTCGCGGTCTAAAGGTACCTTAACATGGATGGATTTTGACAAACTATAGCTTGTTGCATAGCGGATGAATAGGCCAACAAGCTGACAGATCGGCAAGGCTTCAGACTTGAAACTTTTGGAGTGAGCCCCAGACGTAGGTACATGATGCCCCCAGTTTCGTTTTTGTGCAGTAAGTCCCATAGCAAGGGCTGTCAGCGCCAGCCGACATGGCTCTCATGTGTCGCGGTCTAAAGGTACCTTAACATGGATGGATTTTGACAAACTATAGCTTGTTGCATAGCGGATGAATAGGCCAACAAGCTGACAGATCGGCAAGGCTTCAGACTTGAAACTTTTGGAGTGAGCCCCAGACGTAGGTACATGATGCCCCCAGTTTCGTTTTTGTGCAGTAAGTCCCATAGCAAGGGCTGTCAGCGCCAGCCGACATGGCTCTCATGTGTCGCGGTCTAAAGGTACCTTAACATGGATGGATTTTGACAAACTATAGCTTGTTGCATAGCGGATGAATAGGCCAACAAGCTGACAGATCGGCAAGGCTTCAGACTTGAAACTTTTGGAGTGAGCCCCAGACGTAGGTACATGATGCCCCAGTTTCGTTTTTGTGCAGTAAGTCCCATAGCAAGGGCTGTCAGCGCCAGCCGACATGGCTCTCATGTGTCGCGGTCTAAAGGTACCTTAACATGGATGGATTTTGACAAACTATAGCTTGTTGCATAGCGGATGAATAGGCCAACAAGCTGACAGATCGGCAAGGCTTCAGACTTGAAACTTTTGGAGTGAGCCCCAGACGTAGGTACATGATGCCCCCAGTTTCGTTTTTGTGCAGTAAGTCCCATAGCAAGGGCTGTCAGCGCCAGCCGACATGGCTCTCATGTGTCGCGGTCTAAAGGTACCTTAACATGGATGGATTTTGACAAACTATAGCTTGTTGCATAGCGGATGAATAGGCCAACAAGCTGACAGATCGGCAAGGCTTCAGACTTGAAACTTTTGGAGTGAGCCCCAGACGTAGGTACATGATGCCCCCAGTTTCGTTTTTGTGCAGTAAGTCCCATAGCAAGGGCTGTCAGCGCCAGCCGACATGGCTCTCATGTGTCGCGGTCTAAAGGTACCTTAACATGGATGGATTTTGACAAACTATAGCTTGTTGCATAGCGGATGAATAGGCCAACAAGCTGACAGATCGGCAAGGCTTCAGACTTGAAACTTTTGGAGTGAGCCCCAGACGTAGGTACATGATGCCCCCAGTTTCGTTTTTGTGCAGTAAGTCCCATAGCAAGGGCTGTCAGCGCCAGCCGACATGGCTCTCATGTGTCGCGGTCTAAAGGTACCTTAACATGGATGGATTTTGACAAACTATAGCTTGTTGCATAGCGGATGAATAGGCCAACAAGCTGACAGATCGGCAAGGCTTCAGACTTGAAACTTTTGGAGTGAGCCCCAGACGTAGGTACATGATGCCCCAGTTTCGTTTTTGTGCAGTAAGTCCCATAGCAAGGGCTGTCAGCGCCAGCCGACATGGCTCTCATGTGTCGCGGTCTAAAGGTACCTTAACATGGATGGATTTTGACAAACTATAGCTTGTTGCATAGCGGATGAATAGGCCAACAAGCTGACAGATCGGCAAGGCTTCAGACTTGAAACTTTGGAGTGAGCCCCAGACGTAGGTACATGATGCCCCCAGTTTCGTTTTTGTGCAGTAAGTCCCATAGCAAGGGCTGTCAGCGCCAGCCGACATGGCTCTCATGTGTCGCGGTCTAAAGGTACCTTAACATGGATGGATTTTGACAAACTATAGCTTGTTGCATAGCGGATGAATAGGCCAACAAGCTGACAGATCGGCAAGGCTTCAGACTTGAAACTTTTGGAGTGAGCCCCAGACGTAGGTACATGATGCCCCCAGTTTCGTTTTTGTGCAGTAAGTCCCATAGCAAGGGCTGTCAGCGCCAGCCGACATGGCTCTCATGTGTCGCGGTCTAAAGGTACCTTAACATGGATGGATTTTGACAAACTATAGCTTGTTGCATAGCGGATGAATAGGCCAACAAGCTGACAGATCGGCAAGGCTTCAGACTTGAAACTTTTGGAGTGAGCCCCAGACGTAGGTACATGATGCCCCCAGTTTCGTTTTTGTGCAGTAAGTCCCATAGCAAGGGCTGTCAGCGCCAGCCGACATGGCTCTCATGTGTCGCGGTCTAAAGGTACCTTAACATGGATGGATTTTGACAAACTATAGCTTGTTGCATAGCGGATGAATAGGCCAACAAGCTGACAGATCGGCAAGGCTTCAGACTTGAAACTTTTGGAGTGAGCCCCAGACGTAGGTACATGATGCCCCCAGTTTCGTTTTTGTGCAGTAAGTCCCATAGCAAGGGCTGTCAGCGCCAGCCGACATGGCTCTCATGTGTCGCGGTCTAAAGGTACCTTAACATGGATGGATTTTGACAAACTATAGCTTGTTGCATAGCGGATGAATAGGCCAACAAGCTGACAGATCGGCAAGGCTTCAGACTTGAAACTTTTGGAGTGAGCCCCAGACGTAGGTACATGATGCCCCCAGTTTCGTTTTTGTGCAGTAAGTCCCATAGCAAGGGCTGTCAGCGCCAGCCGACATGGCTCTCATGTGTCGCGGTCTAAAGGTACCTTAACATGGATGGATTTTGACAAACTATAGCTTGTTGCATAGCGGATGAATAGGCCAACAAGCTGACAGATCGGCAAGGCTTCAGACTTGAAACTTTTGGAGTGAGCCCCAGACGTAGGTACATGATGCCCCCAGTTTCGTTTTTGTGCAGTAAGTCCCATAGCAAGGGCTGTCAGCGCCAGCCGACATGGCTCTCATGTGTCGCGGTCTAAAGGTACCTTAACATGGATGGATTTTGACAAACTATAGCTTGTTGCATAGCGGATGAATAGGCCAACAAGCTGACAGATCGGCAAGGCTTCAGACTTGAAACTTTTGGAGTGAGCCCCAGACGTAGGTACATGATGCCCCCAGTTTCGTTTTTGTGCAGTAAGTCCCATAGCAAGGGCTGTCAGCGCCAGCCGACATGGCTCTCATGTGTCGCGGTCTAAAGGTACCTTAACATGGATGGATTTTGACAAACTATAGCTTGTTGCATAGCGGATGAATAGGCCAACAAGCTGACAGATCGGCAAGGCTTCAGACTTGAAACTTTTGGAGTGAGCCCCAGACGTAGGTACATGATGCCCCCAGTTTCGTTTTTGTGCAGTAAGTCCCATAGCAAGGGCTGTCAGCGCCAGCCGACATGGCTCTCATGTGTCGCGGTCTAAAGGTACCTTAACATGGATGGATTTTGACAAACTATAGCTTGTTGCATAGCGGATGAATAGGCCAACAAGCTGACAGATCGGCAAGGCTTCAGACTTGAAACTTTTGGAGTGAGCCCCAGACGTAGGTACATGATGCCCCAGTTTCGTTTTTGTGCAGTAAGTCCCATAGCAAGGGCTGTCAGCGCCAGCCGACATGGCTCTCATGTGTCGCGGTCTAAAGGTACCTTAACATGGATGGATTTTGACAAACTATAGCTTGTTGCATAGCGGATGAATAGGCCAACAAGCTGACAGATCGGCAAGGCTTCAGACTTGAAACTTTTGGAGTGAGCCCCAGACGTAGGTACATGATGCCCCCAGTTTCGTTTTTGTGCAGTAAGTCCCATAGCAAGGGCTGTCAGCGCCAGCCGACATGGCTCTCATGTGTCGCGGTCTAAAGGTACCTTAACATGGATGGATTTTGACAAACTATAGCTTGTTGCATAGCGGATGAATAGGCCAACAAGCTGACAGATCGGCAAGGCTTCAGACTTGAAACTTTTGGAGTGAGCCCCAGACGTAGGTACATGATGCCCCCAGTTTCGTTTTTGTGCAGTAAGTCCCATAGCAAGGGCTGTCAGCGCCAGCCGACATGGCTCTCATGTGTCGCGGTCTAAAGGTACCTTAACATGGATGGATTTTGACAAACTATAGCTTGTTGCATAGCGGATGAATAGGCCAACAAGCTGACAGATCGGCAAGGCTTCAGACTTGAAACTTTTGGAGTGAGCCCCAGACGTAGGTACATGATGCCCCCAGTTTCGTTTTTGTGCAGTAAGTCCCATAGCAAGGGCTGTCAGCGCCAGCCGACATGGCTCTCATGTGTCGCGGTCTAAAGGTACCTTAACATGGATGGATTTTGACAAACTATAGCTTGTTGCATAGCGGATGAATAGGCCAACAAGCTGACAGATCGGCAAGGCTTCAGACTTGAAACTTTTGGAGTGAGCCCCAGACGTAGGTACATGATGCCCCAGTTTCGTTTTTGTGCAGTAAGTCCCATAGCAAGGGCTGTCAGCGCCAGCCGACATGGCTCTCATGTGTCGCGGTCTAAAGGTACCTTAACATGGATGGATTTTGACAAACTATAGCTTGTTGCATAGCGGATGAATAGGCCAACAAGCTGACAGATCGGCAAGGCTTCAGACTTGAAACTTTTGGAGTGAGCCCCAGACGTAGGTACATGATGCCCCCAGTTTCGTTTTTGTGCAGTAAGTCCCATAGCAAGGGCTGTCAGCGCCAGCCGACATGGCTCTCATGTGTCGCGGTCTAAAGGTACCTTAACATGGATGGATTTTGACAAACTATAGCTTGTTGCATAGCGGATGAATAGGCCAACAAGCTGACAGATCGGCAAGGCTTCAGACTTGAAACTTTTGGAGTGAGCCCCAGACGTAGGTACATGATGCCCCCAGTTTCGTTTTTGTGCAGTAAGTCCCATAGCAAGGGCTGTCAGCGCCAGCCGACATGGCTCTCATGTGTCGCGGTCTAAAGGTACCTTAACATGGATGGATTTTGACAAACTATAGCTTGTTGCATAGCGGATGAATAGGCCAACAAGCTGACAGATCGGCAAGGCTTCAGACTTGAAACTTTTGGAGTGAGCCCCAGACGTAGGTACATGATGCCCCAGTTTCGTTTTTGTGCAGTAAGTCCCATAGCAAGGGCTGTCAGCGCCAGCCGACATGGCTCTCATGTGTCGCGGTCTAAAGGTACCTTAACATGGATGGATTTTGACAAACTATAGCTTGTTGCATAGCGGATGAATAGGCCAACAAGCTGACAGATCGGCAAGGCTTCAGACTTGAAACTTTTGGAGTGAGCCCCAGACGTAGGTACATGATGCCCCCAGTTTCGTTTTTGTGCAGTAAGTCCCATAGCAAGGGCTGTCAGCGCCAGCCGACATGGCTCTCATGTGTCGCGGTCTAAAGGTACCTTAACATGGATGGATTTTGACAAACTATAGCTTGTTGCATAGCGGATGAATAGGCCAACAAGCTGACAGATCGGCAAGGCTTCAGACTTGAAACTTTTGGAGTGAGCCCCAGACGTAGGTACATGATGCCCCAGTTTCGTTTTTGTGCAGTAAGTCCCATAGCAAGGGCTGTCAGCGCCAGCCGACATGGCTCTCATGTGTCGCGGTCTAAAGGTACCTTAACATGGATGGATTTTGACAAACTATAGCTTGTTGCATAGCGGATGAATAGGCCAACAAGCTGACAGATCGGCAAGGCTTCAGACTTGCAAC